>OZ014438.1:24916255-25137147 GCA_963966035.1 Acleris laterana
ATATTTTTTACGTGGACTGAATGGTAATTTATAATGAATTGTGTCTGTGTGAATATGAAACTAGCCCAACAGATCAAAGTAAACTAAAGTAAAGTAACAGCTGTCAGTTGCAATATAATACACACCTAAGTTAAGTTTGGTTGTCAAAACTGTGGCTTTATCAGCGATCTATATGAATCACAAGATAATAATGAAAAAAGAGTACATTTCGGTGGATACTTAAATCACAATTTTATACCGCATTTAATTTACACGCTATAGCTAATTAACTTAGTTGTAAGACTCTCCCGTCTATAAGTTCTCCGATCCACAATTGAAGATAGTTTAACTGGTTAGAACGAGTTGAAAAAGTACTTTTAATATGCACCTACGAGTAAATGTGCGAAGTAAGAATAATTAAACCAGGGGCCCTAATATGGCTGCGTTTATCGCGTGACAAAGTTTGGATAAGGCATCCGTCACCCTCTGACACGTAAATAAGTACAAGGTGACGGATGCTTTAACCACAATTGACACGCGATATAGACGCAGCGATGCTAGGCCCGTAGGTTGATTAAAATGTTTGAGTAATAAAGTAGGTAGAGTTGTATTTTAGGGACTGACATTGTGATTTTGTATACTGAATGGGCAGGTAAAGGCCCATTTTAAGAAAGCTTGTAACTTGGATTACAAGTAAAAGTGTATATTTAATTGACTTCAAAACAGAAGACGGTTCTCAGTTGGTCGGAATCTTTATTTTTTATGTATTAAAATGAATATGGAATATGGTGAGCAAATAATTTCCTTGAAAACTTTCATGACCCGGACCCGAAATAGTTGGTTGTGAATTGTGATATCTTAAAAAATGTGACTGTTAATTAGGTAATTCCAGTCGTGCCAGCTCTTGTAAAACTACCTGTACTATTCGACACGGTATAGGAAGGCGCCGCGGACTCGTGGCAAACATTTAGGTTCCACGGCGTCCCTTCTCTTATTAACAGTTAATGACCCACTGTTTCAGGATTCTATTTTAAAATTGGGCATAAATTAGCTTTGTCAAAGAAAAATGGTGTCAAAGTCTTCAACTTATGGGAGCTGGAGGAACAGCTTTTGTTACGATATTTGTGCACAATCCATTGATTGTTACCAGAGGGCGGAATTGCTCATGACAACGTCATTAACGTCAATAGAGTCGGAACGTTTAATTTTATCGACTTTTTCTTCTATCGATAAGTTCAGTCACCTTTTACATTTCTGACTTTAACATTAACCTCTTTGATTAGCTAGTTGACCATTTGACCTCTTTGATTAGATTAAATTGTATGGCAGTTAACTGTCATTAATTTCTGCCACTAGTCTTTTTGCAACTAATTCACGTTTGTAACAAATGCTTAATCCAAAAAGAGAAACAATTAACAAATGGATAAAGAAGTACCCTTGTCGTACTTACAACGAAAACAACTCAACAATATACAGCAAGCAACTAAAAAACAAATGCGTTGAAACTCACATAACGAGTGTAAAACACATTCACCAGAGTTTAAAGAGGTAATGAAAGATAATAGTTTTTATCTAGATTTCATAATATTTCTCGTTTGTTGCAACATTCCATGGAAAAAAATTAATAATCCACATTTCCGGTTCTAAGAAAAATATATTTGTTTTTCTTGTTCATCGAAAAAACTTCCGGACGAATAGTTGTTGCGGGAAGATACGTTAGGTATATATAATTTCAGTTTATTCGATTGTCGATAAAATTCAACGTTCTAACTCTATTGACGTTTTTTGCCATGAGCAATTCCACCCCCTGATTAATACCAGGGTAGTGATTCTGTAAACAACGCCGGTCGTGCGGACTGTCGAGTGATATCCAAGCGGCGAGATTAAGTAGTCCCGTCAGTGCGAACAAAACACATTGTAGCGCGTGCATTTTCAATTTAGCAGCACGATGGGTCGAACGTACAAGGCTGCTTAATTGAAAATGCACGCGCTACAATGTGTTTTGTTCGCACTGACGGGACTACTTAATCTCGCCGCTTGGATATCACTCGACAGTCCGCACGACCGGCGTTGTTTACAGAATCACTACCCAGACACAGGAAGCCAGAGGGCAACATTTTATGACAGGTAGGGAGTTCCTATATCGATATAGTCACTTATCCATGCTTGTTCTATATACTGGTGATCAGTCCAAATTTTGTTTGTAAAAATATTTTTTTATTAAAAGTAATCAAAATAATAACGTAACTATCTTTTTTTTTTTAAGATTTTTAATATTTTACTCGTCATATTTTTTTACTGTCCCATCTACTATTGTTAAAATAAACGATCAGAATTTGATCCAAATTTTCGGGCAATACGCGTCTCCGTCTTGGTCAGAATAATTCTTACAAAAAATACATACAATGCTATTGCTATACAATGCAAATTTTACCCCCTGTCATAAATTTTAGGAATGTCTGATTTACCAAATCTATAATAAATAGCAGATTTGGTAGCAATCTATGGATTGTGGACAAACACTGTAACAAAAGCTGTAAGTTAGTATAGGTGAAAAACTTAAGTAAATGAAATGACCTCTTGTACAGTCACAAGATTAAATTTGGTACCCACCTTAGGTCCAAAATCAATCTGACATTCTAGAACAATAAGGTTGAACTTCCTAAAAGTTACAAATGACTTGACATTGACGACTTTAAGCATATTTTTCTGGAAATGGGTCCCAAATTAACGCGTGACCATACGTAGCTCTGTGTACAAAACTAATATGTAATTTACATCAAATTTCAAATATAGAATGTCGAACGGTCTATACAGATGTGCTTACAACTACATGCAAGAGTTCAAAAGAGCAAGAGTTGGATTTACTTAAGTTTTTCACCTATAAAGTTGGTGCTTGTCTAGTTTGTATGTCATATTTAATGGGCGGACGGCGGATGCAAATTACGTTAAAATAATGTCGAACTGTATCCGTATGGATATGACTACAATTGATTTAAAAAAAGAGAACATCATTGCAAAAATGTTATAGAATTTTATTGTTGAAGTAAATAGTCATATTTTTTTCTTTTATAGATATTTTCAGTCCATTCCTTTTATAGTTCACTATCTACTTATATAGGGAAAATGACCTCTCCACATCTACAGACGTAAGAGGAGCGTGTTCGTAAAGTGATACTTCAGTACTTTCTTAATATACAAAATATGTACTGATTTACAACAAAAACTGCATATATTTTCACACATAAATAGTACTCGAAATTTAATAAAAGTCTTATCCATCTTGTGCTTTCGTCACCATATTGCATCCGTCAGCCGCCCTTTAGCATATTGTAATAGTAGCCAATTTTGATATGTTCGATACTTTTATTTGTAAGTTGATTACTGCGTGGATATCACATTCAGTAACGAAGTGTTAGCTATACGTTCGCTTACCATGTAGTCATTTTATAGTGACGGGGTAAATTCACTTATTTATCAGTGTTCACTGTGTAACTGGAAGGTCAGTCTTTGTTTAGACGGAACGGTGCTTAATAATACATATTTATGGTTAGGTTAGTTTTCCTCCACACGTCAGTTACACCTACGCAACACCCTCTCCTCTTTTAGCACAACTTACCGTCGTTGCTGTGATCTTTAATTGTAGGTACAGCCATAATCAAAATATTTGGAGCAGATTATGTATTTCTTAATACACTCAGCGGCATGGAATTTAACCCAATTATCATTTTAGGAAATGTTTTTTTTTATCTTGTCTATTAATTACTAATAAATGATCAATCAAAGCTACCTTGATCGTTTATTGTTACGACCTCCTGAAATAATAAACAAAGAATCAATAACTTGTATTGCCACCCCTAGCTCCTATCACTGCTTGTATGTGGTCTGGCATTCTGTGGATAATGTTTTTAATATCTGTTTGTGGAATATCTTCCCAAGCCGCCCCTAGAGCAGTCTTCAAGTCAAGATGAATTTGAGTTGGGTTGGGACTTCTCTGCACCCGACGTCTTAACATGCGTCTTGTCGCCGCGTGTAGATACCACCGATACCGTTTAATGCGTATTAGATGAACGATCCGATCGCTCTACATTTAATATCGTAGCCTCTTGTCGCTCGACTAACAAGACCGCGTGAGCAACTTGTGCTGAAGATAGGGACATTACTGAAATAAGAGTATCGTCCTGTATCAAATGTGATCCGATAAATCACACACAACAGTTAATAAACTGACTTGCATTTAACTTAACTCACCAATGATGTTTGCGTTTTAGCACTACATTGACGTTTTCTGCGTTCATCTATAGCCGTAGTTAAATAAGAGACGTGTGAAAGTATTTTCGAGACCGTTTCTATATGGAACTTGGAAATGTGACTTAATGTTTTTAACTTAACGTTAGGCATTCCTACTTAAAATACATATATAATTTTATCTCAAAATGCCTATAGTGACATGACCAGGGGTCGGAATAGGCAGTGCCTATTTCCCTAAACTAACTTCGCGGGAGGACGTAACGAAGTTTAAGCAAATAGGCACTGCCTATTTCGACCCCTGGACATGACTTATGTAATGACTTATATCCGACAAGTTGGGGCGTTTCACCATCGACCACCAACCTGCGGGGCAGCGCACGTGCGCGAGGAGAACACACTTGCCGGGTTATACTGAGCCGGACTACAGACGACACTACCGTACAAGTGTGGCGTTGTTCTTACCTACAGTCTCCATCAAATATATCAAAACACAATAAGGTGTTTTGTTCAAACATATTTGAAACTGTATTAACTGCGACGCAAAACTGTGGCAAAGCATACATTTGTATCTTTAATATTTATCACAAATATATTTATAAGCGTATGAAATTAATGTGTGACTGTTTTCGCCATGTGGTAACTTGAAGTAATAATAAAATAAATGTTCTCTGGGGCCCTTGCCAAGATAGATTACGCTAACTAGCGTTTCTATTCGTTTCGTTTTTAAACCAATCGCGTCACTGGTACAGTCCGTGAGCTCTTAGAAGAACCTTCGGGTTTCGGGGGAACTCGGAAAGATTCGTGTAGTAGAAAATGACAATTGTCTTTTTGACTTAGTAGCAATCCATCACGCGAAGAGTGCACTCGTTGTTCTTTCATTGATTTATATAGAGCAGATAAAACCACCACTTACTTAAGTATTTATTTAGTTTGTTATTTTACGGACATTGTTTTCTCTAATACCCGAAAACAAGACATGTTAAATTGATTAACAACACGTGACATTCCCGTTAATCCAAACTTAACAAAAACACGAATTTATGACATTATCCTGAAACACAAACACGAACATATGGAATACATAATAGATAAAATACTTGCTGGACAGGGTCATTCTGTTCTCCGTTTACCTCCATATCACCCAGACTTTAACCCTATTGAAAATATATGGTCCCAGTTAAAGCAATAGGTACGTAGCCCAACGCAACGTTGACATGAATATGACAACGGTAAGGAATCTGTGGCAAGAGAAGCTAAATATGATTGGTTCTGATGAGTGGAGAAAAGTTTGCCAGCACGCAATGAAGTGCGAAGAAGTTTCGAAAATACGAAAATGTTACAGTCGACTATAGTGATCGAATTATAATTAATACAAATGACTCTGATATTGACTAGGATCAAGTACCTATAGTTGGCCCATATCCTCAATTAAATTAATTACACAACTGATACTGTATCGTGTTAATGTGTAATGTTTTTGTATTTTAATAATCAGAGGTTTTTTAAAATTCTGAAATAAACAAATTCGTTTTGTATTAAGCCATCTGATCCAGAATAGAACACAATGAGCTGATTATGAGTTATTTTTTTCTAATTTAGATTTTTCATCTTCTTAGCCACGCAGCACGTCAGTGTTCACCAGTGTTTAATTGGCTGCATCAAACCAATGCATTTTGACAGCGGTTAATCTCTAATCGTCTGTTAAGCTGTTGGTGAACATACCTCTCATCATGGTGTCATGGTGATCAATCCCAGCAGCACGATATCAGGCCTATTCGCTACAATATTCCTGCCCGTGATGATAGGTTGATCTCAATAGGTCGTGTCACGTGTAAATTATGTGCATATTTAACACGGTACCACACGGTACAAAAGAAGGGTGAACACAAAAGATCGTATAGAAGAGCAAGTTGCTGGTGAATATCCTAGCTACGAGGTTATATCTTTTCATGTATCTGCACGCCGTTAGCAATATCCCTGAGTAATTTCCGGGGCGGCGGCACTGCCGACATGTGTATATTATTTATTGTTAAGTAGGGTCTATAATATAATTTAATTTAATTTGAATTAGCAGAGCCGTCTGCTAGCGAATATATACTTTTTTAATGTTCTAACCGCCCCCAGACATGTCTTTTCCGTTATTACGTTTAAATTATATTTTTATATAAATGTAGTTTCTAAGAATCCACAGGTGGGTATAACAGCTCTATATATAGTTCCGAACAAAAGTAGTGTGTGAGAGCGGGTGTTCTTTATTTAAATGAACCAAGGAAGAATACGAAAATGCTGATTTTAAATCGAAAAAAGTTTTGCAAGTTGATTACAGAACAGAACCGCATATCACTATCGCGTGTCATCGTCAATACCCGAAGTTTGCTTCTAAAATCCGAAGGTTCGTTTAGGAGCTCACGACTGTAGACGACGTGATACGAAGAGTCTAGAAATGACGCGAAAACATATTTTCGAGACATTCATTACTAGCTATCATTATGTTTGCACTTGATTACGTAGCAAAAATTGGAGTAGGACATGTTTAGTTACTTTTAATTTAACATAGTGAATATAAATATTGATTCGATGGAGACGTGCAACTGAAAGCACAATCATAGATGCTTAAGCTCATATTTGTAGCAAGTGACGACACCATACCAGTAACTAGTTGAGCTTGCGATATACTACAGATTGTTCGGCACTAGTATTTAACAGTAGGTACGTAATCATCAGAAAATATCAAGGCAATTTATTATAATTTAACTGTTTATCTAAAGTCTATGCAACTAAACACTGCTCATTAAACTGTTTATTTTCGTAATGGTTTGTACTTAAAATATGTACGCGTATGCATTGTGCGCCACGCGTTCATGGGTTACATCTACGTTTACTAAGGTTCGAACTTTCGGTGCCGATCACTACAAGATAAAATGACGAAAGTTAACACATAGGGTGTTTTCATTTAAGCAGATATTAACCCGTAAAATCAAGAGACGCTTAAGCTCTAGTTTCCTAGGATAGCGGTGCCGTCATATAGCGACCGTAATAAAGCGGTGAATGACGTCACAAAGAACGTTGTCTATGTAAACAAAATGGCGCGGTTTCCTAGAGGGCGGTAATTGACACCGTAATGTCAAATAATATTATAGCGGCCGTCGTATTACGGCCGCTATAAGACGGCACCGCTATCCTAGGAAACCAGAGCTTTAGGCGTACTGCCGCACTCTGATACCTCAATAAAATAATGATTGATTAAAGTTGCTGCTGTCACATTCTTTGCTATAGCAATAGAATAAGACAACGTTACAAGCATTACATTTAATTGAACCTTTCTGAGTGCGGCAGTTAATCAAAATACTAATTAATAGATCGACGAATGTTTAACAGTAATTAATTTATAATAAAGAAATAAAATGGCTATATTTTATTTCTTTACTATAATAATAAGTCAAAGAAAGATTATTTACGGGGCCTATCTGCAAAATGTCTACTTTTATAAAGTATATAAGTTAGTTTTTAAAATTCTAAGAGGTGATTACAAGACGATGATTAAATAAAAGTAATAAAATATTTAATTTCTTTATTATTTTACGAGTTACTGGTTTAGATGTATACATGACCCGTTTTATTACGGAACTGCAGCCGAGTGCCTGCGGCAAATGGAAACATAGTACGTTGTTCGATGGAACATTGTGTGTAATATTTTGACATAGATCGTTGTTCTATAAAATTTCGTTAAAAAAGTAGTGTCCTAAGTAAATAAAATAAGGATATTTATGGAAAAATCAACTTCTTTATTTAAAAAATATATATTTTGTTCTAAAACTTATAGTATCGTGAATATGTTAACTATGAAATCGTCATTTATCTTAATTAGTAAACTATATTAAAAATGACACCAAAATAACAACACGTTCGAAATACAAACATCTTAAAGACTTCGTCTAATAGGTAACAAGTCACTAGCTTTTCTATTACTCTTATGATGATGTTAAGGAAGAGTGGGGACGCCTGGCCGGATCAGGCCGACGGTCGATCGGTCTCCCGGTCATTCCGCCCAGTTCCCCTTGGTTGAACCGTAAGTTACTGGCCCGGCGTCGCTCCCATCTAACATGGATTCCATCTTCTGGTTTTGTTACAGAACAGAAGTGCGTCCCGTAGTTTACGCTTTTGAGCTCCCCGAATGTGCAGTATTTCAGAGCTTGTTTTCTCTTTGCCACAATGTGGGCAGAGGGGATCTTGTCTAATGCCTATTATCGTTAGGCGTCTGTTGAGCGGGCAGTGCCCAGTCAACACCGTACCTCGTGTGTTCATAAGTTTTGAGACGAAATAAAAGTAACATAAAAATTTAAAGAATAAAGCTATATTTATACATTTTACAGATAATGATAAATAGACATAAACCAACAACCACAAGCAATTACTATTCAAAATGCCCACCCCTATTTTTAATACAAGCTTTTAGACGTTCCGGCCAGTCATCGATCGCGGCACGAATCTTCTCCAGTGGGATATCCTTCGCTGCTTTGATGAGGGCTCGCTTTAAAGAATCTGTTTGGGTGGGACTTTTGGCAGGCCCTGAGTTCCAATTCAGTCCACAAAGAATAGTCCAGTGGATTGAGATCAGGCCTGGAGGATGGCCATTCTTCCGCCGCGATGAAGCCCGGCATGTTTTCCCTTAACCAAGCTTGAGTCGTTTTAGCCTTATGGGCGGGTGCTGAGTCTTGCTGGAAAATCCATTCTTTGTTGTGAAATAAAGTATTAGATAGGGGTTTCACTACAGTATCTAAAATGTCACTTTGATAATTTTTTGCTTTAACCTTGACACCTTGTTGGCAAAAATGGAGCGGAGTAACACCTTCGTACGAAACCCCCCACCATACCATCACACTCGCCGGATGATGGGCACGCGAGACATTTCGTGCTGTAGCAGGAACATCTTTGCTGCTTTTGGCATAAACTTTATTATTTTGCCGGTTAAACTTTTCTTCGACCGTGAAGATTTTTTAGTCGGTGAAGAGTATTTTTCGCATGGTGTCTCTTTAGACCAGGGTAGAAGCCTTTAAAAATAATAAAAAGTGAAAAAAAATAATAGTAGGATGAAACCCATTGGAAAAGGAGGGAAATATTATAAAAATGAAAGGAAAAATAATTTACGGGCGATCTGAGGTCGGGAAGGGGAGGGGGGTGAGTTTTTAAGGGTAAAAAACGGTTTTTCTCGATTTCCGGCAAAACTAAAAGTCCTATCGAAAAAAGTCAAATAGCAAAGTTGTAGGTAATAAAAAGATCTAAAACTTTTGTATTTACACTTTTTTCACATAACCTCAAAATTTATGTGAAAAATCCAAAAAACCAAGTTTTTGGTTTTTTATTTATATCTTTTACAAAACTTTTTTTTTTTTAACAAAATTTGGTGAAAACTTACCTTTTTATGTCCCAAATACGCTGTAATTTATTTGATTAAAAATATTTATTTTTTCACCTTATTTTGAATTAATATCGAAAAAACACCCTAATTTTCAATCGAAAATTCACCCGTCAAAATATCAGCTTTTTTCAAAAAGTTGGTATGGTTTCTGTTCGTTGAAATCTCTACTTTCCGATGGTGAAAAAAAATATATATGTTACTACAGTAAATCTTCTCAGAAAATGCAATCATCCATACTGATAATCTGAAAAGACAAAATCGAATTAATAATGCCTTCACTATTTTATCGTGAATAAAATCCCATGAAAAAAAAAATTAAAGAAATAAATGTCAAAATGTATAAAAAATATATTATTATTATAAATCTATTAAAAATGTATAAAATATATATGGAAATCGGCCAAAAGTTTGTTATTAAAAATATATCGAATACTGGTTAGGCTAACGGTTGTAACAGCTGCTACGAAATATATAGTATATAATAGTAGGTATGTATGTAGTACGACCCAGACCCGCCTAGCCCCTTCCCCACTTCTCCACGAAATACCTTTTGATGGGCTACAATTTTTCGTAGGTCACTCAGGTATATCTACTCAGGTATATATAATTTATCTTAAAATAGTTATAAATAGGCATCTACGCATATAATATATTTATTATTATATATATATATACACGGTATTTCGTGGAGAAGTGGGGAAGGGGCTAGGCGGGTCTGGGTCTTACTACATACATACATACCTACTATTATATACTATATATTTCGTAGCAGCTGTTACAACCGTTAGCCTAACCAGTATTCGATATATTTTTAATAACAAACTTTTGGCCGATTTCCATATATATTTTATACATTTTTAATAGATTTATAATAATAATATATTTTTTATACATTTTGACATTTATTTCTTTAATATTTTTTTTTTCATGGGAGTTTATTCACGATAAAATAGTGAAGGCATTATTAATTCGATTTTGTCTTTTCAGATTATCAGTATGGATGATTGCATTTTCTGAGAAGATTTACTGTAGTAACATATATATTTTTTTTCACCATCGGAAAGTAGAGATTTCAACGAACAGAAACCATACCAACTTTTTGAAAAAAGCTGATATTTTGACGGGTGAATTTTCGATTGAAAATTAGGGTGTTTTTTCGACATTAATTCAAAATTAGGTAAAAAAATAAATATTTTTAATCAAATAAATTACAGCATATTTGGGACATAAAAAGGTAAGTTTTCACCAAATTTCGTTAAAAAAAAAAAATTTTTGTAAAAGATAAAAATAAAAAACCAAAAAGTTGGTTTTTTGGATTTTTCACATAAATTTTGAGGTTATGTGAAAAAAGTGTAAATACAAAAGTTTTAGATCTTTTTATTACCTACAACTTTGCCATTTGACTTTTTTCGATAGGACTTTTAGTTTTGCCGGAAATCGAGAAAAACCGTTTTTTACCCTTAAAAACTCACCCCCATCCCCTTCCCGACCTCAGATCGCCCGTAAATTATTTTTACTTTTATTTTTATAATATTCCCCTCCTTTTCTAATGGGTTTCATCCTACTATTATTTTTTTTGGTTTTAAAAATATCGACCCTGGTCTACTTAAGCAGCATCGGACAACGATCGCGACGTAATTTACGAAGGCGATCATTTAGAAAATGAACTTTTCTGCGGCTATAAGCCTTTACTTTGAGATCGTATTTCAATATTCTGTTGACTGAAATACGCGAAATGTTAGTTTGCAGAGCGAGTTTTTCTGGGTGCGACATGGATTTCGGCGAAGTCGCTCTCTGATTATTTCCTTTAGTCGCATGTCGTCCCGTTCGCAATTTGTCCCGTTCGCAATTCGCCCCGTTTGCTATTCGTCCCGTTCGCAATTCGTCCCGTTAGCAAATCGTCCCGCAAACGCTCCTCGTCCCATTCGCACTTCGTCCCGTTCGCAATTCGTCCCGTTAGCAAATCGTCCCGTAAACGCATTTCGTCCCGTTAGCAAATCGTCCCACAAACGCACCGCGTCCCATTCGCACTTCGTACCGTTCGCAATTCGTCCCGTTAGCAAATCGTCCCGTAAACGCATTTCGTCCCGTTCGCAATTCGTCCCGTTAGCAAATCGTCCCACAAACGCACCTCGTCCCGTTAGCATGTACGCTATTGAAGGTTAATGACAAAAAATGTTAAGGAGCGACCACACCAATGCTTAAAAAACGGTGATGGTACGGAATCGCAGTGACGCATCGTATGCGTACCGTTTTTGACGCACGCTCCCCACAACGCTGCTTAACGTCGCGTATATCACGGTACGTCAAAATTAACGCCATGTTATTACTATGACACATTCTTTTGTTTACGCATCGTCTGCGAATTTTGAGCACCAGTTCTGGAGGGCATGCGATAAAATCGTGACACTTACGGCACGTCACTGTGATTCCGTACCGTCACCGTATTTTGAGCAGCGGTTTGGTCGCTCCTTATTTTTATTACGTTTAGTGATTCATTTCCAACCTTACTTTAGTCAACTGGCCACTTCAAAATGAAAGAGGTATTAGTACCTACCTACTCGATATTATTCTGATAGGTAAGTAAAATAGACAGACAGTGTCATGTAAAACATTCAGAGAACACTAATGATTTGTTTCTCTCCTACTAGGAGATCATCCCCTTTGCAAAACCGTAGCTCTGTGGATTTATCTCTGGCATCACCTAACTTGGCTTCTGGGCTCTCCTGGAGTGTTCTCTCCCATTCTCATGGTAGTGACCACTTTCCTATTCTTATTTCCTTTTCGTCTGATGTGTCTGTTCCGATTTTATCTTCCCCTCCTCTTCTTAGATATAGAACTGGAAAGGCTGACTGGCCTGAATATTCTTCTTTGGTCTCTATTGAGGTAGCGCTTCTTCCTCCTATTTCTTCTGATAATTTTCTAGAGTTGTATTTAAAGTTTGTCTCAATTTTAATTCTATCAGCTAATTCTAGTATTCCTACTAAATGCTCTTCACTTCGCAGGGCTTCCTCTCCTCCGTGGTGGGATGCTGATTGTACTTTAGCTATTAAAAAAAGAAATGAGGCGGAAGATGCTTTTGCTGTAGACTTGTCTAATCTGGAAAAATATTTGGAGTTCCAGGCTTCCAATGCTCGTTGCAAGCGTTTGTTATCTTCTAAAAAACGTCTTGGTTGGTCCCGTTTTTGCGAGAGCTTGTCTCCTCGTTCTCCCTCTTCCTTAGTATGGAAGAATATCAAAAGATTTCGTGGATCCTTATCTGATTCGAACCCACTGTCTAATGATCCGTCTAGCTGGTTGGAGGGTTTTTTGGATAAATTAGCGCCTGCTTTTGTTCCGCCGGAAGATTGCTTTCCCCCTTCTTCGTCTCCTTTTTCGTCTGACAGTATGGATGATCCTATTTCCTTTCGGGAAATTTCTTCTGTGTTGGATCATCTTCAAGATTCTTCTCCAGGTATAGACGGAATTCCTTATTCTTTCATTAGACGGTGCTCTGACTCTTCTAAACTTTTCTTCCTTTCCCAGCTAAATCATATTTATAATTCTGGTTGCCTCCCTGATTCTTGGAAGAATCAAATAATTATTCCCATAGTAAAACCTGGTAAAGATCCCAGTGACCCCTCCAGTTATAGACCTATTGCTCTTTCATCTGTCCTCTCAAAGATACTAGAGCATTTAATTAAGAATAGGCTTGAGTGGATTTTAGTAAATCGAGGAATCCTTTCCAAATCCCAATTTGGTTTTCGTAGAGGCATGGGAACTATGGACAGTTTAAGTATTCTTACGTCTGATATTCGCTTTCTCTAGAGGTCATCACCTTGTTGGTGCTTTTTTAGATATAACTGCTGCCTATGATAATGTGCAACTTCCACTTCTTAGACAAAAAATGCTTCAATTGAGTTTGCCGGTGAAGATGGTTCATGTCATTTGCAATCTCTTCATGGCTCGTTCTATCTCAGTTCGTTTTCAAGGTTCTTTGTTACCTCCTAGAACCATTTGGAAGGGCCTTTTATATAATCTTTATACCGCCGACCTTAGTAAATCAGTTGATTGTTTTTGTAGCATTTTGCAATATGCTGATGATATTGCTCTTTACTTTGCCTCCAGCTCCATTTCTAAATGTTCTCAGTCTCTTAACTCCGCTCTAGGTTACTTAAACTCGTGGCTCATGGATCATGGTTTATCTTTGTCTGCCTCCAAGAGTTCTGTTGTGGTTTTTACTAGAAAAAGGCTGGTTCCTGATATCCGTATTTTTCTTGAGGGGATATTGCTTCCTGTGTCTAATTCTGTTAAATTTCTAGGTTTAATTTTGGATGATCATCTAACTGGGATCCCTCACTTGCGTCATATTAAAGATAAGTGTGAGAAAAGTTTAAATGTTATGAGAGCCTTATCTGGTGCTTGGTGGGGTGCGCACCCCTATTCACAAAAGCTTTTGTATAATGCTATCATCCGGAGCCACTTTGATTATGGTTCTTTTTTGTTGGAGCCCTGCAGTAAACTTGCTCTAGTATCTTTAGATAGGATTCAGTCTAGGTGTTTGCGTATAATTTCTGGAGCCATGAAATCTTCTCCCATTAATGCTCTTCAGATAGAATGCTTGGAGCCTCCTTTAAGGCTTCGCAGACAATTCCTTTCTGATCGCTTTTTCTTCAGAGCCGTGCAGTCGTCTGATCACCCTTTATTGTGTCGTCTTAACCGTCTTTCTGATATCATGCCCTTCTCCAAGTATTGGTCTCACAAGGTGACTCCTTGCCTAATTGAAAGCTTTCGTAAATTTTGTAATGGTCCCCCGGTTGTTCAGTCTGTTGGCAACCCTTTATTTAGTTTTAGCTTTGATTCTCTCCTGTTTCTCCCTAAGATTGTTTTTTCTTTTGGCATTAAAAAGAATGATATTGAAGCCAATCGGGTTTTCAATAAAATATTATTTGAAAAATGGGATGGGTGGATTCCTGTTTTCACTGATGCTTCCAAACTATCTCCAGATGGCTGTGTGGGCTCAGCTGTCTGGATTCCACGGTATAATGTTGTTTTGAACTTTAAATCTCCCTCTCAGTCTTCTGCTTACTCCGGAGAGGCTATTGCCATTTTTGAAGCTGTCTCTTACATAGAATCTCACAAAATGTCAAAATCTATTGTTTTCTCAGATTCTTTGAGTTGTCTCCAGGCCTTGGATAGGGTTCCCCTGCGATCTAAGGATAATCTCTTAATTAATCTCAAGTCAAGAGAGGTTCTCCATCGTTGTCATTCTCTTGGCATTGATGTGGTTTTGGCTTGGATCCCCGGGCATGCGGGCATTTCAGGCAATGAACGGGTTGATTTTTTTGCAAAGCAAGCGGTTGAGATTGGTTGCTCCTCCCACTCGGAGTGTTTTAGTCAAGACTTACGTTCTACCGCGAGGTCCCATCTGTTTGATCTCTGGACTGATTTGTGGAACTGTTCACGTCTCTCCAAGGGTAGACATTATGGTAATATTCAACCTAATCTGCCTGTTAAACCTTGGTTTTTTAAATTTAACTCACTTAATAAGGCGGCCACCTCTACAATAATTCGTCTGCGACTTGGTCACGTTTGTTCTCCCTCTTTTCTGGCGAAGATCCGTGTTCGGGATCATTCTTTGTGCGAGTGTGGTCTCGAGGAGGGAACCCCAGACCATATTTTTTTCAATTGTCCCAATATACCAGTTTCTCTTTATAACTTTCTTCCTGATTTCATCTCTCGCCCAGCTAGCTTTAGTTATGTCCTCACTTTTGTAAATTCTTCCTTTGTATATATTTTAGCTAAGTATATTATTGATTTTAATATTAAGTTGTAAATTCTAATTTTAGTTTAAGTATTTGTAATTGTAGTTAGTGTATATAATTTATTTTGTTTTTAGATTCCCCAACTGATGAATCAGCATCTGTTTCTGGAAAACTATTTTTACCGATCACGTGTAACTTCCAACCTTGACACTGGCAGAATTGTCCCACTGGACAGTAGCCATTCAACAAAGAATTGAACTTGAATGATTTGTTTGTCGCAATTTCAATATGAGTGCTGATTTTCCAATTAAATTTGCCGAGACTCAAAGAGGTAAAAAAACTTTACTTTTCCATGGTTACCTACCGATATAATTTGAATAGAACTAATGCAAGTGGTTCAACCCAATGGAAGTGCGTGAAACGAAATGCGTGTTCTTCGTCAATCACTAAAAAATAAATGACTCAAAGACCGAAATCCTACGACCTCCAGACCAGCACAGCTGTGAATATGACGAAATATAAAACAAGATTTATTTGGCAATGGTCCAGGCAAAGAAAGACGTTTGTACAGATTTAGGTCCCATGGAAGAAATATTTGACCGAAATTTTGAAAACATTGACGGGGTAGAAGTACCGCATTATATATCAAAAAAAGATACTCTAGCAAGAAGTCGACGACGGTTTTTAGATACCAATAAGTTAACATTTAATGACATAAATGAAATAACATTACCGGAATGCTTAGCAAAAGATTTTCACATTTCGCATGATGATCCTAACACCAAAATCTTATTGTATTGCAGTCGAACTGTAAGAAAAAGTTTAAAAAAGTTCAAACAAGCCCAATTCTTTGGCGACGGAACCCCAGATGACGCAACTCACAGGCATTGGCGTATTTGTTTTGCTTTTCTGACTCGGCAGCTTTCAGGACAGAAACAACAGGGCGTGAGATGTAAGAAGGAGGGTCGGTGTCGACGACACGGATGTCAAATAACGCCTCCCTCTGTGCAACCCACACGCCACGGCATGCTAAATCTCCTCGTAGGCCAGTGTCACCTTCAGTGATAATTGGTTCTTTGACCACAATGCCCCACGCTTGTTGGCATAATTCACAAAAGAGATCGCTTATTTCATTGTGTCGTTTTGTAATTAGACCGCCAGTTTTACAGCAGAGTGCATGATCTATATTAAAATCATTATTGCCGCATCTATCACAAGATTTCGGTATTGAGATTGGTGTTCGATGGTACCGTATAGAAAGGGCATCACGGAATTCATATGGGGAAAGGTCAAAATGATCTTTACTTGTAGGTATAACAGATAACCAGTTCGAGGATTTTGTTTTCATCTAGGTCACAATTGATCTTTCAATGGCTTTTTTTGATAGGTGGGAGATTGGTTAGAATATAATCTAAAAGATTATCATCATGAGTTTCTTTCAGTTTGTGGCATTCTTTACTTGCATCCTTGAGGGATTTGTGATGTTTTGAAAGTTCCATATGCTTCATTTCAATTAACGAGGATGAAAGAACTGTGCAGCCTTTTTTTGACATATCGTAGTATAAATTTGAAGTAGTGGCACTGGGGTGACAAACTGGTGTGACCACGAGTCATCCGCTGAGAATGGCCTTCTGGTATAGTTCTGGATACCGGTCTGAACTGGAAACCCCACATCCAAAAGGTAGCAAAAAAACTGTCTTCTTTTGTCTACGCTCTCCAGCACCTTAAACGCGTAACAGATTTTCAGTCAGCACTAGCAGCGTATTACGCATACGCCTATTCTGCAATGTCGTACGGTCTTGTTTTGTGGGGACACTGTTCTGAAGTGGATAGGATTTTTGTTTTGCAAAAGAAGTGTAAGTATACGAATATTGGCAAAAATAACTCAACTGGAAACATGTCGACCACATTTTATCAAACATCAAATACTAACTCTCACTTCTATGTACATCTTGGAATCGTGCAAGTTTGTTAGGAGCCATGAAGACCTGTTTACACAAATGGTAAATGTCAAAAGGAATGACCGAACCTTAAATAGACTTTACTTGCCCTTTTCTAAATTAAAAATCGTGACATCTAGCCCTCACTATATGATGATTAAAATATATAACCATGTACCAAATTCTATAAAAAACTTTTTCTACTCCTGTACTTTTATTAGTCTTTTACATAGTCACGAACACTATTATAAGAACATAGATAATATGACTTCAGAAAAGTCTATAACTCTATTCCCCATAACAGCTCTCGGTGTCGTAAAGTCGCCCTAACGATACGCCACAGATTACTAAGTGTAGCCTGTTAATCATATTTTAACGATTGTGAAATAGGGACTATAAAACACCTAATGTTTTGAGAAATGATTTCAGTTATCTGATTGGTCGATTTTAAAATAGCTCTATTCTGATTGGTTGATACGAATTACAAAGTTTTTTTAAAAGATTTAAATTAGTTAAAGAGAAACACGTACCTAAAAGAACCTATCGTTCCGTTTGACAGTCGATGTGTATTGTGATTGGTGGATTTAATTTAGTGAAGTATTCTGATTGGTCAAATTAAAATGTTTTGGAATTGTAAATAATTCTTTTTTCCATTCCGTCAATTTAAAAACAAAGTAAACCATAGACACATATTTTGTCATTTTCTTGTTTCCCGCTCGTTTGTTGTTCTTTACTTCGTTCGTTCGTTTGTAAGTTTTTTCGCTTAATTTTGCATTTCATTTGAAACCTAGTCGTAGAAAAAGTATTGTATGCAACGGTGTATAACTAAGTCAAAAAACACTCGTGGCGCTTTCCTTTACGATGTTCGCCTTCGGCTCACATCGTAACTCACGCCACTCATATATTTTGACCTCTCTTATACAACTATTGCATAAACTACTATTGTTAAATTTACGATATTTAGCAAAGAACTAAAGAAATTCTTAATAAGCAAATGCTTTTACAATGTTAGCGAATTTTTCAATGAAATGTAGTACCTTCAAATACGAGTACCTATGTAATAATTTTAATTGTCAAATAATTTTATAAATTCAGAAATATATGTAATTTATTTTAATGTAATTAATTATATAATATGTATAGTCGTCCTCTCGCATTTTTGCTGTGCCCTTCCAGGGCGTCACATGTATACCTCTGTATTTTGTTCCATCTGTTGTTTTGTGTAATGTGACATGCAATAAATATTTTGACTTTTGACTTTTGACTTATATACTTACTATATTGTAAAAAAGTATCCAATAATTAGTTTTATTTCACTAAAGCTTAGAGACTGAACTTATAGCAGAACCATGTACAAAGAAGTTCAGTAAAAAGACAATGCAAAATTCAGAATTCAAAATATTTATTCAGTAAATAGGCCACGTGAGGGCTCTTTTACACGTCGGTAATATAGAGTGAATCTACCAACGCTTCGGACAAGACCATCATTGCGGAGAAGAAGCGCCGCAAGAAACTCCAGCAGAAGGTAATTTTTTCAATCATAAAAACATAATAGTACTTAAAACCAAGTTACATTAAGTAAAGTAAGTTACATTAGGTAGGTAAGAAAGTAATAAATAATAAATTCTAAAAACTAACAAAAAAATTAAATCATTACAAATGTAAGGTGAATAAACCTTAACAAAAAAAAAACGATGAGAACAACACGACGAGATCTCTACGTCAAAAACCATACCTAGAATAATTTATTTAACAATAAGTCCTTGCAAACGTGAAGAGACCGGATCCCACAAACAGCACCCGTTCACGAGTATGACGCGTATCTCAGCCATCGCCTCTCTCAATCATGTCTTCGGGAAAGTGGCGACCCGATCAACGACGCCGCCGTAAGCAAATTTGAGCGAGCGTGACATGCTCATGCTGCCGGACAACATAAAAGTAATATTGTGTGAAGCAGCTGTCCGGCGAGAAACCTCAGTGTGTTCTCGTTTAAAAGCGTCTTGTATACACAAGAACTAGTGAAGATACAAATAATAAACATAAAATTGACTGCTTGAATACACAGTTTGCTTAAAGGCTATGTTTATCAAGGTACCTACAGATATTATAAATATCCTAGAGACTATTTAAAGACATCTTGGTCACCAATTAAGTCATTTACAGTGTATATGCCCTACCTACCCAACAAGCAGCGCTTTGTGTGTCAGACGTGTGTATTGACGATATCAGAAGGTACGAGTATCTTGTGCATTACTACTACTTAATAAAATAAAATAAAAAGGTACAATCATCGAAATATAATAAGTATGGAAGAGTAACGTCTAACAAAAACGACTGACAAATCCGCTCCAAAACGCCCACTTTTTGAAATGAAAAGATCTTATGTATCGAGTGATTTCAATAATCAACTAAATATTAATTGAGTTAAGGTATGAAGTCACTTATGTCAGATTCTGGTATAACGTTTGAGTAGACAGTAATTTCAGTAAGGTTTTATACCGTTTGAAAGACAAAAATCTGCAATTGGTTCCAAGCTCTCTGACACAAGATTTCCATTTGTCAATTTTTTTTTTCATTTAAGGGTTATTTGAACGCGGCCATGTCTTTCAACATTTGACGTGGATGGTTTAATACAAAAACAACACAGTAATTGAATAATGAATTTTATTAATATTTTTTTTATATGATTGAATGATTGTTCCCCCCCTTGAATCATTTAACATACCTACTTATGTTACACTATTATAAAGTTGTAAAATAGTATATCAGAAGATAATATATTATGTTGTAAGAGTAGTCAGCGTCAAATAGTCTTTAGCATCTAAAGTGCCAAATATATTGCAACCCCATTTCTATTCTTATAGGCATAAAGATACGTGACAGTATAATTTATATTAACCGCCTGTTTCACAATCGACAAGTAAAGCGTATTTGACAGATAAATTTAGCCCTTTCTCTTTCTTACACTTGAAAATAGACAAGGAGAGAGCCAACTTTAAATGGCAGATAAATTAACTTGTCGATTGTGAAACAGGCCCTTACAATCTTAGCTTTACCAACTCCATTATTGTACAAGTATCAATTAATTAAGCCTATTGCTTTTTAGGGTTCCGCACCTCGAAAGGAAAAGGGAGGAACCCTTATAGGATCACTTTGTTGTCCGTCCGTCCGTCTGTCAAGACCCTCTTTCTCAGGTATCAAGCTGAAATTTATATCAAATACTCAGGTCTACTGTCCCTTGGAACTGAAAAAATCATTCATTCCTATTCATTCATTCATTCGAAGTAGTTGCTTGTAATTCACATTTTTCAAAGATATATTGCATAACATCGGCCATGACATTTTGGTGGCATCTGTGTGGGTCCTGCACCAATTTACAATGCAACTTGGCATGGTTGCAGCGTCATTTAAATCCGGTAATCATTAATATCGATTTTTTTCTTTTGTGATTGTAAACAACTGTTTGACACTACGTCAGAAAGCCGACTGATAGACAGTTTGGCACTCATTAATAGCTCCACCCCCGCCGGCACTTAGGCCCGTATTAATAAACTAATCTCAACTCTAATGCTCGTCTTGAGATGTGTCAAAAATGACAGTGTTCTATGGTCTGACGTTTACTTTGACGTATCTTGTGACGCGCATCTCAGCCAAGATGAGTTTATAAATAAGGGCCTAAGTCAGTGGGGCAGATTTTGAGCGTCGATTACTCTTCCATACTTATTATATTTCGATGGGTACAATATTTAACGACGTAATAAATGGGGACTCGTGGAGATATAGAGAAGAGGCGTTTGCTTCTTGGTACTTATATGTATTCTTATAGGTTAAGAAAGACTTGAAAACATCACGACGAAACAACTATTAACAATAATTAGATTAATTATAGTTTAGCAGGTGGCCTTTGTCCACCGTGGGTTGCAAACATCAGAGTATCTCGCTCATCTCGCCTTTGTTTACTTAGCTGCTGATAACTGTGCGTGATCCCACATAGTGTTGTAGACCTTATCGAGTGGTAGGTACTACAGAATTTCGGTAAAACGATGTGTTCGCACTACTCGGCTCGACCGTCTTAGTCGGGCATATCTAGTAAATTATTGGACAGTGTTAGCGTTTTTTTGATCCTACTCCTACTACAGTCCGTCACAAAAGAGTAGAAATTAAATGAGGGCGCCACTTTCTACGTAACTGTCACATTTTTGACGTAAAATGCTAAACATGGCAATAATTTAGTATGGTTTTTTTTTAGGTCCATTTATTGAATTTCTACTCTTTTTTGTTGCACTATAATATTATAATTGCGAAAATCGGTGTGTGTCAGTTTGTTGCTCCTTCACGCTGCAAAGACTGGACGGATTTGGAATACATTTGGAATGGAGCTTATGTACCTTGGATTAACACATAGGTATAGGAATAACGATAATCGAAATCTACGCGGATGAAGTCACGGGCAGAAGCTAGTAATTACGATGTTAACACATATCTGCATACACTTAGGCTGATATGTGAAGCCAAACAGCCGAAATTTGAGGATTGAAATTTTTGGTAAACAATTTTGGAATACAATCAAGGTAAAAGATAACAATTTAAATTGGGATACACCCAAAAAAAATATAGTTCGCTTTTATATTTTTATTCAAAAGAATAGCGTTATTTAAGGATCTAATTTGAAGCATTTCATGATGTGTTATTGCTATTTAAAATAATTAAACAAATAAAATTGACTTCGCCTACTTACTGTGCAAAAATGACGGAGCTATTAAGAAAAATGAGTATGAGTGACCGACTAATGTGTAGACCGGCATTAAAGTGTCAAATGAAGGTCATTTCTTAGTTTAATTATAATTAATTCATTGTTTCACATGTAGGAAGAGAGGACAATAGTCTCTCCAGGCGGGTGTTATTGGGATGAAGTTGGAAGTGCTACATATACCTATTCAACTGACTGAAGAAATTTCGCTTGCGCGTTGTAGAACAGTTTAGTTCCGCTGTCTGACGTTGTGACGCTGTTGGCGCTGGCGAGTTGGTGGTACATGGTTTGACGTTAGATGTCGCCATGTCGCCACACCCAGCTCCCCTTTGAGACCGGAGAGGTTGATGGTGATTCTGATGACGTGCAGTCTTGTGCGTTGAATTGTCGCTTGCAAGTGCCAGTAGTAGATGTCTCCAGTAGTGCTCGAGCCGCGTTGGCGAGCGTAGCAGGAGAGGAGGAGTGAGTGGAGTACACAGTGAGTCGTGTACCTGCTCGTGAAGTACTCGTAGTTGGACGCAGTGAGTCGCGTTGTTGAGTGAGAGTAGTGTTGCACACTGTAGACACCAGGCATAGAGATATGACAGAATGCTAGTGGTGCACAGTGCGGGTAAGTCTGGCTTGCTGTGAGACTGCGTCATTTGCTTGGAAGGTCGTCAGGTTGCGTAATTTGTCCATTGTCGAGGGTCACCAATGTAGGAAGAGAGGACAATAGAGAGATCTCTCTCCAGGCGGGTGTTATGCCTGGGGATCGAAGTCCATTGGGATGAAGTTGGAAGTGCTACATATATCGACTGACTGTTGAAATTTCGATGCGCGTTGTAGAACAGTTTAGTTCTGCTGTCTGACGTTGTGACGCTGTTGGCGCTGGCGAGTTGGTGGTACATGGTTTGCCGTTAGATGTCGCCATGTCGCCACACACATTTTTTAATCTAACTACAGGGATTGATTTGAGAAGCCTATTCCTCGAAATGGTTTTGAAATTTTCGTACATTGTCAAATAGGTACATATACGAGTGGTGGCTGAACAACTTTTACAAAAGCTATATAATCGATAAGAGCACCATCGTCGTCGCGTGTTTTTTACCATGCTCAACCAACCCAAAACAGAACATAGTAGATTGATAACCAAGGGTTGAAAGTAGTGTCCGACCGAAATTTCGGTTTCGGTTTCGGTTTCGGCCAGTTTCGGCCAAAAAATCAAGTTTCAGCCCGAGTTTCGGTTTCGGCCAAAAACGGCCGAACCCTTCGGCCGCGCCGAAACTTACAACATCGTACCTTCGGGTCGCGCTCGGCTAACGTCGGGCGCGCTCGACACGGCTGGTAGTTAAATTTTCAAACAGAACCTCTGTAACTGTGCTGAAATTTAATTATGATAAATCTTTGAAAGTAGAAACCTGTAATTATAGGTCGGCGAGATATTAATTTAATTTTAGAAAAAAACGGGCTTACTAACATTTATTCGACTTTTTAAGGACTTTTTTTTTATATAAAAGGTTCGGTTTCGGTTTCGGTTTCGGCCGAAACTACAATGAAACCGAACCTTCGGTTTCGGTTTCGGTTTCGGCAAAATAACATGTTTCGGTCGGTCACTAGTTGAAAGTGATCCATTTCATTTCGAATGTGAGGAAAGTAAAATACTACACGCACATTTTATAAAGCTCAAATTTCTTGTTTCGAATGGATGTTCGGCGTTCAATCAACATCCAGTAGGTATTGTATACAGGGTGTTAGGTAATGAGTGGATAATTCTTGAACTACGGATAGAGGGTACTTAGGACATTATGAAAAAGCTAAAATAAGTTTAGTAAAAATCACACGGTTTTCAAGATATTTGGACTTTTAGGTTTTTTTCGAAAATGAACACCCTTGTTCAATGTTTTGATCATAGCACCATTGTAAGCTATTTTTTTTTAATTTCTATTTTTGCTCAATATTTTTGAATACTTGTGTTATCAGATAGGCATCACCATTTTTGTTTGTATGGGGGATGGGCCCCACGCAAATCGCACCGTATATTAATGAAACATATGTCGATTTGTTCCTCTTAAATTCTAGATTACAATGGTTATATTAGATTTACCTTGTCTAACCGGAATCATGAAAAATATGTCAATTAAAATATGAATCTCACAAGAACTAAAAATAACAAACATCTATGGTATTTGCTATAGGTGAGATTTCCATCATTTTTTCTATGCTGTGAAATGGTGTACTGTGCAATGCAAGACACAGAAAAACAGTTTTAACCGACTTCGAAAAAGGACGAGGTTCTTTGTTCCATTGTATGTTTTTTTTAAGTATGTTTACCGATTTCTCCGCCATTTGTGGCCCGATTGCAAGAAATATTTTTTTGATTTAATAGAGTATACCTATTTTAGAGATGGTCTCATTCTGAATCTGATCCGTGAGGAAATGAGGGAAGTCCTCAAATATTATAGGTATAGATATAGCGATTTTGGTATTTTTAGTAACAAATCCAGCATTTGCATTCAGACAGTATCATTTGCTGTAGGTGGCCACCGGAACTCCTCAACGGTACCCATCTTAAGGGTGGCGATAATTAAGCTATCTCGATTAAGATTAAATATGACTATGACTTTCCCGCGGCGCTGCTTGCAGCGAGCTTGAATACATTTTGATACATATTTACTACCTAATCACACTAATGATATAGATGCAAAAAATCTACTTCAAAAATGAAAAAAAAAACACCGGAAGTCGGCTACTCACATATTTAACCAAAAGCTGACGTCAGTTGGACTAACCTATACCATTTTAAGAGATGTTAGGATTTTATGCATTTTTGAAGGGGGTTTTTCTCAAGTGGTCGTTCAAGAAAACAAACGCTTTTTATGTTACAAAAATATTTATTCATTCTCATAGTCATCACTTAAAAGCAGAACTTGGTCTAAAAATGACGCAGGTGGCTGAACCTCATCTTGATGCCGTGCCCAAGACAAAAACCACACAACAGACATTACATGTGTACAGCAGCCAACAGTGCGTCTGCCCACCAAACAGTTACAACAGTACCCAGCAATAGCAGCTCTAGTATTAGAAACTGATGTGTCAGTGTTAACTAGTATGTACGTATAATAAGTCTTCCTACTTGTGTGCCTTGACTGTATCCTACCACGCAGAAGGTAATTATTTGAACCAAACTCGTGCCCAAGTTGCCGGTATACCTGAATTGTGTACTCTCCAGCGGCCCTGATGTGCTCACCATAATATGACTTAGCTTGTTTTATTTGATAAATACCGAGTGCGAACAGAATCAGATCCTCAAATGTCAGATGAGGAAAATTATCTAACTCTGGATGATTACCGTCAATGCTGGTAAATTGTACCCTCACTCGGTTTAAATTATGCGTTTCTACGTAGGTAGCTAAATCATTTGGGGTGTTTAATTTGGCTTGAGCGATCGCTAATATTTCTTCAGCATAAAAATTGTCACGGATCAAAACATGAAACCGATTTATTAATGCAGCTGCAATTTTAAAGTCCAGCATGAGATGGGTTGATGCTTTACTAAAATATTCCTGACGGAACAATTTATAGTCTCTTTTAAATCGCCCATTAACAACTTCAACCACCCACCTACACAAGGTCACACATCGGGACTTGTTGGCTGCGATGGTTGACAATTGGTTTTCACCAGTCTGTTTAGATTCAGGCATGTAAGCTTTGTAACCCTGTTGCTGCAAGATTGGAATTGCGTCCCGAAAACCCCGATCAAGAATGAAAACGTCGTTTTCTCTGAAATAGTTTCTCAGTGGACTGTTATCACTAAATAATCTAAGCATTATAGAAGTATCTGATTCTGTCGCAGGGTATGGTCCAACCACATCAAGGATGTAACCATTACAGCACACAAGTAAAAACGGTTTCACCAAGTTACGAAACTTATGTAAACTGTACGTTTTCTTTTGGTACAAGTAATTACTACTTTTTTGCACATAAACGTAGGTACCATCACATATTATTATGGCTGGTTTAGACTCGGGATCCATATCTGGACTACCAAATGAACCGTTTGGTATTATCAAGTTATATTGAGCAACTTGCTGGATACATAAGTTATTTGTCCCTAAGTGCAATCGAATGAATTGGTCATCAAAACACTGCCTTACAATGTTCAAGTGTTTGAACACAGTTGATGAACTAACATTAAAAAGAGAAGCTATGCGATCATTGCTATCTCCTGTACGAAGTTTCATCAAAAACATCGCTAAACTTTTTTTAGGAGATTGAACACTTTCCTTGATAGATGGAATCTCAATCAATAATTGATCTATTTGATAATGGGTAAAACCCAACCAATACTTGCATAATATTTCATTCTGACTAATGATATTTTCAATATCGTGAAAAGTTGCACTTCTTTTAAGTTGTGAACATAGATCTTCCATTTGAGAAGCAGTGAAATCTGAACAGTTACTGATTGTGTATAAATTATTCCAATCATTATGGGGTTCATTTAAGTGGTATTCACAAATACGAGCACATCGGGGCACATAAAAAGAATGATCAAACAATAATCTTTCTTTTAGAATCGTGGGTACTAAACATCTGGATGAATTTACACATAACCTAAAAATACAGTGACGAGAAGTAGAAGCAGCACGCCTGTAGGTAGACATAGTAATTGTTGGTACTGGTCTTGAAATACCAGGCACAACAAGCATAGGCATAGGTGGTGGTGGTAGGGGTGGTGGTGGGGGTGGTGGGGTGTTACTTCTATTTTCAACAACGATTGGCTGTATGGCCATATCTCTGTTGTCATCTTGTTGCCTATGCCTTTGCACAGCTCGGGAAGCTTTCAGCCAACAAGCCATACATACTTGTCTTAAGCGTTCCACCTGAAAAACATTGATGATTAATATTGAACTAGAACTTACTGAGACTTCGAAACAAATACTCGCGCTCATCACAAAAATATTTGCCCTTATCGGGATTCGAACCCAGGACCGCTAGCGACTACCAACTACGCTAGTAATCATCTCTTTAACCTTTTGAACGCCTTACGCCGAGTACAAAAAGTGTCACTCACACGCCAAACCTGTTTGCTATGCTATGAAAATTACACCTTATTGGTACGAAATAAAGTCTCTTTTAATTTTGAAGTTTTGTCGGCTATAGCCGACTTGGCGTGAGTGGCACGACTTTTAGTTGTCGGCCAGTGCCGACTGTGGCGTTCAAAAGGTTAAATGTACCTGTATATGTATGTTCTCTTTTTCTATGATTTTCTATTTGTAATTACCTGATGTGATGGTATCCACTGCAAAATAACATTTCTTTCCCCCGAGTCAATAAGCACTTCGTGAGTTTGGTGTGCTCTTAAAATTGAGGAACCACAGGGAATGCAAATATTTCTATAACCATATCTTCTTATTGCATGACCAGTTTGAACATTCTCTTCCAAGAGTGTTAAACAGTTTCTACAAACTGCATCTACTGGGTTTATCTGAAAAAAAGGAGGTAGGAGGGTTATTAACTTGCTCTTGAAACAGTATAACACATTTTGCATATATCGTTTGTATTCATATTCAATCTGCGCAATATTATTAGGTATTATTATAATACAACACTCACCTCACGAGAAATCCACACACATACAAGTTGGCGGACCTCTGCAGCTATCCCGGACAGCAAATATTTTCTTACATTGCGTTTAAATCTTATTGCACAATTAACGCAACGGGTTTGCGGGTCAGGCGATGTTGTTGCAGATGCCATTTTTACGAAATATTATATCAATAGGCAATCAATCCCAGACCATGAGGGTATGTCTACTTCTTATGTCTACTTGATGTCTACACGCAATTCGAAAAAAACGTTTGAGTTAAGTATGTTGACAAATACCTACTGCGTTCCTTTGCACGGTGATTTCAAAAAGAGTTGTTGGCGAAATTCTTAAAAATAAGACTAGAAAAAAGTTTAATCTTTTAATACTTACTACTTCTTAATTATTAACAGTTAATCGAAGTTCAGTTTTCTTTTTATAAGGACTACCAAAACGTTCCTCTACACGCATTTCATTTTTGCGTATTACTTGATAATGATAGGAATCAAATGTTCCGCAAAAATATCAAAATATTACTCTTTTATATTTATTCTTAATTCCGGTTACATTTTAATATAAGATTTCGTTCATGTGTTGTAATAATTTGGTTATTTTTTTTGTGTTTATTATGATCAATAAACGTAACCGTTTTTAGTGGGCCCAAAAAAAACTATCTCCTTTGTGCTCTAGAATTCCAGATAGAGTACCTACCTACCTAATTATGACAAACTTTTCTTTGCGAAAATAAGAATACTGGCCACTAATTTTGTGAAGCATTTTATTTAAAACAATTTGGGTTCTGGGCGAAGCATTACAACCTTTTTGTTTCAATAATAACAATACTGGGCACTACATTATAAATGCCATTTATTCTAAATTTAAAAGATATCTCGGTCGCTTTTGGTTTTCTCAGCATTTATGTCAAACTTTGCTGTCACTGCATAATGTGAATTAATTGTTGACGTATTTTTTTTTATTAACGATGTCATGAACACAATACACACCGCGTGAATATGCTCAAATGCATTACATTTATGGTGAGTGTAAAGGTAACGCCAGTGCTGCTGCGGCTTTGTACGCCGAACGCTACCCTGACAGACGCCATCTTGACTACCGGATTTTTAATAGATACATAATGCGTTTACTGAAGTCAGAATTCTTGGTCAGGGTGTAGGTGGAACCAGTGGAGGTTCTTCACGCATCCGACGCAGCATCACTCGACAAAAAGTTACTCTTAAGGGATAATCTCTAGGCAATAAAACTTGCACACGTTGGACGTGAAATGGGTGTAATTGGTGGACTTTAATGTAGTGTGCACTTTCCATACAGATAAACCCAAGGTAATTGGCATATGACGCACGGATAAAGAAGGATCTGCCGCAACTAGGTCCAACACATTCTCGTCATCTCCTCGGGTGGGTCGTCCTCCACTTGTTCCACCTACACCCTGATCAAGAATTCTGCCTTCAGTAAACGCATTATGTACTCTATTAAAAATCCGGTAGTCAGGATGGCGTCTGTCAGGGTAGCGTTCGGCGTACAAAGTCGCAGCAGCACTGGCGTTACCTTTACACTCACCATAAATGTAATGCATTTGAGCATATTCACGCGGTGTGTATTGTGTTCTTGACATCGTAAATAAAAAAAAATACGTCAACAATTAATTCACATTATGCAGTGACAGCAAAGTTTGACATAAATGCTGAGAAAACCAAAAGCGACCGAGATATCTTTTAAATTTAGAATAAATGGCATTTAAAAATGTAGTGCCCAGTATTGTTATTATTGAAACAAAAAGGTTGTAATGCTTCGCCCAGAACCCAAATTGTTTTAAATAAAATGCTTCACAAAATTAGTGGCCAGTATTCTTATTTTCGCAAAGAAAAGTTTGTCATAATTAGGTAGGTACTCTATCTGGAATTCTAGAGCACAAATTTAATATGAAATAATCGACTCAATTGCGGAAAACTCAAGTTATTTTATTTATTCTAAAATTTAAATAAAACAATATTGACTGTTTTAATATCTCTATTAAATGGGCATGTTTTTAAGCTCATGGGCTACCTTGTGGTAGAGTTTTTTTTTTTCACTATGAGAGCTGAAAGTTCGGTCAATGTACGATTGAAAACGCAAAAATTAAGTTTCACGATTATTATTTTTTTAATCTAATGTAGTCTCACAAAAATGGTGATGCTTATCTGATAACACAAGTATTCATGAATATTGAGCAAAAATAGAAATTAAAAAAAAATATCTTACAATGGTCCTATGATCAAAACATTGAACAAGGGCGTTCATTTTCGAAAAAAACCTAAAAGTCCAAATATCTTGAAAACCGTGTGACTTTTACTAAACTTATTTTAGCTTTTTCATAATGTCCTAAGTACCCTCTATCCGTAGTTCAAGAATTATCTACTCATTACCTAACACCCTGTATAAGCTCCTTGGTCGTGACCAACTCGATTAAACTTTTCTAATGTTGTGTTGTGTGGCGACATAGCGACATCTAACGGCAAACATGTACCACCAACTCGCCAGCGCCAACAGCGCCACAGCGTCAGACAGCGGAACTAAAGTGGTCCACATCACGCTTGCGAAATTTCTTCAGTCAGTTGATATATGTAGCACTTCCAACTTCATCCCAATGGACTTCGGTCCCCAGGCATAACAACCCGCCTGGAGGGAGATCTCTCTATTGTCCTCTCTTTCTACAGTTGGCACTACGTGTATTTTCTAGATGGCCATGCCGAAACGTGAATTATTTTAATATTATGACGAACTCAATTATCAATATTATCGTAGAATCCATGGCCAATCTAAACTATTAAAAAAAAAAATATTTTCCACCCTAGGGGTAAAAACGCAATTTTCCACCTGGCTATTAACCCATTCAAATTAAACTCTCCGAACAGGAGAGATGAAATAGTAAATTGTTCCACGAGGGACTAAAACAAGCCGTGTGACACGAGATGTGTAGCCACCCAAGCCAAAGATGTTAGCCAACACATTAAAACTTGAAAACTATTTTATAACTAATTGGACCATGCATAATAAAATTAATTCTCCTTATTACCTATAATTAAATAGAATCATGTTCGTAATCATTAATAGTGTTTCACGAAATTAAATACTTAGTTATTTTTTATATTTATGCACAGTTGTCATTTTGAGTTTATTTCCACGCTCAAAAATAGCACCATGATTGGCTGTTTAGGAATTTCCATAATAAATTAATAAAATATTAGTTTAGTCCCTAGAGATTAATAAAGAGTTTTAGCCCCGATGTGCAGAACATTTTAAAAAAGCTTGTACATCATCCTATTGCAATAATTTAGCATAAATTATATTTTTTAGTACTTAAATCTAAATTAATTAAAGTTTTGATTTATGCATAGATTTATAAAAATATTATTGTCATATTTTTAAATTTTAATACAACTCAGTGATAGAACTTATGGCAGGAACTTTACCTAAATATAGATTTTTCAGCATCACTGATGTTTCGACCTTTCCGGACAGTATAAAACTGGTCTCCTGGAAGCATTTTGTAGTCGAATGTTACGTATTAGGCTAGGCCCAAAACTGCAAATCTAGTAACAGGTGGGGTGGCAACGTTATCAGGGGGTTTTCACCCTGCAGAATACGGATCTGCCAGTCGCCATCCCGAAATTTGAACCGGAGGTATGCTATACCGGAAATACTGGACCGGTAAGTAAAGGGCTTTTTTATCCCTTAATATTTACGTTAGTTTAGGTCTCGGACACCGTGTACAATATCGTATGGTATAACGTTCATTTAGACTAATTTTGTTTCCTATAATATAAATAAGATGTATTTTTTATACTACACAGCAACATAAGAAATATCTCGCTTGTGGGCGAAACTGGCCTATTTTAAATTAATAGAAACAGTGTAGTGATCCTCTCAATAACGACAGTCGGACCGACGGACGAGTGAATGTCCAAGCGGCGAGTTTAAGTGGTCCCGTCAGTGCCAACCAAATATATTTTAGCGCGTGCATTTTCAATTTAGCAGCATTAATTTATAGTTTAAAAATTTATTCAGGTTTTTTCAAGTTTTTTCTTGGCTTTAATCAGTTGTTCAATTGAATTGTGGTCAAGGAGCGAATTCTTCACCATTATTAATTCTTAGCATCATCATTATCTACATTCGCATCTCCACTACACGGCCATGTCCACGTGTGTTGTGATATTTGTTAAGGATACTTGCTTAAATACTCAAATGCAAGGTACCTTATTTATTAAGTTTACATATTTTTAATTAAGTATAAAAAGAAAATAATTAAAACAAATAGAGATCTTTAAAAGTATGAACAATTACTATTGATTGATAGTGTAAAAACAATACTTAACTTAAATTAAATAATAGTCTATACAAATATGATATAAATGTGACCAGTCTCTTGAAACACAACCATCCTGGTAGTAAATAAGTAGGTAGGTAAGTATTATATACATCGATTTTGATATCTTAACACCCGTGGCTGACTTACCAAGATTGCACAATTTACCAGCTACAGTGTTGTTTTAAATGAAATGAAATGAAATGAATAATTTATTTGTGAAAGTGGGTACACATTAAGATGGTAATATATTTTTTTTATATAAAAAAAAAGAAGAACCACCACCTTCTACCTATAAATTTACACAATATACAAGCTACGTTTGGTTCATACCGTGGGCAACTGGGTCCACAGAAAAATCGTCCCGCGGGCTCATTCGACCCTTACGGTTTTTTTTGTGGGTGAGTCATCCCACCTGTCTGGCCAACTCAGCCCACGGGTTCAGTTGACTACTCGCTATCGCCACAGGGTCTACTCAGCCCACGGATTCAGTTGGTCACTCGCTATCGCCACAGGGTCTACTCAGCCCACGGGTTCAGTTGACCACTCGCTATCGCCACAGGGTCTACTCAGCCCACGGGTTCAGTTGACCACTCGCTATCGCCTGACCACTCGCTATCGCCACAGGGTCTACTCAGCCCACGGGTTCAGTTGACCACTCGCTATCGCCACAGGGTCTACTCAGCCCACGAGTTCAGTTGACCACTCGCTATCGCCACAGGGGGTTAGGCTTGTAAAGCTCACTTCCCCGAAATGTGCACTTTCTAAAAAAGGACACTTTCTGCAAAATATGCACTCCCAAAAGGTACACTTGCCCAACTGGGGCACTTTCTCGAAAGGTGCACTATTTCAAAAACAGCAAACATTTTCGAAAACGCACACTTTCCCAAAAAGTACACTTTTCCAATTGGGGGACTTTCTGGAAAGATGCCCTATTTCCATCACCACAAAGTTCACACAGTTTTTGTCCGATGAAGATCATCATGAGTCATGTTGGCAATGTTAACGTTTTTTGACAGATCTCTAGCACCTTAAGTAAGTAATAATAATGTACTTTGAAAGTAATGAACTTTTTTCAAAGTAGGTATTTGAGTAATTTGTTTTTTAATTATTAGTGACTGAGGAGTTGAGGACTTAAGTCTGGTATGATACTGGCTGATTCTGTAATACATATTTATTATAGTAGATATAAAGAAAGTGCACCTTCTGATAAAATGTATCTACTGAGAATGTGTTCCACCTGGGAAAATGCACTTTTTGAGAAAGTGTACCCATTGGGAAGTGCACTTTTTGAGACAGCGTACTATCTGAGAAAGTGATCCTTCTGAAGAAGTGCACATTCCGGGAAAGTGAGTTTTACAAGCCTAACCCGCCACAGGGTCTACTCAGCCCACGGGTTCAGTTGACCACTCGCTATCGCTACAGGGTCTACTCAGCCCACTGATTCAGTTGACCACTCGCTATCGCCACAGGGTCTACTCAGCCCACGGGTTCAGTTGACCACTCGCTATCGCCACAGGGTCTACTCGGCCCACGGGTTCAGTTGACCACTCGCTATCGCCACAGGGTCTACTCAGCCCACGGGTTCAGTTGACCACTCGCTATCGCTACAGGGTCTACTCAGCCCACGGGTTCAGTTGACCACTCGCTATCGCTACAGGGTCTACTCAGCCCACGGGTTCAGTTGACCACTCGCTATCGCCACAGGGCCTACTCAGCCCACGGGTTCAGTTGACCACTCGCTATCGCTAAAGGGTCTACTCAGCCCACGGGTTCAGTTGACCACTCGCTATCGCCACAGGGTCTACTCAGCCCACGGGTTCAGTTGACCACTCACTATCGCCAAAGGGTCTACTCAGCCCACGGGTTCAGTTGACCACTCGCTATCGCTACAGGGTCTACTCAGCCCACGGAACGCCTCTTTTTCTTGTGTCTTACCTCTAGTCGACCGAATTCCTTCGTCTCCTTTTGTTGTAAATATTATCTTTAATTAAAATATTTTTAAAACTTTTTACAATTTAATTTCTAAATTTAAGGTTTGGCATGTGCCACGCACATGTCCAAGTAGTACTACAACTTTAGTTAGTGCTGCAAATGCTCGTAACTACTTACCTTGGTTGTCTGCAGCAGTGGAAAATGATTGCAGAATCCAACTTGACTATAATAGAAAATAGGACCACTCCACTCCACTGGGAGAGAACGTAACCCACGACAATCAAGTCAAGTGTAAAAATATGGGAGAACTCAACATCTAAAAAATCTAATTGTCCCACCCAAATGCACCTTACTCCAGTGCAATAAGAACTTCGTAACATAATATTTATGAGAGATTTTTTCGATACATACTTGTACACTTGACTGTACAGCCTTCAAACCCTTTGGTTGGTGTAAGAAACCCTAAAAATGATAAGGTCAACATTGGGAAGACCGTCGACAAGGTAAGACAGTCTGCGCGCAACAACGCCAATAACTTTTATACTTATTTTTGAATAGGTACAGTCAGCGTCAAATGAAGCTAATATTTATAAGTGATTTTTTTCGATACATACCTTTACTGTACAGTCAAGGACAATAATATGTATACACTTTAGTACCTTGTCACTTTAACCACTGTGACAGTTCATATATGGCAGTTCAAATATGACGACAATTAGACAAGGTACTAAAGTGTATACATATTTTTGCCCTTGACTGTACAACCTTCGAACCCTTTGGTTGGAGTAAGGAACCCTAAAAATAATAAAGTCAACATTGGGAAGACCGTCGACAAGGTAAGACCGTCTGCGCGCAATAACGCCAATAACTTATTTTTGAATAGGTACAGTCGGCGTCAAAAGAAGCTATGCAGAGTAACATGCTCAAAATGATCTAGCTTCTAGACACGACCTATTCGCTTGACAATAGAGACTAGTGCAGATCATTTTGACCTCTTCGGTTGCGTTGCTACTTCTGCTGCTGACTGTACCTACCAAAGCAGCTTGCATATTGACAGGCGGTAAAATATTCTTAGGCCGGCCTTACACTCGTAAGTTTTACTTACGTAAGTAGGGACACGGCTATCTGAAAGAATAAGAAAAAAATATTTTCTATCTTATTCTAACAAATAGCTGCGTCCCTACTTACGTAAGTAAACTTACCAAGTGTAAGGCCGGCCTTGGGTATAGTTTGGTTTGAGCTTTGTAACATAGATGTCGCTAGCAACACTGAGGTAAGAGAAAACTCATAGAACAAAAACTACAAGTAAGTAATTCGTATTTTTTTTCGCGCTTTGCAGTTTAATTAGGTAGGTACCAATTGCCATGCCGTGTTCTCTAAAAAATAGAAAAATGTGATTAATTGAACGAGTTATTAATTGAAAGAGGTTGCGTAAATATTTCATAACACCTTTAACAATTCTATGTACCTATTGGTTATATAAAGGTCTTTGGGAGAGACAGCGGGAAGCGACTTTGTTTTATACTATGTAGTGATGTGCGGTGACATATAATTTATAATCTAGAAACTTCCTAGTCGGAAAGATCGTCCGGGTCAGGGTGGCATCAGGGAATATCGTCATACGCGTTCTTGACTTCAGACGGGGAGATCACTAAACATTTTTTACCGGCATTCTTTTAATTTCTACTCTCGAACAAAATAAATAATGATATAGGGTAACATTTGAATGTGTCAGATCCGATAGGTAGCTACGAGCTATTTCAGTTAGTGATTTTGAATAACTTTACCGAAGGTACTTAAACATGATTAAAAAAAAAAATACCCACGGGTGATATGCACTTTATCTGAAATCGTGTTTTTTTTGTCTGTGAATATTGAGAGCCAAGGTTTTTTTGAAAAATACTTCTTTGTACATTATGATAAGTAGGTACCTAGTTTAATTTTTATTTTTAAATTCTTTGTTTTTCCTCAGTTTTTTTAGTCTCTCCGTACTAGTGAAACATAATTCTAGAGATTCCCTCGGTTTTTTATGAATTTCTACAACATTTGGTTGACCAGGCTAGCTGTTATTAAAAACTATATCGTCTTTAGAATGATCCCTTAGTCTTTTAGTTGGGGCTCTCGTCACGACAATCATCACCTTTTCGTTCATTTATTTTAATTCCGAAGGCGATGTATTTGTTTTTTTATTTAACAGAAGCGATGAACAAGCGAATCGCTCATACATCGCGAATTGGCTGGCCGCATTGACCAGGCGACACGATTTTAGCATCGCGACGGATTATAAAATGATGTCCGCACCTAGGCAGCGACACGCGACGCGACCACGAGCACGGGCAGTATCTTGGTAAACAGCAAGCCCCGCATTTTACATAGTGAGCAGACGAAAACCGTGATCGTCATGAACTTTTCTGACCCAATCAACATGTTTCTGCTGGAAAATTATTCTTTAAAAGTTAAAAGAAACTGGGTTCACAAAATAAATGAAAAAAGAAGTGACTATGGCGAATTTCATCACCTTTACTGGGACATGAGGAAACATCCCGATAAGTTTTACGAATATACACGAATGAGGCTAGGAACATTTGATTACCAATTCAAACTAGTTTGAGCGACTAATTCAAACTAATTTGATTTTATCGCGACGCGTCTCTTTCGCTTCTAGTCGCACGAAATAGCTCTCGCTCTGTCGCTCAAGCGACGTTGCAGTGCGGCCGCTTTCACGTGGTGTTTTACATTTGTTTTTTGATCGCCGTTGAATCGCCGTCACTTTACGAAAATCAAAATATCGCCGCTTGTCGCTGTTCCTAAACATGCAATGCGGACATGTTCTTACATTACTAAACATTTGAATACTTTGAGTGACGAAATCAAAATTAGATCAAAATCTTGTCGCTGGTCGCTTAATCAATGCGGCCGCGATCATAGCTTGAAAGGTGTTTGTTTTACTGCCGTAGCTGTCGCGTCGCCATCGCCTGACCAGTGCGGCCCCGGCCTCCAAGTAACAAATCGAGCGACAGCCGCGCTCATAAGCGCGAGCGCCTAGATGCTGTTCGGACGTGCCCCGGAATGCTACCTACAAGTTTGCGATTTGCGATCTGAAAGTTAACAAATTTTCGATTAGATTATTGATTTGAGTTGAGTATCGTTTGGAAAACTTAAAATTCTATTTACTGCACCTTGTGTTTTTTACAATTTCTATTAATTACTTTATAAAAGATTAAACTTTTATTGTAATTTAAAGTCGGTTTGAAGCAGTTTAGATACCTAACTACCTACATAGGTATACTGATCTCACACTTAAAAGCTTGGCTCTTATTTGAGATATTATATACGAATTTATAAGAAAAATAATCATTACTAAGTAGACTTAATTAGTTCCTGAGATACAGGCGACTAACAGGTTTATACCTACTAAAAATCATCTAAGACAGCCCCAAATAACTTTAAATAGAAAATTGGTTCATACATGTTGATTTTTGAGATAGTTTTTTGTGTTTGTCGTTACGGCTTCGGAACCCTACACTGAGCATGGTCCGACATGCTCATGCCCGGTTTTTTTTTATTATATTTAACTACTTACCTACCTATTTGAGTTGTCTGACACATTTCATTTAATTCATAGTTTTTTTCTAGCATGAAATTAATTAACGAGTCTACTTAGTTTGCAAAAGCGGCAAAAGTTTTTACCTCGTCTATATTCTTGGGTTCTGGATATTCTTTCATAATGTTTATTTTTTCGGGATCCGGTGAAATACCTTTCGCCATTACTTTCCGACTCCATCATCTCAGACCAGCTCCATATCCAATAGAACGGAAAGATTACAGGCCGAGTTATAATGAGTATTTAGGGACAAACTTTCATAGCTGCCTACTTTCTTTGCTATTTTCATTAAGTATCTGCTTTTGTTTGTATGTATGTAAACTCTTTATTGCACATAAACAATAACAAAACATGTTTGCATCAATATAAATAATGTATATAGGCAAACTTATCCCATACTCTATCTCTTCCAGTTAACCTTGGAGTAGAATAAGCAAGGACAATGCCGAAAAATAGACATTAATAAAATTTCAGGAAATAACAAATTACAACAGAGAAACAGGAAAAAAATAAAACATCTTCTTTAATAAGACACATACTTACATAGACATAATAATAATAATTATACTAGCACACATACGTAAACAGCAGTTAAAACCTACAACAGAGGCAAGGACCAACACTCAGACTCACCCTGTTGATTTAGCCACAACTTTTTTACCTAATCATATCAAGACCAAACTAATAAGTCATCCCAACACGGGGGGTCTACCGTCACCTTCCCATTCCATCATCAGATCAGCTCTTTGATAACATAATATTGCATGGTCTACATGTGGTCCAAACTTCAGCTCATTCCACGGGAGCTGGTTCAAAATGGACTTGCAAATTTTGACAGAAAACGTACAAGCGTACGAACAGTGCAAGTTAAATAAAAGCTTGTACTTAATAAAAAGGATGTGTACCGAATTCGATCAACAATGTAAGTAGACAGCAAAAAAACGTGTTGATATTTTTTGTATTTATTCACATGGATGCTAAAGATCGGTCTAGAACTTACCAAAAATTCGTTTTATTCTTTTGAGCATATTTTTCAATAAAGTACTTACTTGTGACGGTATTTCCGGAGCTGACCTTACTTGAACTATTTACTTACCTACTTTACTCGTAATGTCAAAGTTCGCGCGTGTGAGTTCCCGCGCACGCACATTTCATGCAGACGTCATTCCGTGCTCGGCCCCAATGAGCACAACCGACTAACCGCGTACAATACAAGTGCCAAAGCAAAGCAAACGTCAAAAGCGTTTCAGCGCCCTCGGCGCTCGTATCGCCCCGCGCAGCCGCGGCGCTCGGCGCGCAGCGCTGAGCGCAGTACAGTCAGTAGCAGTAGTAGCCGCGCGCGCCCCGCCGCGAATACACTTGTCGTATCGCCGCGCGTCGAGTGCGAACGCAATCTGTTGCGATGTCGCGTGTTTACCAACCATCCGATTACGTCGTCGAGAAGTCGCGTCTCTCGTCGTTCGACCGATACAAGCAGATGCATAAGCAGTCACTGGATGATCCCGAAGCCTTTTGGTCTAAAATAGCAAATGAATTCCATTGGCATGCTCCGGCTCAGCCCGGCAATTTCGTTTCGTACAATTTCGATTTGAACAAGGGGAAAATATTCGTCAAATGGATGGAAGGGGCTCAAACAAACGTATGCTTCAATCTGCTAGACCGCAACGTGAGAAATGGCCACGGAGAAAAAATTGCATATTACTGGTGAGATAGTATTTATTTTTGCGATGCCCGTTCGTACACAATCAATAGTCAGCTGAGCGAGTGACCCACGGAGACGGCGCGCGAACATATTGATTTTCCTTCACCTTACATCACTGCTCCTCTTGGCCTAGTTACCCATGTTCACTACCTACCACCACCAACCACCCTCCACATTATGTAACTAATCTCGCGCATCTCAAATTATTTATTATAGGTACATTACCTTGCCTATGCTAAGCGAAGGCTACCTGTGGTAAGTAAGTACCTACCAATGACTTGAATGCAGGTAGGCACGAACTATGAGTAGATGTACTTATATTATATTATATCCCAGTTACGAATCCTCTCTTTGGAGACAAAACCATATATCTAGGTACTTGAGTAATTTTATCCTGTCAGTAAGTTTAGATTGGCAAGTTCATAGCTATAGGTAGGACTTGATGTTCATTAATCCACCTAGAGTCCGCTACCGTAAAAAAAGAGAATTAAGGCTAACTCAGATGAACAGGGCTAAGAACCGGTTTAAAAAATACCGGGTCATACCGGCTTATTCCGGTTTTGCTACGAACTTTTCTAGGGAACGCGAACGTTTTGAGAACTTTATACCTATTAAACTTAGGGCTGATTTTTCAATCTCCCGATGACACTATCTCTCAGGTAAATTGTAGCAACGTAAATTGAGAAACCAACGCGTTGCAACTTGTTTTTCTGACTTGTGATGTGAAGACTGAACACGCGCGCGGTACGCCAATTTGTTTGTTTGTTTTAGGGCCGCCACAGACGATCAGTCGAACTGACAGACCGAGAGGGACGCGGCTATTTGATAGAATGAGAAAGATATATACGTCTCTCATTCTAACAAATAACTTCGTTCCTCTCGGCCTGATCTGATCGTCTGTGGCAGCCCTTACTTATTAAACGATCAAAAAAGAAGGAGATTCACAACTCGTCTGTATTTTTTTATGTTTGTTACCTCAGAACTTTCGACTGGATTAACCGATTTTGATGATTATTTTTTTATTTGAAAGTTAATGTTTCCTGTTTGGCCCCATTCTTATCAAATTGAAGATCTGATGATGGAATCCATGAGGAATCGACAAAACGCTTTAAAATTTATAGGCATACCTATAGCGAATTTGGTATTTTTCATTGCAACTCGTGTAGTTGCTCTTGGAAAGCAACGGAAAAGAACTGATGATGAAGACCACAGATGTCCACCGGAACTCCTAAACGGTATAATGTTTCAAGGTTGGCGACAATATAATTATTTCGATTAAGATAGTTGAGCGACTATGACGATGCATATTTAGGTTTAAATAATATATGACTATAACTTTCCCACGGCGTTGCTTGCGGCGAGATTTAAATGTTCTTTAGTTTCTTATTAATTGAGAAGTGGGACTACATACCAGCATAGTTATGATCATAAAAATTTCAGCGTCCTACACTATTTTTAACCAAAAGCAGACTTCAGTTGGACTGACCTATTACCTACCATTTTAAAAAGAAGTTATTTTTTGCTTTTTGAAATCGGAGTTTTGTTTTTTTAATTTTTAATTCGGGAGTGTGAGTGACTGTTCTACGCAGTGTGGGGGTTACCTAATTGCTTACCTACCTACAGTTAATTATAAAATTTGTGTTAACTATGGGCCTGAAACGAATAAATTTAATAAACAGGGTTATTGGTTATCGCATCCATCCCCGTTAAGAGGTTATAGTGGAGGTTATTTGCAATTTTTTTGACCCTATCATGCATTATAGTCTGGCAAAAAAGTCTTGAAATTTAAAAGTGGCAACACTGTAGTGTCGTCCTTTTTTTCTTCGATTGATTTAAAAGGGATGACACTACAGTGTTGCCACTTTTTAATTTCAAGACTTTTTTGCCAGACTATACGCAAAAGTGAACCAATTTCGAGATAAAGGACCCCGGACCTAAAGTATGGAAAACTAAGTTAAAAGTGTACATTTGTAAAATATGTGATTCGGTACATGTGTATTCTATAAATATGTAAATATAGATTGATTGATTTAACCTGTAACCTGTAACGCTATTTTTCTTTCATTTCATCCATTGTTTATAGTTTTTGTTATCTGGTACAAAATCTGTCGAAACTCTGAAAAGGACTTGGAACCAGTGGTAGCACCCCTAGAGACTTTTGTTCAGGACTTTCAAATCTATAACATATCAAAATCTCAGGATATTTAACTGAAACCACATTTTCCATACTATAGGTCCGGGGTCCTTTAGTAAATATTTTTCAAAAAAAAACAGGTACTTAAGTAGGTAAGCAACTTCAAAATTTTATTCATTTTTTCCTTTGGTTTACACGACAAAATAGTACAGTCCGTGAGCTCCTAAACGAACCTTCGGATTTTAGAAGCATACTTCGGGTATTGACGATGACACGCGATACGCGATAGTGATATGCGGTTCTGTTCTGTAGTCAACTTGCAAAACTTTTCGAAGTTACCGTAAAAAGTTATGCAAAGAATAACCATCAGTACAAAATAAACCTTACTGTAATAATATTACGCTTATTTATCTTTTTCTAATTTTAATACAATAAGACTTTTTGTCATGTTACAAATAAAACAAAATCAGCATTTTCGAATTCTTTCTTCGTTCATTTAAATAAAGAACACTTGCTCTCACACACTGCTTTTGTTCGGAACTATATAGAGCTGTTATACCCACCTGTGGATTCTTAGAAACTACATTTATATAAAAAATAATTTAAACGTAATAACGGAAAAGACATGTCTGGGGGCGGTTAGAACATTAAAAAAGTGTATATTGGCTAGCAGACGGCTCTGCTAATTCAAATTAAATTAAATTATATTATAGACCCTACTTAACAATTAATAATACACACACGTCGGCAGTGCCGCCGCCCCGGAAATTACTCAGGGATATTGCTAACGGCGTACAGATACATGAAAAGATATAACCTCGTAGCTAGGATATTCACCAACAACTTGCTCTTCTATACGATCTTTTTTGTGTTCACCCTTCTTTTGTACCGTGTGGTACCGTGTTAAATATGCACATAATTTACACGTGACACGACCTATTGAGATCAACCTATCATCACGGGCAGGAATATTGTAGCGAATAGGCCTGATATCGTGCTGCTGGGATTGATCACCATGACACCATGATGAGAGGTATGTTCACCAACAGCTTAACAGGCGATTAGAGATTAACCGCTGTCAAAATGCATTGGTTTGATGCAGCCAATTAAAATGCTTGGTGAACACTGACGTGCGTGGTTAAGAAGAGGAAAAATCTAAATTAGCAAAAAATAACTCATAATCAGCTCATTGTGTTCTATTCTGGATCAGATGGCTTAATACAAAACGAATTTGTATATTTCATAATTTTAAAAAGCCTCTGATTATTAAAATGCAAAATCAACAAACACATAACACGATAGAGTATCAGTTGTGTAATTAATTTAATTGAGGATATGGGCCAACTATAGGTAAGTACTTGATCCTAGTCAATATCAGAGTCATTTGTATTAATTATAATTCGATCACTATTGTCGTCTATAACATTTTCGTATTTTCGAAACTCTTTTTCGCTCTTCATTGCGTGCTGGCAAACTTTTCTCCACTCATCTGAACCAATCATATTTACCTTCTCTTGCCACAGATTCCTTACCGTTGTCATATTCATGTCAACGTTGCGTTGGGCTACGTATTTCTTTAACTGGGACCATATATTTTCAATAGGTTTAAAGTCTGTGTGATATGGAGGTAAACGGAGAACAGAATGACCCTGTCCAGCAAGTATTTTATCTAATGTCATAAATTCGTGGTTTTGTTAAGTTTGGATTAACGGGAATCTCACATGTTGTTAACCAATTTAACATGTCTTGTTTTCGGGTATTAGAGTTTGGAGGCTTTTCTATGTATTTGTTATGATATGGGGCGTTGTCAACTACTAAAACTGAATTTGGTGGTAAATTTGGAATAAGTTGGTTTTTCAGCCATTTTTCGTAATTTTAATTATTCATTTCTTTATGATAATCACCCGTTGTATCTGTAGATTTGTACATAAGCAACGCACCAGGTATACCTAAAGCCATTTTCACTACCGGCATGTGCTATTATAAGACGTTATCCTTTGGAAATAGGTTTTTTAATTCCTGCGTTACTAGAATCTGACCAACTTTTTCCTTTGATGTGCGAAGTGTGTGTACTATTTCTCTTCCTTCATTTCTATATTTTTTAATATTGTCCAAGTACTTTATCCTTTTTAGTCGCACATCATGTTTTTCCATTAATGTTTTTCTGATATCTTTCGTTTTACAGTACCGAAAGCCCATTTTCTGTAGAATTTTTCTTAATTTGAATGTAGATCCCTTGAATTTTATTGCTTCTATTAATTTGAGTCGCAAAGTTTTCAGATTTGGCAGCTCTTTGAATTTTGAATGAAATTCATAAACCATTCTTCTGATTACATCGTAATCAAAACTGTCCAGATTCAAAGACATTCCATTTTAGGTCTACTTCTCTTGGGTGTGTCAAATGAATTGTTTTGGTCTGCTTCGTTTAATATTCTTTTTAATGTACTTTTCGAAATCCCGGTTGTTTCTATAACTTGGTCTTGAACCTTCTTAAAATATTTACAATCAACACTTTTCTTGAAACTTTCAGCTTCTTTAAAAAAATATTTATATACTTTATAAACAATTTCCCGTGATTGGCTATTTACAGAAATACCCTGTTTAAGTTGACTCCCCATGGAAAACAATGTCCGTAAAATAACAAACTAAATAAATACTTAAGTAAGTGGTGGTTTTATCTGCTCTATGTAAATCAATGAAAGAACAACGAGTGCACTCTTCGCGTGATGGATTGCTATGCTACTAAGTCAAAAAGACAATGTCATTTTCTACTACACGAATCTTTCAGAGTTCCCCCGAAACCCGAAGATTGTTTTAAGACCTCACGGACTGTATTTTAGAATAAGCAACATTATAATTTTAGGTATTTTTTTAAATTAGTTCCAAAGAAATGGTACAAAAACAAGAAAATAACCCTAAATACATCTGGAAAGCAGATTATTTAAAAAACTTCAACGTATTTCTAGCTTTCTAACAAGGTATGACCAATTTGTCATGATACTCATGGTACCTACTCATGGTTATTGAAAAAAATTAATCAGTTTTAAAGTTCGTCATAAAAAGCAAAAGCAATAGGTAACCATTATAAAACAATTTAACTCAATATTTTAATTAAAAACACAATAAATAAAAAAAAAAATTGCGGGTGGTAGGACCTTGTGCAGGGTCCGTCCGGGTCGCTACCACCATCTTATCCATTAACCTACCGAAAAATAGCAGTGTTCGCATTGTTGTGTTCCGGTTTGGGGATAAGAGAGCCGGTGAAATGACTAGCATAGAGGAATTCCATCTTAGTCCTCAGGGTTGGCAACGCATTTGCAGTCTTAAGATTGCATTGCATTCTTGTGAATGCGAATGTCTATGGGTCACAGTTTCCACTTACCATCAGGCCTGTGTGCTCGTTTATCTACTCTATGCCATAAAAAAAAAAACAAAAAAAAAAAAAAAAACGAAACATAATTAATTATTCAAAATTAGGACTAGTCCAATAAGAATTTAGATCGCTGGCCAGACTGAAAAAAAACTAAATTTCGAAAATGATCCGTTTTGGCAGCCTAAATTTATTACAAAGCATTCGTTTTTGAAATTGCCGGTTGAATGGGTATAATGTCGTTAAATGATTGCTATTTTTTTATCTTGAACGTAAGTAGGTACTAATTTTTTATATTTATTTATTAATTCATGGCTCAGAAAACAAGTTACAATCAGAAATAATACAAATATCATCATAAAATATATGAACTTAGACTATAATTCTAAACTATGTACTTGCACATTGTTTTTTGTTACTGGTATTTTTAAACATTTTTTTAAGTTTTATATCGAAATTTTATAATGGTTCTTGTTTTTGGTTAGTTGTATGACTTATTTGGTCTTGTACGAGGGTTGCTATGAATATTTTTAGTTAATTAAAAACCATTCATTTTTTTACAAATTACTTTAATATTTTTCAAAATATAGGTACTCCTCCAAGTTCAATACATCGCCTCATTCTATAAAACCAATCCTCAAAACATTAAAAAAAATGCGTACTGCGGAAGGTCAAAGAAAAGTCGCTCAAATTCTAGTACTGCCTCGTTCGAGTCCATAAAAGTCCGGCCACGCATCATTTTCTTTATAGTGGGGAACAAGAAATAGTCGCACGGGGCCAGGTCAGGACTGTAGGGTGGATGCGACACCAGCTGAACACCTTTACTGGTCAAAAAATCCATTGTTATTGCGCAGGTGCATTATCTTGGTGAAAAAGAATTCCATGAGTGCCGCTCTTTGGACGATCCTCACCAAGTCTGTCAAATGCCTGGGGTAAACAGACCTCTGTGTACCACTGGCTAGTAACTGTTCTTCGATCTTCGAGTGGAACTACAGCTACTGGCCCCCCGCGGCGAAAGAAAACGGCGATCATTTTTTGTTCACACTACGGCCACGAACTATTTTTAATGGCGGCCCGTCTTCCTCAAACACCCATTGCATAGATTGTTGCTTTGTTAGAGGGTCATAGCAGTATATCCAGGACTCATCAGTAGTAAGGATATTAGAAACCTGTTGGGAATTGCCTCCGTCGAATTTTTTGAGCATAAACTGGCACCAATCTACTCGCCGGGTTTTTTGCTCTTCGGTCAGCAAATGCGGTATCCAACGCGAAGCGACCTTCCTGACGCCAAGATGATCATGTAAAATGCTTGAAACTGCGGGTGATCCAATACCAAGTTCATGCTCTATTTCCTGATGGGTAATATTTCTGCGTTCTTTAATCAACCACTCGGCTTTGATCACGTTTTCTGGCGTTACAGCAGTCGACGGCCGTCCCTGTCTGGACTCAGCTTTGAGGCACTCCCGACCCCGCTTAAACTCGCGGTACCAATATGAGATTGTGGCTAACGATGGAGCAGACTCCCCAAATGCGTCGTTTAAATTTTTATTAGATTCCTTAAAGGTTAAGTTCCTTTTGTAGTCGTAGAATATCATAGCACGAAACGATTCTCGCTACAGCTGCATTGCAATAAACAAAACTGGGCTGACAGTTTCATCAAAAAAAAAAAGTTGTAAGCGGCCAGTATCAAATTTCATTTTACAAAGAGGTTAATAGCTAAATTACCCTTAATTTGCCATACACTTTTAAAAGTAAATGTTGTTAGTTTTTATACAGCTAAAAACTTTCGTAGCAGCCTATGTACTTGTTTGGTCAAACATGATTTTCTACCAGCTCTCTTCATGTTTTTTTTTTCAGTAACCATGAAACTAATTTGTAATTATAATACCTTATTCGAAAACTAGCTTATACTTTGATATTTATTAAATAATCTGCATGCAGGAAGCGTTAGTTTTTTTATTTGATTTTGAACCATTTCTTCGGAACTAGGTAATTGTGAAAAACACTTAATATGATAACGTTTCTGTCGTTTTGCGGGTAAGTATAAAATATCTATTTGTCGTGTAAACAGAAACAAAAGAAAAAAGGTGATTTTTGTCTATACATTTTTGAGGTGCTTTTCTGATAATTTTGAAAAAAAAAACACGGTTTTTTTTTTTCGAAAAGTGCGCCGCAAGTAAACCAATCATATTTAAACAATTAAATGTTCTTCGTTAAAGTCGATCAAATATCTTAATCGAGATGTATTATCGCTGCGCTTGAAATGGGTATGTACCGTTGGGGAGTTCCGATGGCCATCTGTGGTCTTCGTCATCAGTTTCACTTAACCAAATGATACTCTCTGAATGCAAATGCTGGACTTGTTACTAAAAATTCATTATATATATATATATATATATATAGGTATATACGGTTTGACTTGAGAACCTCCTCCATTTTTTTTGAAGTCTGTTCAATAGAATCGGTTTGTTCAGTAAAATTGCTATAGGTATTATTATACAGGGTGACACCTAAGACGTAATACAAAATTTTATTTTCTGGATCTTCTCATGAGTACGATCAACTTTTACTATGGGACTAATATCGAAATCGGTAGAAAAAAATTGAATCTCCCATACTAAAAGCAATCAGCTGGTTTCACAATTTGTATGGAGACGTCGATTTTATGTTTACGTTTTCGAAGTTGGTCCCGTATTAATAGTTGATCGTAATCATGAGTAGATTCGGAAAATAACATTTTGTATTACGTCTTACGTACCCAGTATACGACAATAAAAAGTTTAATTGACACCAAAAACAAGGAAGCAAAATTAGAAACCTACCTACCTATTAGGAAAGTTGAAAATAATTGACAGAAAATGGCTGATTTTTTTCATAGTAGGTATTTTGTTTCAATTAGGTATTCTATTTATTTTTCGTTGCATTCAGTTCAATATACCTAACTATGACAAGAAGTGTGTATACAACACAAGCCTACCAAAACTAAACCCTTTGCCCCATTTTAAAGAAATTAAAACAAGTTAGGCAAAGTCCAGATGAACGCTTGGCGTTTGGCTCGGCCTGCGATTCAAGATTGTAACAAATCAATATTGTTATGTACCTACATGACCGCGCGTTACGTTCAAGATCTACTATGTCTCGTATCGACCTGTTGGATTGATCCGCACGGCTTGAGGCGGACGGACGCACGGAGCCACTAAAAAGGAGGACGAGATATCTATTGATTTGCGTAAACCCACAAGCGAATTGCCTCCTCCATGTCTATTCTCACTGAGTGTTCACGCTAGCTAGACTGCCGCGTGCAAGCCGCCGTCATCTGAACAGCTGAAACGCGCGGCATCGCGCGTTCATTTGCAGGGCGCGGATACCGGTTAAACTTTCAAACCGTTATTATGTACTTGACGCAACAACCTTTTCATTTCGGTTCCGTTTGCATAAATCGGTTTTTTTAAACGATTTTTTGAGAAACCTTTATATAAAGTTAATCCAGACGCACGTCACGGCGGCGGCGCGACGGTCACGCACGATGACAATTTCGACACGTTGAAGTTTTATTAACCGACTTCAAAAAAGGAGGAGGTTCTTCTATGTCACACTGTATGTTTTATTTTTATGTAAGTATGTTCATGTGGGGATCTGTGAGGAACTGACGGAACTCCTCAAATATTATAGGCATTTATATATATTTATGTATGTTCATTGTTCACGCATACCTTTTTACAGAGTTATCCTTTCAAAAAAATCAAGTGTTATAAGTTTGACGTGTAAGTGTGTGTATGTGTGTCTGTCTGTGGCACCGTAGCTCTTAAACGGATAAATCGATTTGGATGCGGCTTTTTTTATTTGAAAGCAGATTTTCTAACGGGGGTTCTTAAACATACATACATACATTAAATCACGCCTGTTTCCCAAAGGGGTAGGCAGAGACTACTTCTTTCCATTTGCTACGATCTTGACAAATTTCTTTCGTTTCTTCCACATTCGTACATCAAGTCATGCACGCACTTCGGTTTCGGGTACTTAAAATTCGGCCCTTTTCTAGTATTTCTCTGATTTGATTCGAAAAAAATCGCCTAGGGTGGGCCATTCGACCCTTCCACTCACTTTCGATCTGTATATCTCTTTCGTCAATCTTTTGTCATCCATCCTTTCCAAATGACCGAACCATCGAAGCATGCCCTTTTCAATCTTAGTCACTAGGTACATCTTTTAGTCCGCATTTCTCTCTGACTGTTTCATTCCTTACTCTATCAATCAGTACACCACACATACTACGCAAAGAGCGCATTTCAACTGCATTTACACGACTTTCATGCTTGTCCTGCCACACCCTACATTCACTACCATACATCAGGGTAGGGGCCAGCACTCCATTCTGAACAGCCAGTCGTCGGGCTTTTTGTGAAACGTCCTGTCTGCTCACAAAGGAGTACAGGGCCCCATTAATTTGATTCCCCGCATTCACCCTGCCCCATCGATCCTGACACAGTCTCTGAAGCCCTCATAAAGGGACCTCTAAGCCTCCACCATGTTGCTGCTCACTCCATACATAGACAGCACCGTCCACAACTCCTTTCTATCTACCCTATATTTTCTCCAGGTCCACAAAAGCACAGAAAAGCTTTTGGTTGACAGGTAAGAACTTTTCTGTGATGGACCGTAGTGAAAAGACCTGATCCGTACCTCCCATTCCCTTTCGAAATCCCGCTTGTACATCCCAGATTTTGTCATTCGTAACATTCAATACCCTTTCAATTAAAATCTTCGCATTTACTTTGGAGACTACTCCGACAACACTAAGGAGTCTGATACCAAGGTAGTTTTTACAGCCTTGCTGTGACCCCTTTCCTTTATACAGAGGGACGATAACGGCCTGGACCTAATCTTCCGGGACTCGGCCGCTACTCCAACATGCATTGAAAAGACGGTAAAACAGACTACCCACCATGCCATCTCAGCATTTCTATCGACATTCTATCACAACCCGCTTCCATACTTTTTAAAGCTTTCATGATTTCACTCATACTAATCACACTTTCATCTTCGCTACTTGCATCTTTACTCATGCTTTCTGGCTCAAGACAAACATCTTCGCTTTCAAAATAAGTTTTCCATGTATCAAGCATTTTTTCTTCCTCACATATTAAGTCTTCAGACTCATCCCTCACCGCGCTTAATTTAGTTCTGATTTCCCCCGATCCGATTTAATCAAGCTCCAAAAGAGTTTAATATTCGACCGGAACTTGTCAGAGAAACTCCTATCATACTCTTCATTCATTAAATCTTTCTTTCTAGCCACAACTTGTTTCACTATTTTCTTTGATCTATTATACTCTTTTTTCTTTCTGTCGCTGAGATCTTGTCCTGTCTCAACAGCTACAAAATCCAACCAACACTATTTCTTCTCTTTCACTAAGTACATCATCTACCTCTCTATCCCACCATTCCGGACGATCATTCTTGCTTTTTCTTCTTTTTACTACACCGCATACTTCAGTGGCCGATTTGACCATGCCATTTTTCATAATCTCCTATACATTATGTACATTATTCTCAACTTCACTGTCATTCATCTTATTAACACATTCAAAACAGTCTTTCAGCTTTCTTACCTACTCATCTTGTATAACTTCATCATTCAGTTTTAGACATGTTTTATCAAAATCAGTTTGCCGTTTTTGAGCTATTGAGCTTTTAAGGTGGGTCTACGCTAGACGAACCGAGCACGAGCGAAGCACGAGCGGAGCCGTTCTCGGTTTCGTCGTTCGCGGCGTCAAGTGTGGACGTACAACTAAACACTTCCACGAGCGCACTGCGAGCGCGAAGCAAATCCCTTTGTGTTCGTCAAAAAACCGACAACCGGCGGTACGCAAACGAGCACGAACGAAACGCTCGCAGCGCGCTCGTTCGAGGCTTGTAAGTCGGTACACATTAGACGAATTGTGTTCGGCTCGTGCTCGGTTCGCCTAGCGTAGACGCACCTTTAGGGGGTTAAAAGCCCCCGATATCACGGCGACACCTACTTTGTGAGCTGATATCTCTTGAACGCTCCAACTAATTTTCAAGAAATCTTGCTAAGAATCATGCCGATTAATGTAACTTTATTTTAAAAATTGGTTCATATCTGTTCATCCGTTTGGGAGCTACGATGACAAAACAGACACTCAATACATATACATAGAGATACACGTTAAAAACTAACACCCCTCTTTTTTTATTGATTAGTTATTAACCCCCTATTATTCATGTCATGGAAAAGTTTAAAAAGCGTGTAATAAAATTTTATAAACCCCCCTCTTATAAACAGTCTGAAAAAACAACATCTAAAAATTAAAAAATAATAGGTACTTATTGGCCCTATTAGGTAGGTATTAATATTTTGATTCAAGCGTCGACACGTTGGGGGACCGCTAAGTGAATGAAATAATATATAAAATACCCCAGCTACTTTACTACATATATACCTAATTATAATTAAACTTATAGGGCCAATACCTATTATTTTTTTACTTTTTAGAGGTGGTTTTTTACAGAGTGTTTTTATATTTAATATGTATAATGAAATGAGCTAAGCTGAGAAATAGTAAAACATCTGCTTGGCTAACAATATCTTATTTACTTCTCATGCTCGTAAAGTCCTTCTTTATGCTGGGTAGGTATAGGGTGCATAATAAGTGTTGTCGTGATCTAGAGTAAGACAATTAAGCCGGTAAATCTAGGACTATTCGCTCTATATCTGCACATTGGTGTTAATTATTTAGTTTAACCTACAACAAGATTTTAGAATACAATCCATGAGAAATATTTATGTTATTACAAGCTTTTAGGTATCTACCTTAACCTGTTTTTGAGTAACCAAATTTTATATCTATTTTACCAATCTCGGGCGTTTAATTAATCGATGTGAATATGAAATGTAGGTTAACTTGCTGGGTGTAATAAGAGAAACAAGTAAATTGACAGCACAATAGTCCGTTATCAGCTAGATAGCGCGTAGATAAAGAAGCCGCGCTTTAAGAGTAGGTACAAGTAGGTACATGCTCGTTGCTATCGCGGCGAGATGCGGCCGCAGTTATCTAAGAGGCAGCAGCGCGAGTCACGACCTCGCGACACACTCGACACTACACGCTGAAACCGTCGACAAGTAATCCCTGCTCACGTAGGGCAATCATGGCGCTTGTTCGCGTCCACCGCTCAATTTGTGTCCAAACGACGGATCACTCTTTAAAAATTATGAATCATAACCATACCAGCGGGCCTAGTATGGTGGCGTTTATCGCGTCATGATATGTGGATAAAGCGTCTGTCACTCTCGTACGAATTTACGTGTCAGAAAGTGACAGATGATTTTTCTGTCTGGAGTTGCCTGAGGGTCCAGACAAGATGCATTATGCTAACTATATCGTTTCTTTTCGTTTAGTTTTTAAACCAATCGCGTCATTGGCACATCACGTGAAAGCAAACGAAGAGAAACGCTAGCTAGCGTAGTGCCTCTTGTCTGGTTTAGTTTAGGTTCCAACACATACATGACAACCCTTCTATGCATAACATGTTTCCTTCCATCCATAGATTAGCAGCTTGTCATCCGTCATACTTATCAGATGGATTTTGCAGCGTTCGTGGACAAAAATGTGTTTTTCTAATAGCCCTCAATTCCGATACTAGTATCGGAGTTCCATTGTATGCTCTGCGTAAGCCTGCGTTTCCACCAGAGCTGTGCGAGGTGCGAGGCAGCTAAGCGGTGTTGCTAGGAAAAATCCATCAATAGTATTGTTTTGATTTACTAGCTTCACTATCCTTTTGGTGGATTTTTCCTCGCAACACCGCTTAGCTGCCTCGCACAGCTGGAATCGCACCCTAATTCCGAGATTCCGATATGGAGGTTCAATACCGACTTTCAATTCCGATACTGGAAATCGTCTGATACTGCATGCCCTATATAGTCTCGAGCGCCGCATGCGAAGTTTCAAATTCAATATCGCAGGAACTGGCTGACATTCGCTTTCGTATGGTAAAACACGTAATTACTGGCGTCTAAAATACCACTTACTGTCACCTAGTAATTGTTAAATTATCGTCTCTATCCTTACGTTAAAGTTTTTGGGGGTAGGTGGCCAACAATTAGGGCAGTTCACCCTGTTGCTTTTAACTCAGCCGCCATTACTTCTTCTTCTTTTTTTAATAATGGCGGTCCATCGCGGTGTCTCGCAGTTATGTCGCCAGTGTCAAGTGAGTAGAGTTAATCAGTAAATACCTTAGGTCACTACGAAAGTTTTGAGATACAAAAAAAGTATAAAAGTTATTCAATATTTTTTTATTACAGTTTCTCAAAGTACTCTCCAATAGCTTCTATGCATCGATTCATCCGCCTAAACCATGATTTATAGCATTCCCGGTACTCTTCTTTAGGGAGGTCTTCTACGGCCTGCAAGTAGGCATTCCGTGCGTCCTCAGGACTGTTAAATCGCGTGTCACGAAGTCCGAGTTTGATTTTCGGAAAGAGGAAGAAATCGCAAGGAGCTAAATCGGGGCTATACGGAGGATGACACAATTCTTCAATCTCTGTACTCTTCAAAAAATCCTTGGTGACAATGGCCTTGTGCGGCGAGGCATTGTCATGATGCAAAAAGAGCCCCCTCAAACCAGTTATAGGTCGTTTTTGTTTTAAATTATTAAATACAGTAGGTAAACAAACACACTTCAATATACCACTTAGCATTCACAGTTTTTTGGTCGTCTAAGGAAATTGTGGCCACATGACCACTTGCAGAAAAAAATGTGGCCACCATTTTTTTCCCAACACTTCGTCCGCGTTTCACCTTCGTTGGAGGTTCATCATCGGGAAACACCCAAATTGTCGATTGCCGTTTAGTCGGTGGATCATATTGGTAAATCCAACTCTCGTCTCCAGTAATAATGTTAAAAATGGACCGTCCTTCTCCCTGATCAAATTTTCTGAGCATATCTTTGCACCATGTCACGCGACGTTCTTTTTGTTCTGCAGTCAGCGAGTGAGGCACCCATCGTGAACATAATTTCCTGACTCCAAGCCGGTTGTGTAAAATTTCATTAATAGCTGGCGATGAAATCTTCACGACCTCTTCTATTTGTTTGTAAGTCACTTTTGGGTCTTCCTTAATAAAATTTTTCACAGCTAGGACGTTTTCTTCTGTAACTGAAGTCGCGGGTCGGCCATTTCTTTCATCATCATTTAAGGAAAAAATCCCTCGTTTAAATTGAGCAAACCATCTGAAAACTGTTGCACGCGATGGTGCATAGTTCTCAAACGCCGAAACTAATCGCTCTCTGCTCTCACATTCATTTAATCCAAATTTATAATCGTACAAAATCATCGCACGAAAATGTTCTCGCTTAAAATCCATAGTTGACGATAAAAGCCCGCGGAATTGAAACAAAAAACAACCGTCATTTTTTTATTTTTAAATATTTGATCAAATGGTTTTCTATGTTCGAATTACAAATAATTTATCTTTTAAAAAAGGTTCAATCTCGTTGCGTTCTTTTTATAAATTTTGAGTATCTCAAAACTTTCCTAGTGACCCACGTACAGTAAATCAAAAATCAAAAGTACTAAACTGGAAATCTTTCAATCGGCCATCTTCCCTCCCCGAATGTTACCGGAAGACCAGCCGCCATTACTGTCAAGTAAAAAAGAGCTATCATAATCAGTAATCACACAACGTTGACAATCCGATAATATGTCAAAAGCAATAAGGTTTTTCCTAGTAGAATAGAGCCCCTAATCACTAGGCCAAAAGAATTGCTGTCAATAAATGTTCGGTTTATTGACTCATACCTACTTATAAGCCGAATGACACGTGTGCGGAACGGAAGGTTGCACGGAACGGAACGTTTATTTTTTATTTTATTTCATTTATTTGGGGCATCAACAGCAATACATTTTATGAAAACAAATAAAACATGATACAAAACAGTAAGCCAATAAAAGATGACCACAGAAATAAAGTTAAGTGAACCATAATAAAAAATCTACCGAATGATGCATCTGCGAAAAGTCTCCCTGTGAATCGTTAATCGGCGAAACGTCTTCTAATTGATGATCTGCGAGTTATTCCTTCAACAGCAGATTATCAATACTTAATTCTAGAATCCCAAATTTAATTAAATTGAAGAAACTATACTTTGTTCGATAATAGGTACTAAGGGTTCCGTACCTAGATGGTAAAAAATTAAACCCTTATATTTTTATGACTAGGTTAACACTTGATTGCATTGCCGTTGGACTTGTTCCTTGTTCGGGGCGTAGTAGGTAGGTAGGTATAAGACATGCAATGTCAAGGTTTCTGAGAATTCAGTCAAGTTTATAATTACTTATCACAGATATTCAGGACGACACACCAGCCTGGATCGTAAGGTAAACACATACATAACCTTTTACGATTACTGAAGTGATGAGTTTCATCTTGGTTTCCCCGTCACTTGGATAATTTCGCTAGATATCTATCTAAACTATCTAACTCTCTTAGTAAACTTATAGTCTGTGATCTGATTTTTAGCGTTCCATACTCAAAGCGTTACTTACCTAACGGAACACTATTAAATATGCCTCTGCTGTCCGTCCGTCCCTTCTTACATAAAAGAGCTGTTTCTTTTGAACCGTAATAGACAGAGTTATTTTTTTTCAGAATAATGTGTTATTGTGGCAGATTTTCTAAGTTTTTTTTAATAAGGTGAAACAATAAACAATAAACTATACAAAAAATGTTTTTTTCTAACGTATTTTTATATTAGTTAAACGGTAAAAAATACAAGCCCTGAAGAAAAACAACAAAAACTAAAAATGGTCAAATGTGAACTGGGATGGCATTGGCCGTTTTTTTTTAATTTTAGATCCGGTATGCTTTACAAAACTGACCATCAGTACCTAAACTCAATTAAAATGGTTAATTCCTGGGTTTAATTCATACACTACCTACTTATTTCACCAAGTTGTCTAGATTGTGATGGAGCTTGCCGAATTATGGTTATTAGAGCACAGCTAATTACGAGTAGGTAGGTAGTGTTACTCAACTTTTTTATTTTGGCAAAGAACTTCAGACTTTCACTGTATGTTGCTATGCTATGGTGAATACTTATTAATTAGTCTTATTTATTACCTACTATTGTTTTTTTTACCGTTAGTACCTAAAGGGTGCCAACGGGACCGTCTGTCCGTCGGTCTGTCTTTAGCGGGCTGAATCTCATGAACCGTAACAGGTGGATGGATGAAATTTACACGGAGTGTGTATTTCTATTCCCGCTATAACAAGAAATAATAAAGAATACTTCAATTAATTAATAAAATAATATTAGTTATTATAAATATAGGAGCAAATATTACATGAAACATAATAAGTAACAATTAAGACATTTTGTAATTTAACCAATAAAATTGACTATTAATAAAAAATTTAATGCAACTTAATTTGGAATCAAAGAACCTCTGAAATTTAAAGCGTCATAATATTATAAACTTGGTACTTAGAAAACTGCTCGAGCTGATAGAGATAGTTTGATACTGTTGACCTTGTACCTACAGTCATAGGCGGTCGTTGCAAAAACAGGTATGAGTACCTACTACAGCCAGCAGAGAGTGTTTGTGGTCACGGCCGAGCCCGGCCGCGGCGCCGCAGATCTTGCTAATCACCTTCCCTGGTCTTGGAAAATACACTACTTACCTATACACTAGAGACTACAATCCCAAGACCGCAATCGTAAGACCGCAAATACGTTGCCAACTCTGACGACTATGATGGAATGCCTCAATGTTACTTATTTCACCAGTTGTCTTATCCTCGCACCGAAACACAACAAACACGCAGCAGTGGCGGAACGTTAAAGAATAAGATGGTGGTAGCGATCCGGATATGCCCTGCACAAGGTCCTACCACCACTGAAATAAAATATTAATCATGAACAGCCACATTAAACCAGCAATAAGTGTTTTTCTTAGAACCGGGTCGAAACTGATGCATTTCATTTTTTCGAATAGTTTGTTCAATCAGATTTTCAATTAAGGGATCTAAGAAATATTAAGCTACAGCTCCCCTACAGCTCAAAGTACAAATACTAAAAATCTGAAAAATATCTTGAGATAAAGCACATATAGAAGGAATTTAATAGGAAAACTATCACGACTAAGTAGACTTCATTGGTTCTTGAGTTACAAACGCTTTAAATGTTTTTACCTACCGAAAACTCATTTGCGGTGTTGGTAAACTAACCGCGACCTATGTCGATGTATGGGCATAGCAGTTTTCCAACTGCCAAGTTAAGTTTGTTGCGAGGTCTAATTTGTTTGTAGTAGGTACTTAACAGCTTCGGAACCTTACACTGAGCATGGTCCGACATGCTCTTGCCCGGTTTTATTTAAATTACTAGCGACCCGCCCTCGCTTCGCTTCGGTTTATATGAGTTTTCTGTAACACCAGTACATAAAATAAAAAAATATTATACATATAAACCTTCCTCTTGAATCACTCTCTCTATTAAAAAAAACCGCATCAAAATCCGTTGCGTAGTTTTAAAGATCTAAGCATACATAGGGACAGACAGCGGAAAGCGACTTTGTTTTATACTATGTAGTGATTACACGCAATAGTCTCATTAGGTACTTACAAAAAGCCCATAATAACATTTTCATTTTTTTTTAATTTTTTTTATCGATATTGAGTGGACGGGTAGGAAGGGGCCGCCCTAGGCGTACTTTTTCGAGTCAAATCGGTGAAATACTGGAAAAGGGCCGAATCTTAAGTACGACGTGCGTGCATGACTCGATGTATGAATGTGGAAGAAGCGAAAGAAATTTGTCAAGATCGTAGAAAGTGGAAAGAAGTGGTTTCTGCCTACCCCTCTGGGAAACAGGCGTGATTTAATGTATGTATGTATGTAACATTTTAATTATTGTGTTTCTTTTATTACAAGGGAAGGCAATCATCCCGACGACTACAGCCGCATCACCTACAGAAAGCTGATGGATTTGGTATGCCAGTTCGCTAACGGCTTGCGGGACCGAGGAGTGGGTAAAGGAGATAGAGTCTCCATTTACATGCCAATGATCTTGGAAACAGTCGTTTGCATGCTGGCATGCGCAAGGATAGGTGCTATACATTCCGTAGTGGTGACTATCTTATACATTTAATTACATCTTGATACTATTATTACTAGGTAACTTGGTGTTTTTTTAAATATATTTTTTTCGCAGTTTGCAGGCTTTTCGTCGGATTCGCTCTCAGAGCGCATGGCTAGCTGCAAAGCAAAAGTTTTGGTGACGGCTGACGGCGGCTGGCGTGGGGAGAAACTACTCGTGCTCAAGAATACGTGTGACGAAGCCATGGAGAAGGCGAAGAGCAAGCATGGCCACACCGTGGCCACGTGCATAGTCGTCTCGCACCTCGCGAGGGTGACATCGGGCGGGAAGCTGCCCGACGACATTCAATCATTGGTATTTCAAACTTCAGAATTATACCTACTAATTAAAAAAATAAAAAGTCCAAATATTATTCAGGAAATTGGCCACATGAAGGCTCTTTTATTCGTCGATAATATGGGGTGAATCTACTTGCGCTTTGGACAAGACCATCATTGCGGAGAAGCAGCCCTGCAAGAAACTCCAGCAGGTCATTTTTTCCAATCATAAAATACTATAAGTAATACTTGAGAGTAACATTACAAGGTAATAAGGTAATAATTATTTTGAAACTAACACAAATAAACTGATTAGTGATTACAAATGTAAGCTTAATAGCATTGAGTTAATTAAAAATAGTTACTAGGAGAACAACATTACGAGGTCTCTACGTCAGGAACGATAATTAAAATAGCTAAGTGGTAAACAGGTCCTTGCAAGCGTGATAAGATCGGACCCCACCGACAGCACCCGTTTACGAATATGACGTGTATCTCAGCCATCGCCTCCCTCAACCATGTGTTCGGGAAGTTGTCGACCCGATCAACGACGCCGCCGTAAGCAAAGACCTTTGAGTGAGCATGCCATGCTGATCCTGCCGGACAAATTAAATCAATAAAATAGTAGCAGTCCGGCGAGAAACATCACAAATTGTTCTCATTTCAAAAATGTCTTGTGCACAAGAACCAATAGAATTAGGGAGAAAAAAAATATTAGGTAAACTTTTTACAATGTCTATTTAATTTAATTTTAATTATGGGCTTAAAAATGGCATTTCACAATAAGTGCTGCTCAGTGCTCATCTATTATTAAGTACTATAAAAAAATGAAAAAGAAACATAATTTCAGTAATAGCCTATAGCTCACACTACTCAAAAACGTATTTATATATATATATACCTAGGAAGTCATTTACAGTATAATTTGTCTTACCTAGCAAGCACTTATTGCTTTTTGCGAGACTTAAATTGATTGGACGGCATATTGAGAATATCAGTAGGTGTTTTGTTGTAGAAGCGCAATAACGATATTAATTTCTTTAAATTTATCTCTGAGTGAGACTAGTGAACCCAGCTGATGAATAAAACTTGTAGCCCGCTTTTGTTATACAAAGATGGCCTGAATGTCAGCCGCTTTCCCCACAACCAAATTCTATAGCTCATAGCACTATGAAAATAGCTAACTATGTAATTAATACACCAGTCTCGCTGTCTCGACTTCTGTAAGTTGGCGGATGCGCTTTACCGCTTACGCTGCAGAACTAAGTTTACCCGCAAGGGTGGATACTGGTATGACTCTGTTTGGGGTATAGTGTTTTCAATGCACTACTTAATTATTATTTTTATGTGCGTACGTACGTAATAGTACATTGTGTATTAAGGGTGGTAAAGAAAGAATTACAAACGAGAGTCTGTTAGAAGCCCGAAGCCGAAGGCTGAGGGCTTTAATGACTCGAGCTTTGTATTTCCTTTACCACCCGTGTAACATACAATGTTTTTCATCACAATTGCGAGGAAATGAAATAAAATCAGACAAAAGATCATGTTTTTAACTTATTAGCGGCAGACTACATCATTGTCTGTGACTTACCACAGATAATATCAAACGTGTTCGGAGTCCAATTCTAGTGACATATGAGATCAATAGTTTATTATGCGAGATTTTTAGGAAATAGTATTCAACTGACATTTCAACTCGAATGAAACTTCATATCGAATGGCACAAGAATTGGGGTCCTGACGTATTGTGATAGTTTGAGTCCACGTATAATATTTAAAAAAAAAGCTATTACGCACGTTAGAAGCGTAATGGTAAAAAAAGGCCCGCGGGTATTATTTTGGATTTACGGTCGATTTTTCTAGCATGTTAGGACACTATTTACGAGCAAGTGTGATGAAAAATATATTTGTGGAGTGGAACTTGTTACGATATTTGGGTTGGTGGCTATAGGTTGTGTGTACCTAATTGAAAATTGTTGTACAGTACAAATGGACCCAAGACAGGGACGTCTGGTGGCACGACGTAATGGAGGACCAGTCGACGATCTGCCCTCCGGAGTGGATGGGCGCCGAAGACCCGCTGTTCATGCTCTACACCAGGTCAGAATATATAAGAAAGTGCTATTTAACTGTAGGATTCGATTTACATACGTCTAACATAAACTTCCCCGAGCTGATACAGTTGATAATGTCCATTGTACGTTCTAACCAGACCGCGTGTTATCGCGACGACATCGTATTGACGAGTATAATATTCCCCTGCCATACATTTAGGTACATACTTGAAAAACGCGCCATCAAATAAATAGGTAGTGAAGGTTGTATCGCTGATAGCCGTGTTGTGCAGCGGGTCGACGGGCAAGCCGAAGGGCGTGCTGCACTCGACGGCGGGGTTCCTGCTGTACGCCACGGCCACCTTCCGCTACGTGTTCGACTACCGGGAGCGCGACGTGTACTGGTGCACCGCCGACGTCGGCTGGATCACCGGTCACACCTACGTCGTGTACGCGCCGCTCGCCAACGCCGCAACCTCTGTCCTGGTAACTACTGCACCCCTAACATAAGTAAGCGACAATGACAATGGATGCATTTACTTAGGGAACACGGTTGCCTTGAAACATGACCTGACAAATTACCAAATAACAAAAAAACAACAAATTATTTGTACGAGTATCGTACAGAACTTTTTTAAATATAATTTATTAGGTACTTAAATGTACTTTTCAAGTTTTCAATCTAACGGAACGCGACCTTGTCATAACATAACTGTTACCCAACGGAGTGTCTAGTGCGATGCATTTAGAGTTAGTACATACCAGTAGGCACAGCGATAATTCTGTCACGGGTGTCGCGACCTTGAGCTGTCAAAGCTTGATCGGACACTGCGGAAGTATTATATGCATAATTTCACATTGTATTTAATAATTACATAGGTACCTAATGCTTTTTTGCACCCATTATGACTTTAGAGTACCTACGAGTACTCTATCGAAACACCTGTTAAGTATATCCTTATATGTATATTTATTAAGATTTCCCTTAGATTCCTTAGACCATTGAATTTACAAAAGAGCACTTACTTTATAATAGGGAACAGTAAGAGTTAATTCAAACGGATTTGCTCGTACCAACTGTGTAGTTTTACGATAGTAACGTGTTTCAGTTCGAAGGGACGCCGTTCTACCCGGACAACGACCGCTACTGGTCGGTGGTGGCCAAGTACAAGGTCTCGCAGTTCTACACCGCGCCCACCGCCATCAGGACCCTCACCAAGTTCGGTGACGACTACGTCAAAAGGTGAACACTTTGCTAACGATGTTGCAACTCGTGACGTTAATTCTGTGTATACCTACCTATCGATAAGGTACATATCACAATGAACCCCTATTTCTCCTGGTCACGTTATAATTTGAGAACTGCAGATCCGATTTGGCTGATTTCTCTTTTGTTGTGTTCGTCATTGTTAAGAACAAGGTATGTATGAAAGAAAATAATTAAAAATTGATCGCATCGTAAACCATGACTAGTGATGGGCGATTTCTGAAACATTGCACAACTTTCCTTAACTGCGAAAATTACAGCTTCTGAAAGTTACATAATTAGATGGAAATTATTCTTACACAAGTAAATTTCATTTAAGTTTCATGAGAAGTTGGGTAACATGTCGAAATTATAGTAATTTTCAGAAATAAAACGATTTCACTTTGGTAAAATTCAGAATATTGGTTGAAATTCTAGGTGAAAGTTTCACTTTTGAAACTTATAGAATATTGCAGAAATTTAAATGAAAGTTTCACTTTTGAAAACTTACAAGCCGCCCATCACTAACCATGACATCTTGCTATATAAATTAAAGCACATAGGAATACATGGCAGCCCGCTACGCTGGTTTATATATATATATATATACGTATATATATATGTATTACTAAGTGCTTTAATTTATATAGCAAGAATAAATAAATTAAATAAACTGTTTTTATTTTATATAATTATAAGACTTAACAAAAATATCTGGTATTTTTAAAAAAAAATTGTACGCTTATTACCTACAAACGAAAACATATCCAGCATTTGGCGCAAATAATCCCTACCGAATATACTCCAACCACAGTGATAGAATAGAGTCTATTCAGGCTCGGGCTGTTAGGTATATAGGGTTGAGTGGTCAAACCCGATAAATCAAAATAATTGTTTATTCAAATTTCAATTGATTTGATGTATTCATTAATGTTCTTTTTGACACAACAAGTTATATCGACTTATCGGGTTTGACCACGCAACCCTCGATTATTATATTTAAAACCGGCAAGTGCCATACACTCCCTTGATGCGAAGATCGACTGCACTACCTTAACCTAAAGTCACTGGAACATAAAAATAAATTGAGTGATTTGTCAATTTGACAAAATTGAAAAATAATTACTCGATATTAATTTTATAGACATCTTCAATTATTTGTAGTTCCTCTAGCCAATAAATGTGTCTTGTATATATAAACCCTTCTAGCCATACGTGTCGCATGTATAAACAAACCTGCTCGTGTGTATATATTCGCGTTGAATAATAAAATATTCCAAAATAGCGTATCCCGACTAACATTGTGATCATAAATTGCATTATATTAAGTTAATTTTAATTCATATTGTTACTATTATTTTTCTTTAGTAAATTAGCGCCAGATATAACTTTTAGTGAACGCTGTACGCAGTTGTTATTAAGTTACGGACACTCAATGTCATCTCAATAACAGGGCCTCTATTCAACACGGGAAAAACAGTATCGTTTTTGACCTGTTATCGTATTGTTAATGTTTTTACAGCTCTTATTTACTTGGCAGTAATGGCGGCCGAGTTAAGAACAATTCCATAACAATATCGTTTTTACCGCCGGGAAGACCGGCCCTGTACAGTTACTGCGTCTCATAAATAAATAAATAAACCATTTACAATGGTTTCAATGACGCGCTCTTTATTACTAACTTCTTTACTGCCGTCCAAAAAAAATAAGTTCGAGAGAATAAAGGTCACATTGCGCTTCCTGCATTGTAGCTTTAGCTGGCAGTATTATATGGATGACTTATTGGTAATGGTCTCTTGCTGATAAATAATTACACTTACATTACATAGTATAAAACAAAGTCGCTTCCCGCTGTCTGTCTGTCCCTATGTACGGTTTTTTTAATAGATAGAGTGATTCAAGAGGAAGATTTTTATGTATAATAAATGTTGGTTTATGTACGGGTGTTACAGAAAACTCATATAAACCGAAGCGAAGCGAGGGCGGGTCGCTAGTTGCATATATAATAAAGACTTTCTTGTGACCAATAAATATCCCGAGGGCCAGCAAAATATCTTGTTACTCCAGTCCAAAAAAGGAAAAGGAAATGACGAGCGAATGGCTGTTTTTGAGTGATGATCGGTTGTCCAGGCATGACCTCAAGAGTCTGCGGGTGCTGGGCAGCGTGGGCGAGCCCATCAACCCCGAGGCGTGGCTGTGGTACTACCACCTGGTGGGCGGCGCGCGCTGTTCCGTGGTGGACACCTTTTGGCAGACGGAGACCGGCGGCCACGTGCTCACCAGCCTGCCCGGCGCCACGCCCATGAAGCCCGGCGCCGCGGTAAGAGTAACCATGCAATGTTTCACAACCAATACGGTTTTTCAATCTACCTAAACTTATCCCCACCCAACCTCGAATCCCATTATTCTTGAAATAAAAGTTAAATAGTATTTATTTATTTATGGTTGGTAAGACTGGAAAACATCAAAAAGGGATCCCGCATTATGAGGTTGAAGTTTAAAATCGTACCTGTTGGTGGTAAGTAGAAGCTTAAGGTGTGGAAGGTTAATGTTAGTTGAGGCGCCGGTATTATCAGGCAGAGATGGGCATTATTCGAATAATTATTTATTCGAATGATTATTCGAATAAAAAATAAAATTCCTAATATTTTTACTCGCGGATAATTTATTCGTCGAATGATTTATTTGCGAATAAATTATCCGCGAATGATAGTAATAGCTCATGATAATGTGCAAACAACATCTTTCAGTTATGTTTACTTATTATTTTTTTTGAAAAATGGAGCAGGTATTCCACGCAGGTAGATACGTAATAATTATTTGTGGCAATTCATTCAACGAATAAATTATACGCAAATAAATTATTCGACGAATAATTTATTCGAATAAGAATAATCATCCGAGAATTTCATTCGTTATTCGCGAATAATTTGGTTATTCTTATTCGTTATTCGTCATTCGAATAAATTTTGCCCATCTCTGTATCAGCACTCCTGGGCTAGTAGGAGCTGCTCTAAGTGTCTTTGCCAAACGGTGCCATTGTCCGCCAGCACTTCGTAGTGAAGTCGACGAAGCCGGTGCGCGATCGTGCTAACACCCATTTCCACTTCGGATCGGACATGCTCTGACTTGAATCCGCTTGCCACTGAGTACGTTCGCAAAATGGATTATGACTAAGAAAATCTGAGGCATGCAATCTTTAGATGGTACGTTTATTTTTTAGGGCTTCCCGTTCTTCGGAGTGCAGCCAGCTCTGCTGGATGAGAACGGCGCGGAGATCGAGGGCCCCGGCGAGGGATACCTGGTGTTCTCGCGGCCCTGGCCCGGCATCATGCGCACGCTGTTCGAAGATCACGACCGATACGAACAGGTCTACTTCTCCAAGTTCCCGGGATACTACTGCACCGGAGATGGTAAGATTTTAGACACCTATTGCTACTACAGCTCGTCACCGGCACGGCACTTTTACAGGCAACGTTGGCCTTACTGACTTTGCTAAATCAATTCAATTCAATTCATTTATTCATGGACCAACAAGGATCATTACTGTTAGTAATAAAATAAAATAATACTTAGCCTAATATTAGTAACTATAAAATTAATGCAATAGAACACATAATCATTTCAAAGAAGTAATAATAATAATACATTTAGGCCAGAATAAAATTTACATTTAAGGTAAGTAGCTAAGTACAGTCAATTATAATAATATGTATATGAAATAATCAAATTAAAAAAAAAAAAAAAAAAAAAAAAAATTACAAGACGTCAAGTTAATTAATTAATTACTCATTTATATCTCAAAAATGTCAAATGTTATGCGATCTCATAGTTAACATGTGTATTAAGTGTTGTGTGTTTGTGTGTTTTGTGATTTTGTGTGTTGCTAAGAAGGGTCCATATTCATTAATTATACCTTTACTAACTGCCTGGCTTGCATAATTTGAGTAAGGTTGTTCCGAGCTGTATATTTAGTGGCATCTTATCGATTCGATAATGGTCTTCGGTCAACTGTAGTATTGAATCAATGAATCGTTCGCATACGTAATACCTATCCTGCCTGACTTACCTAAGTATAAAGAAATCAATAGTGTTTCGTTTAGGTTTTAGTTGAGAAATCGACGGAATTCCTTAATCAGTTTTACGGGTGGCGATTAGGTGAAGCAATGTGACTTGCAAAAACGCATGGGACTAAGTAAATCTCATGTGAACTCTATAGTAAACGTCGTTAAATCTTGAATCGGAATATTTGGTTTCCTTTCACTACCTCTGTAGTTTTTTATATCTCCACTTAACGTTCTATCAACTGAATGATGCATGAAATACTTATAACAAACACTTTTTGTAGGTACCTATAACAGCATATTACTAACCAAAGTCTCCCGCCTGTCTGTATGTCTCTATGTTCGCGATAATCTCAAAAACTACTGAATGGATTTTCATGCGGTTTTCACCATCAGTTAGATAATTTGTCACGAAAGGTTTTTTGTATTTTGGATTCTGGTTTGTGTACAGGTGTTAAAGAAAACTCCCATAAACCGGAGCGAAGCGAGGGTGCGTCGCTAGTTTCAAATAATGTATGTTTTGTAATTCTGTAAAACCTACCGAGCCTCAGGAATGAAGTACAGCGAGTTACGTCACTTTACCAAGCAGGAAAATGTTGCATCGATTTCCCAACGAATAACACTTAACTGACGTTTGTCGACATAAAATGGGCTAGGTAGTAGGTAGCCATTAGCCAACCAGCCACTTATGACGCCCTGGCGCTCATTGAAGGAATAGTTCAAGGTCAATCTTAACAACACAATTCCCAAGTTAACGAAAGCGCATGTTTGTGAGGGTTTATAGTATAGCCATTTACTTACTAGGTACTAAGTAATAGTTGTCAAGTTGGATTTTCACGTTGCCACTCAGTCGTCACTTTGTCTATCACTGGTTAAACGCGGTTATTCAAAATATAATGACAAGGACACGAAACCCATTTTACATTTACCTACGTCATGTGCTATTGTTTTAGTTGTATACTATTATATTCTATGTTAGATGTGCAATGTTATAACAAAGATTTCCGTTTGGCAAACCTATCACATGATGACCGTTAGTACAGTCGAGTCCATAAATATGTATACACTTAAGTACCTAAGGGAATAAAGGTGTGGATGTATGTACTTTAGTGCCTTGTTTATTTAATGTCGTCTTTAAACTGCCATATATGAATTGGGATAGGTACAGTCACGACCGTTAATTTGGGACCCATTTCCAATAAAAATATTCTTGAAGTCGTCAATGTCATTACTTCATTAGAGATGTCAAGTCATTTGTAACTTTTAGGAAACTCAACCTTATTGTTGTAGAATGTCAGAGACTGTATACCAATTTTTGACAATGTATGAAAATTTAAAAAATATTTCGAAGAATAGGCTTCCTAAATTGATCCCTGTAGTTAGATTAAAAATATATGTTACAATTAATTAATTATAATAAAATTAAGAAATTATCTTTGTTTGACCTCTTAATACCGGTCCGAATTGCGCTATATCAACCTCTTTTGTGGTTTTATATAAAACATATAAAACCTCTCCAATGTTTAATTACAAGCTTTTATTTAACTTGCAATATAGGTATGTATGTATGTAAGGGTCAAATCTTGCAAGTTAAATATGACCTACCTACTTCCCGGTTTCCGATGAAGCTAAAAATTTGCATACTTACGCCTTTAGTTCTGATTACAATCCACACTATCCATACTAATATTATAAATGCGAATGTATGTCTGTCTGTCTGTCTGTTACCTCCACGCTTAAACCGCTGAACCGATTTAGGTAAAATTTGGTGCAAAGATAGTTTAAATCCTGGGAAACTACATAGGATAGTTTTTTCCCGATATTCATCTCCTAATTTCAAATAGAGGGTCAAAATTTGTATGGAGCTACGATATAGATAAACGAGTTCCATGCGGACGGCGTCGCGGGCAGAAGCTAGTAAAATAATATAGTATCATCGAGCTGGTCTGATGATGGAGACTCAGGGTGGCTATAGGTACTCCTAAATTACACATGATTAACCCCTCGTGTTAGGGCTTGTTAGAATTGTCTTGACAAGTACCTAGATGACGACTGTGCAAAAAAGTACAGTAGGCAACAAAAACTTACTAGTCCCAAAAATAAATTTTTTGTCAGAACCTTATTTTATAAGTACAAATAAAGTAGATCTAGCTATAACACCTACGTTCGAAGACAACTGTTGTCATGTCAAAATTATTTGTTTCAAATTGACTGTAATTCTAATGATGAAATTAATATATTGAATAGACCATTTCCCTTTTATGTTATGGGTGATGAATGTTAATAATTTGTGGTGAGGTTTTTCAAGAGGTTCAAAACGACGGCATCAACATTTATTGTAGAAACTCATGATTGGAATTTCCTAACAATCAATTTAATGCGACTGTGTTCAGTGAATCTACTCTAGAAACAAGGATCATACAGGAAGTAAGGTAAATGTACGTTTCGACGAACGCTTAAGACCTGGGTGTACGTTTATTTTTTTAATAAGGTCTGGGATTTTTATACGGTTATGATCCATAGAATAATGGTAACTTTAATAAATTTGTCATCATTTTAATGTATCTGTAAATAAATTACATGGTTAGAAATATGTTTAAAATATTTTTAAAGGTGTTTGAGTCGCGAAACCTGGTTTGTACCATATACCGAACTAAGAAACTTGATTTGCACATATTACCGAATCGGGCTGCCGTATCACCGAACTAGGGAAGAAATGTATGAAATTTTGGCGCTGAGTGGTGCTCAAAGTTTAATGAAACAATAGGCATTTTTTATTTATTTATTCAAATGGTAGCAATTTTAATGAAAAAGTAAATATTAGTCGATAAATATCAAACTCCAATATGTCCTTGAAGTTTTGTATACGAATTTAAAACTAATATTTAAATAACTAAGACAACCGGCCTAATGTAATTAATTAAGGAGTTAGTTAATCGACACGATACTAACAAGACCAAACATCGCCTATACTTTAATGCTTAACAATCGAGATTTTCGCCACCTTACGGCCCCATCATCAGCAGCTCCATATAAAATTAAATATGTATTAAAAAAAAACGTCGAGCTAGTTTTAAAACATTAACGGCTTAAATGTTGAGAAGCGCTGGCCTTTACGAAAATGCACGAAAAATAATACATTTTAGTATCGGCTTAGCTGTTAATGGATTAAGGATCATATTCCAATGAACATCGTTCTGTATTTTGGCTGAGGCAGATATGGATTCGGTAGCAGAGACCATGGGTACTAATCACCGAACGCCTTTCGGTGAATTGGACAACCCAAAATATGTGGAACCTATCGAGCGAACACATTTAACAAATAGTGTTTAGACGTAAAAGTATCGGTATAATTACAAATCTGACATTATTACTAACAAATAGAACTATTATGTAACCATGAATACATATCGTTTTTGCTACTATTGCTTAAAAGGTATACATAATCTTTTTTTTAAATACCCTTGCCAATAAGCTTATTTTCATGTCAAAAAGTCGTAAAAGTTATAAATTTCCAACTAAGTTTTTCAAAAAATGTCTAATTTATTGATGTTCGGCAAAATAATTACTCAGTAAATTTGAAATACTTCTAGTTATTCCAAAAGCAAAGTAGATTATATAAGTAAGTCATGACCAACCAGCAAATAAAAAATTAAAAAAACATACGCTTTCCCTGATTCCGAACGTTGTTCGGTAAAACCTTCCACTCAAAATAAGGGTTAACTCATCACCGAATTCACATTTTTGCTAATTTCTATAAATATGACTGCACTAAATTCACTTCATTTGTCAGAACACTAAAACTGATTAAATAACAACACAGAAAAACCACATTTTCAAACACAAAGGTAACCTAAACCGGTTTTATGACCTTAAGAAGTATACGCGATTTCTTACCGATTTTCACAAGGACTCCCCTACAAAACGGCGATCCACCGACTTGATCGATTGTTGCGTCCCGACTGAGACAGCAAATGGCCGGCTTTGCCGCGTAGTGGAAGGGATAGGTATCTAGCTAGCGGAAAAAAATATTACAACGTATTATTAACTGTAAGTACTAGACTAATAGCTTGAAAAAGAAGAAATTCGGTGATACGGCAGATTCGGCGAAGCGTACGTTTACCTTACTAAATTAATTAAGGTTAAGGCAATGGCCGAATGCTTAAAATACTCTGAAATAATAAAATACAGTAAGTATTGCGATTGTTTGATTACATTATGTTTGAATGACGTTCGTCTATTATGTTATGACTTTAAAAACAGATCACATATTATAGTAAAAATTGTCTTTCTGAATCTTAGACGAAATATACTCATTTGTAGGGCTCCGCAGTCAAACTAGGATTCGTCATGTCCGTCCGTCCGTCCGTTCGCAGCCTAGGTCAGAGACCATAAGTTCTAGAAAGCTGTAATTTGGCATAAATATACATGAGTCACGCCAAAAAAATGGTAAAATAAAATCTTGACTTTTTTTAATGTACCTACCCTACACGTAACGTGGGGATGTATTTTTTCTCGTCTACCCCATAGTTTGTCGTAACAGTTTTTCGATTAAGGGATCCGTTTAAGACATATTAAGTTTAAAAGGGCTAAGTTATGTTAGAGTCAAGTGTCCCGCCCCGCCCCCCCTCCCGCCCTTACAGCCAAAACTACAAATAAGTACTATAAATCTGAAAAATATCATAATGAAAGCACATATATATAAGGTCTATTTAATAGGAAAACTATCACGACTAAGTAGACGTCATTGGTTCTTGAGTTACAAAGGTGTAAGGCCCGTATTAATAACCTCATCTTGGCTGAGATGCGCGTCACAAGATACGTCAACGTCAAACCATAGAACACTGTCGTTTTTGACGCATCTCGAGACGAGCATAAGAGTTGGCCTAAATGTTTATACCTACCGAAAACTTATTTGCCGTGTTGGTAAACTGACCGCAACCTATGTCGATGTATTGGCATAATAGTTTTCCAACGGCCAAGCAGTTGGTCGCGAGGTCTAATTTGTTTGAAGTAATGGCTTCGGAACCCTACACTGAGCATGCTCTTGCCCGGTTTTTCAAAATAGCTCCGCCATTTTCGCACAGTAAGTAGGCGAGGTTAATTTCATTTGATAAATTATTTTAAATAGCAGTATTAACACTTAATAATGAAATACTTCGAATTACATACTTCGAAAACGCTATTCTTTCGAATTAAAATGTAAAGCAACCAAGGTGACAAAGTAGGTCTCAAGTGTATACATATTTATGAACTTGACTGTACCTATGCAGATATATACATTTTTATAAAATACACATCGTTCTACGCATAGATACCTACCTACGTTCACACAAAATTCTATTTTCTAAAGGACTGATCATTAATGGGCAATGGATGAAAAATTTAAAAGTGCTTGAATATTTTTATATCGGTAGGAATAACGTTCCTTATTAACAGGAAAAAATTACAGATTTTTAGGTATCGTCTATCATTAATAAATAAATAATTCGTTTGAACTCGAACAATTTGTCTCCTATACGTAAGTATGGCTTAAACTCTGTAGTCCTATAAAAAAAAAAAAAAAAAAATGCCGTTGTTATTCTGTCAAAACTGTCAATGTCAACTTCAACAGTTTTGACAGAATAACAACGGCAGTTTTTTTTTAATTTTTTTATCGGACCAAAGAATTTAAACCATACTTATGTATAGGAGACAAATTGTTCGAGCTCAAACGAATTATTTATTAATTAATGATAGACGATACCTAAAAATCTGTAATTTTATCCTGTTAATAAGGAACGCTATTCCTACAGATATAAAAATATTCAAGCACTTTTAAATTTTTCATCCATTGCCCATTGAGGTATGTAGGTAGGTAGGTGTCTATACTTATTAAAAATACCTAATGGTGTTACGCAGAAAGTTATAACACATTTTGTAAAAAAATGTGTACAGTACTAGGTACTAGTTCCTTAATACTTATTGATGATCGATGTTTTGCTATGAAGTATGAGTGACTCATCACGTTCATTACGAGTGGGAGTGTGATGGGCGCGACGGCGACATTATGAAGCTAGGCGTACTGGCCCTCTATTCTACAGGGTAAAAGCATATAGCCTTTAAGGCCGAGCCACACCGATTGCGTATGCAGCACGTAAGCGTAGACGTGTGCAGCTCCCCTGTCACACCGGGTTACGCGCACGACTACGCACACGGCGACGCCACGCGAGCTGCAGAGAGCTGCACACGCCATGCAGCCACACAGGATGCAGTTCCGTAGCGTACTCAGCCGCCATTTGCAATTTTGAATACTATTCTTAGCACCATGTTTGATTGAGTGGTTCTGATAAAGAAGAAGTACTTCTTTTACTTTTATGTCAAGAAGAAGTGCGACGCGACGTCAAAAAGTTTGGTAGGTACCTACACGATGTCAATGCGATAAGACAAAACCATAGTGAATATCACAACCTATGCCTTCATATTTTGCCTTAAACGCATTCATATGCTCGCACAATTTCAATAAGGTTTTGTTGTAATTAGACATTCATGTTTAAAATCACCACGTGTACCTACCGGTACACTTGTAAATGAACACAAGAGAGCTGTACGTGTCCCGACTTGTCCAGTTCGCCGTCGTAAAGCAAACTCCTATTAGATACAATGTCATCACTGCATGCATCGAAGCGTCGTTCGTTGCAGCTCCGCTCTCTGCACGCATCACGCAGCCGGTGGGTCTCATGAGATCCGCAGTGCGTGCGACACGCGTTACGCACACGTGCGCGTGCACGTCACGCAAGCGGTGTGACATATTGTGTGAGAATTCATACTATACAACGAAGTGGAAAGCGCACCCGCACGTGCACATCTATGTGCACGCATCCTTACGATAACACGTTATAGGCCGGCCTACGCGGCCGCCATAAATGTCCTCAACGTGGCGAAGTCCAGCGTGATGCTGTTTACAGCCGGAAACACCACGGCCATCCCGCCGTTTCAGAGTCCAATACCGCATTGCGCGTCATGTACTTTTCTCGGGTTTACATTGGATGCTAAACTAAACTGGAAAAACCACATATCTAATCTGTGTGGAAAACTTGGTAGTGCAGTATTTGCACTACGCAAGCTCAAACCAATAGTTTCCGATGATGCACTGACCCAAGTATATTTTGCTTATTTTCATTCCATTTTATCTTATGGTATAATGCTATGGGGTAATTCTACGGACTCTAAACACGTCCTCACCTTGCAGAAGAGAGCTCTTCGTACACTGGCAGGGGTAAAACCGAAACACTCGTGTAGGGAACTGTTTAAAAAATATGGTATAATGACGCACTATTCCCAGTATGTTTTTGACATCATAATGTATACTCGTCGCAACATAAATAGCTTCAAACGTGTGAACATCCCCGGCAGGGTCACCCGGCAGACGGGCCGCCTGCAGCGTGTGCCGCGGCGGCTGGCGCTGCTCGACAAAAACCCGCGCGTAATAGGGCCCGCTTTCTATGAGCGTCTACCCGCAGATATAAAAAATGAATCTTTGGACGAAAAATTTGGTCGCCGACTTAAAAATCTCTTATTAATTAAATCGCTATATTCTGTTAAAGAATATACTGACGATTAGTTATTACGTTATTAGCTATATTAAGTTGTTATTTTTATTACTTCTATTTTAATTCCGTATTTTGACATTACCAAATATTATTGTATTCTTGACATTTTGTGACTGTAGCATTTGAGCTATGTTTATTTTGTTTTTTGTACTGGTTTATTTTGATCCATTATTATTATTATTATTTTACACATTGACATTATTTGATTTTTTACTTTTTATTTTTTATACTTACTGACGATCTTATTGTGAATTCATTATAACTATGCAACATATAATGATGTAATTTCCAATACGAAATAAATGACTACTACTACTACTACTACTACTAACGCCCATAACTGTCAATCAAATAGGAGCTATCGTAACATTGACAATAGGTAGGTACCATAACATGTCAACTTTACTGATATGGTACGGTGAAACCTTAGTAAAACTACGTATAATGTTGTTACGTGTTACCATTATGTATGTCTACGTGGCGATAGTTTTTTATTTCTTCACAGTACCTATTGACATCAGAATTAAAAACAATACCATATATCACGTCAAATATGGTTATTACAGAGTTGAATAGTAGCCCTTATCACAGACAGTATGATTTTACCCTGTAGAATACAGGGCCTTTATAGATATAGATACATTGACAGGTAATGATATACAGTTGCGGGAATGATATTCTATTTATTTTTAACCGACTTTAAAGAAGAAGCCTATCTTCAATTCGATTTTTTTAATGTTTGTTACCTCGGAACTCAAAATCCACTTCTCAAGAACTCAAATATTACCGGCATCCACATAGCGATTTTGGTATTTTCAGTAACAAGTCAAGCATTTGTATTCAGAAAATATCATATTTTGTTGAAGAGGATTTGATGAAGAAGACCACAGTTGGGCACTGGTACTAGTCAATTATACCAATTTTAAGGGTGGCGAAAAGATATCAATATTTAGGTAGCTAAGCGACTATGACGAAGGAAATTTAAGATGGTCACTAAAAAGCGAAATAGGTACCTACCTACTTTTTATATTGCGTTTCGGTATATTCTATGTACTTAGTTCACGAAATATAAGACACAGGTACCGAATGCGAATGGCCATTATTTCCAGGAAATCAGTTAAGTATTATTAATAGTGGGTTTATTTATTATTAAACGAAGATGAAATTTAAAACGAATTATACATATAAATAACCATTAGGTACTGGTGTCGTACTAGAGGCTACGAATTTACAATGTACAGTCAAGGGCAAAAATATGTATACACTTTAGTACCTTGTCTAGTTTCGTCATTGAACTGCCATATATGAACTGTCACAGTGGTTAAAGTGACAAGGTACTAAAGTGTATACATATTTTTGCCCTTGACTGTACGTAAGTAATTTTAGTAGGATAGCCATATCAACAGCGGAGTACCTATAGGTAGGCGCGCGGTTGTTTACCGCACACACGCAGACTTGGAATGGCCGCGACCTAGTCGGGCGGCGCCGCGCCGGCGCTCGCCGCTCGGCTCCCTGCGAGTTGCGACGCAACTAACACTGTCGCCATCAACTACAAACCTCCAATACAATACTGATTTTCAAAACAGTTTTTGTATGGCAGTTTAACTTCCTTCCCAGATTTATTATATTATTATGTTTGATTAAATTATTCTATTTATATAATTCCTGAGGCGTATACTTAAATTAAGTAAAAACAAGCTGAGGCACAGAATCATCATCAGTATCCGAGCAATTCTCCGAATAAAATAACTAAAGTAGGTACGTAATTAAGTCCAGAATTTCAGACTTGCCAAATGTTTGGTAGGTACCTAAACAATTTTATATCTTAAAAAATATGATTTAAATGTGAAGGTACTCACTTATATATTATATTATGCAGGTTTTAAGGAAGGTGATTTAAAACGGTATCGGTATTTGTTTTATTTTACATGGTTTGGCCAGTCTACTAGTTATTCTTAGAGGCTTTATATTTAAATATAAAGAATTTAAGCACAAAAGGATTAAAAAAAATATTTTAGACGTTTGAGACAAAATAAAATTGGAACAATAACATTTTTAACATTTTTGTTTACTTTGCTATTAGTTGAAATTAAAATAGGTAATGGGTAACTAAGTATAGTGTTTACTTAAGTCGGTTAACAGTTCTCAATTGCACTCTCGCACAATAGCCGCATTTGTTGGCTTCTGTGCAAGCCTAATTCCGTGCAATTGACGACTTTCATGCCTTGGTTAACAATCTACCTATTACCATAATAATACAGTCTGGCGATCGGAACAATGCCGTGCTCCATTCAAATACGAACAATGTGTTTTGTCAGGGGCGCGCCGCGACGAGGACGGGTTCCTGTGGGTGACGGGGCGAGTGGACGACATGCTGAACGTGTCGGGGCACCTCATGTCCACGGCCGAGGTGGAGGGCGTGCTGACGGAGGAACCGCGCGTCACGGAGGCCGCCGTGGTCTCCAAGCCGCACCCTATCAAAGGCGAGTCGCTCTACTGCTTCGTGATCCTCGTGGACGGCGCGACCTTCGACGCGGATTTGTTGGACGCGCTCAAGAAGCTGGTGCGTGCGCGCATCGGCGCCTTCGCCGTGCCCGACGTCGTCCAGCACGCGCCCGGGCTGCCCAAGACGCGCTCCGGCAAGATCATGCGCCGCATCCTGCGCAAGGTGGCGCTCGGCGACGAGGACGTCGGCGACATCTCCACGCTCGCCGACCCGGCCGTCGTCGAGCACCTCTTCCGAAACAGGCCTTGAACTTTCCCCGCGGACGACTCTCCACTTCACAAATAATGTTAACATAATGTACTGTATAGCTTCACTACCGAATCGCAACGCTGCTGTCCGTCCGCTTCCATCCTCGTTTACCTGAGACAAGGTCGGGTGAGTAAGTAGTAAGTACATCATATATTCGGCGCAGATGGTCATTCAAACAAATCTATATATCAGCTGGTAATTCCTAGTCATATCTAACTATTCTCTAATGGTACGTACGACATGATAATATAAAATTATTTTTTTTACCTACTTATATAAGTACCAAAATAATTGATAAGTACTTAGGTACTACTTATTTTTTAAATTACTTATGCTTACGTATATTTATTATTTTAATTATAAGCATTCCTAATTGTAAGACATTGTTGTGACATCGTTATGTTATTTTGAAATTATTTTAACTACCTATATAAATATTTCATTTCACTTATTTACTGACGAGGAAATCTGACGACTGTATTCCTGCCGTTATGTCAATGCATACACCTAAAACGCGAACAGACATTTTTTTTCCATATAATAAACTACTTAACATATTAATAATAACCATGGACTATAAATACTATAGTGTACAGGGTGCAGCAGAAGCAGCAGTGGATCAAACGAAGCAAGTCGATAGAAAACGTCATGATCTATCCATTTCACCTCCACGTATGTTCAGCGATTTTCTACTGTTTCACAGTTATTTAACATTTTGTTAAATTTCACCAACCCCCTCTGTTACCGCCTAAAGTTGCTAATACAATCGAAACAGTTAAGTCCCCAGCTGTGGTTTTTGTTTTATGGGTAGTCGAATACTTGGTCTTGAGTCTCCAATAATTAACATCACGGTCAAATTATTTAGCACATTTTTTTAATAAATAAATTTATTCTTTAAATATCGCCATAAATCCAACTAACTCCAACTTTCAGCCCTATTTAACTATTCCAAATACTGCCATCTTCTGTATAAATTTGATTGCATTCAATACATATACAGGATCATTTCAAAAAAATGTTAACTATGTCACCAAATGTAAAATTAATAAAAAAGCCCTTAGGTAAAAACCCACGTGAAAAACTAAATTAAAGTATGTTGTTGAGCCTGAATTTTCAATAAGTGAATATTTCAAAATTGCTGTTCAATAAACCTCTATATTGAAGTTTGTTTGTGAGATAGTGAGATTGTTTAGTTCAAATCTTTAAGTGAAGTTTGAGTGTTGAATCGGTAATAATAAATAAAATTTAATTTTAAATTTAATTGCAACAATAAATAAAATTATACTTAAATTAATTAGGTACTTACCTAACCTTATCCAATCACAAATATTTGACGTACGTTACATTTTCGTAATTATGTTATCTATCAAAATTGTTTGTTACTTTCTCTTCCCACTCTTTAAATATATGACAATCTAGGTGAACTGACTACTAGCTACTTATCTACTTTATTGATAACCGATTATCAATTTTTAGCGCTTTCAAATTATTCACATACCTACCTAATGTCTAATTTAATTTGTCAAACTGCTTGAAAGTATTTTTAAAAGGCACAGACGGCAAGCGAAATCAGCAGAATATGATATTACGGATGTAATCACTTTTATAAAAAAAAACATGTAACGGGGCCCTATAATAAACTTTTATTATGTGCCCTTAAGTCGACAGACCTAATACCTATCCTTTTTCCTGCGCAGTTTTCACCTGTTTATAAAGACTATAATAACAAGATCAAACTTATTGATTTCAGAAATTCCCTAATGAGATCAGTTCTTATACACCACAATACTGCCTTTTAGTGGCATCTGTACACGACATAAAAGTGCAATATACGGCTTTTGATGATTAAAAGGTTTCGTTTGGCGGAGTGAATCCCGTGAACCCTTAGACCGTTTTAAGAAGGGGAGCCATCTTGATTTTTGATGCAGGAATGTGGAGGGCGGGGGGGTCAATAATATGTCTCAATTTTATAACAGCTTGTGTTTAGGCTAATGCATTAAATTTTCGTGTCGATTTCGAATAAACGAAAGATCAAGAATTCATTAATGAAATAATATTTGTACCATTTAGTATTAAAAACTCGAGATAAAAGTAAAAAAAGAAAAGTAAATTTTAGTATTTATTATTAGATTATTACCTACAGTTAAACTTGAAATAAATTTGGCGTCCTTGGTTTATATACGAAAATGATACCAAACTTGCCCTAATGCCTAATTGCATTTCTTGTGATTTTGGTTCCGAGCAAAGTAATTATTATTTTGCACGCACATTACTCAGACTAAAACATCATAATGGGTAATTTTTACAATGCTAAACTGTAGGGCAATGCAAATAAGGCTTTTGTTTTTTTCTTAAAATTTAGATAAAAAGTTATAAACAGGGCTCGGATTTTTCATCGCACGGTAAGATGAAGACAACTATGGAGTCGATATTAAAATAAAAACTTTATTCATATTCATACTCACTCACATTCACGCTGTAACTATTTAAACTTAATTACGTACCTAGTTTTACATACAGACTATATTGTTGCGATAGACAGAAACATAGAAACTTCCGGATGAATCTACTTTAAGAAAGCATTATCTCCAAAAATCTACACACCAGTCATAAACAAAATAAGAACCATATTTAATGATTGTTACTTGTGGCTCTCAGTAGATGAAACTGGATGCTGTTGGCAATTGCGTTACGAATGTAATGGTATTATAATTAGCAAGAATTATCATGTCGACCCTATTTACTATATTTGAGATGGTCCCATTAAGACCTTTCAAATGATACCTTTGTTGTAATGATTAGAAGAATTTTTTTTGTTGACATAAGTAGGTAATTGTCATTTTTCTTGTTGTTCCTGTGTCACCCGGGGCGGTGAGAGAATTCTAACGGTACCACGCACATTTAAATCGGCTCAGGCATTTAGAAGTTATGGTGGAATAAAGAATCGTACATACATACATACGTGAACCCTGAAAACATTACACTCCTTTTTTTAGGCAGTAGTGTAATTAGCAAGGATAGGTGGTAACATAGGGTGTTAGTAAATTTTTACAACAACTTAAATAACTTTGGTACCCACTTTCGAAAATCGCTGAACATACACGTGGGGGTGAAACCGACAGGTCTTGACATCCTTATCCATTCTTATCGACCTGCGCCGTTTGATCCACTCCTCCTGTTACACCCTGTTTAAGTTAATCGACACATTATTCCCATTAATTATTGTATGCTTGAAAACAGTGGAAAGTATCATATTTAGTTACAAAATTGGCAAGATATCGTACCACAACCATATGATGTGACAGGTCGCTAAGTTAGTTAGTCGACTGCTCGACTGTGGACTGCTGAAGCAGGAGGGTATGTTTCTTGTCGACGACTTGGACTTGGGCGAGTGTGTCTGTTGAACGGATCCTTGCTGTCGTTACTGAAACGGTTGGGTTGCGGGTGTGGGATAGCTCCAAAGTTAAGAAAAATCACTGTTGAATAATTGATAATGATTATGAGGAGTATGCCTTTCTGAAATATATAATAAGTTTCTAGCGTAGGTACCTACTGCGTAACCAGCTGAGTCTATTTATTAGGTCGACACGTCATATTGCATTGGCGTAATTTTTCCAGATTTGAGCTCATTCCAATACGAGAATCGATTTTAAACAGTTCGTCAGACAAACACACATCTGAAGTTGAATTGAACAAGAGGAAGCCAAAATGGTAAAAAAATTGCAATAAAACGCAATGTCACCTTTGCACAGTAGCGTAACGGGCGATCCCGTGTTTGTATGTTTCCGAGCAGGGTTCGGGTTTACGAAGGTGGAACATATTTGAGGTAAGGCAGTTGCAGCTTTGGGCGCGATAATATATAAGACACGTGAGTCCTGCCTGCGCCTCACTGCAGGCCTGTGGGAAAGTTCGTGCATAGTTTTTTTTTCGTTAAAATTCAATAAGAAAGAGATAAATAATATTTATTCACAACAATAACACACAAATATAACATAAAAAAATAAGGAAAAGAAACGACAGATAGTGTACTTGTTACGAAACGGTCCCAACTCAGCGTGTGCTTGCTGTTGGCTGTGAAGCCATCGCTGGTCTTCCGTTGGGACCGCACGGTAGGCACGGCAGTAGGAGTCTTATTATGACGTTATCATTTGTTTTCTTCAGAATCCTTTCGAATGGGCTATCAAATGAAAGGGTTCTATGAGTGGATTCCAAAATATACTTTACATACCATTTAATTTCTGTTAGCTAGTTGTTTCGTAAAAAGAAAACATTTACAAAACACCAAATTAAGGCTCTTCTTGGCAGGAAACTAATTGGTTTTTTTTAATATTTGCCGAATGTCTCATTATATATCATCATATCTAATCTAAAGTTATACGTTAACGTAACGCCATAGCTGGAAAATGTACCAGGAGGCGGATAGCCACCCAACTCTAAAATACTTATTTTCCTGAAAAAAAAACTATAGATACGCGAACTTTCCCACAGGCCTGCAGTCATTTCCTGAATTTTGTAGCCGCTTGCACCAGTCGTTGTACATACAGTTTGTTATTTACTAATGTCGGATTCCTATATTCAATCCTTGGATAGATAAGGCTTACTTCGGGTTTCGGGTTAAAATTTGATATTTGTCCATACAAAATGTGTCAAATTTTAATCCGAAGTAAGCCTATCAGTCCGCGGTGTAAATGTAGGAACCGGCCATAGGTAGATAAACGTTTATATACATTCTTGAGATACAACTAACTAGTTAATAAAAGCCTGAGAGGTTTAGCCAGCTAAAACAATTGTATTTGACCTACTTTGACTGTAAAATTTTGGCGGGACGTGAGAAGGTTATTTATATAAATTGTATAAGATAAGAGTCATTCCACGTAGGTTTTTATTATTGTTTGACCACGTACATCTTATATATGTATGGTCCTATGCAAATTATCTTTACCGGGGCCCATTTCTCAAAGCGTATTAGTCTAATAGGTAATACTAGTGTTTTGTCTCGTTAACAAAACTATAAAATGAGACAAAACACTAATATTATTAGACTAATACTTTTTGAGAAACGGGCCCCAGCAAGAATTGACAAATATTTATTAGTAATAAGTTTAGTAAACGCGATGTCATAGTATGAATGTCAACGGCACCACTGACCAACAGATTACCTGCAGCCCTGAGTCGGTCAGGCCGGATGACAGGCCAAAATTGATGGAACGTAGGTACCTACATCTTAAAACATTTATGCCTGCCGGCAATATCGAGGTCTGCTTGCTTTAAAGTCGGCGTTAAAGCAAGCCAAGTGACTAGAGGCGTCGTGTTCCGTCCGGCAAAGATCCCGGCGCCCAGCTCTTGCAGGGCCCGTTTCTCGAAACTCGCTATTTAGTCTAATACCTAGTATTAGTCCATGCGGTCATCGAAACATGCGGTACATTTCACTAGTTAGTGGACTTGTAGAAAATTGGATTGAGTCGACTAATATAAGTCTGATGAGTTTTGAACATCGGACAGAATTTTCCGGCGGAATGTTATAGTCTGTGTTCCTTTTTGCACTCCATTTATATGGCACTCCAAGCTTCCAGTGTAATATAAAGCGTTGATAAACAATAATATAAACACTCCGGCTTCATGGCTCGAACAAACAAAGCCTAGCGGAGTGTTACCTCAGCGACACAATATTATAATAAACAGTTGTGATTCTTCTAATACTTACCCCTAGCCTTACGTTGTTGCATAAAATAAGTAAATATATACTGAATTAATAAGAATTTTACTTTTGGGGACAGTGACCTAAGGCTCTTGATAATTAGATTGATACTTAATTATTCCTTTTTCTGAATGAAACTGAGAAATTATTTACACCCTTCGAAAAAACCTGCTGGACGGGGCACATGGCTGAAAGCGGTTATCACTATGTGACTAGTGGCTAGCAGTGTTCAATGTGGATATAAAAATATAAGTCCGATTTAATCGAACTACAATTAAGAACAATTAGAAAAAAAACTCTTTTCGGCCAAACGATTTTCTGAAGCTTTTGCTGAAGGAACAACCGATACCTTTTTTTCGCATTAGTTCCTTTAGTTGTTTTGCAAAGGAACTAATACGGAAAAAAGTCGCAGTACGTTCTTTATTTTTTGTGAATGAACAAATGCGAAATAAAACGTAGTTCTTTTGGATGTTCCTTCGAAAGAACTACTTACTGCGTTTTTTTTCGTTTAGTCGAATCGCGAATAGTCCGACGCGTTTATGTTGCTTATAGAGTTGGTATAGTACCTTATCACAATTCGTGTTTTATTATGGCGAAATTGTATGCCATTTCTAGCAGGAGTAACATTTAATTGAGCTTGTTCTACCCTTTTTGTCTGTAAACTATTGACGAAACTGGAAGGATACCTTACTGTAGGTAATTTGTACTATAGTGCCAATTCAGAGGTAACTTTCAATATATTTTTAGTAATGTATGGGTTGTGATACGTTTATTATTTTTAAAGATTATCCTAATGAGGTTTCCAAATTGTGCACAGACATAGCCCAACGCACCTCTAGTATGTAGATGGGGGGACGAGTGCATTAAGTCTTGTAAATTAAGAATAAGTGAGTGCGTTTCCGCATTGTAGTACGGGCAACGAATGATTGGGGATGGAGAGGTTGCGAGCAGAGCGTGTGGCTGCGGAGCTTTGGTTGGATCATGTAGGAGACTACTTCGGATGCTGAGATGGGTCCGTTTCGCAACACTAGCACTACATGTCATCTCTTTTCCCAATCTTTTCCTTTATTTTTGTTACATTGTTTTTGACAATGTGTTATTATTGTTGTGAATAAATAATTGACTTACTTACATACGTACTTACTATACTTAACGAATTAAAAAAAACTATCACGACTAAGAAAGCTTGATTGGTTCCTGAGATAAACGCGAGCGTCTACACCTACTAGAATACTATACTTGTGGTTTGTTAAGATGGTTTTTGTGTAGTGTAGTAACGGCTTCGGAACCCTACACTGAACATGGTCAGACATGCCCTTGCCCGGTATTTATTTATAGGTACTTAACGATTATCAATCATGAACATGACGCATAAGACGTGTCGGTTTTTTTTAACCGCAATGATGGGTAACATATTATTACTGGTGACTGTACTTTCTTTTATCTTGTATTACATATACCTACTACCGATTAAACTTCGGATTCGAGGGGCTGGTTCGGTCCCCCGTCCCCCTATGAGAAACAGTTCGTTTTTTAGGGTTCCGTAGTCAAACTAGGAACCCTTATAGTTTCGCCATAAGAACTATACCCTGTCCACGATAAAGAGCTAGTATAGCGGTCTCTCTTTTGCACTTTTGTATGTAGATGAAAGGGACAAAAGAGGAGAGTGGGCGTGAACTATGGCACCTCACTGTCATGCTCGGCTTACATGCTCCGTCGCTCGGAATATTTATTTTAATATCCCTTATGATTTTTCTGGTTTAGTTAAATAATAAAGGATCCAATAAGTATTTACTTTTGTATTCATTTATTCAAACTATTAAACAATAATGAAAAGAAGAATTGGTGGACTTACCCTAATGCCGCATAAGTATTTTTAAGAAAACTAAAAGTATTTATTGATCATAAATATTGAAATCAAAAATAGTTAATGTATAATAAAATCATTTAATCCAATACACTAGCCGAGTCACACGATAAGCAGAAGATAGTCCAGTAAACAAGCCGAGTCAAAGATTAATCGGGTAAAAATTGAAAGGAGAGCATTATAACGCGTCCGCACTGTGCAGGAGACAGATGTTGACTGGACTTCGACCGCCATGTAAACTCACCCGGTGCACGTGCATCGCCCTTATCGCTGACCAATCACGTGCTGTCCAAGTTTTCTAGTACCTACTAGCTCTTTATCGTGGACAGGGTATAGAAAGCTGTAATTTGGCATGAATATACATATAATTGTATTAACGGCTTCGGAGCCCTACACTAAGCATGGTCCAACATGCTCTTGCCCGGTTTTATATTAATTATACGGTAGGTATTGCTTTGTTTCATATTAAACTTGTGCAGAGGGCCACTGACTACCGTGCTGCTAGGATATGCCTTTTGATAAGTAAAACTTCTGTACTTACACAAATGTTTTTTACGTACTTAATGGTTTACAGCGACCAAATTTATAATAGGCAAAAAACAATGTCTGTATCAAAATGATACGTTATCAAAATGTACGTAGTCTAGGTAGGTGTGATTGCTTCCAAGTAAACTACATTTTTATTAAACATTACTTGTAAACTTTATTATACTCACGAGTTACAGGATTCTGAATATTAATTCTAAATTCTAGGTTTAGGTTATTAATAAAAACCGAGAAGAAAACGCGTAATCAGCAATACATAAACTAAGTACATGGGTACCTACCTATTCGTGTTTTTATAATATAAGTTTATTAGGAAGTAGGTTAACTATGTTGAAAATTTGAGGTTTGATTGTATTTAGAAAAAATATTAAGCCACGGGCGTGTCGCCAGTGACGTCGGGTGAAGTGGCGCGACGTTGCCGGCCTTTGCTCCACATGTCTGGCAACATCGCACGACACGTGTACGCGCTACGGACATAAGTCGCGTGATTTCGCCATATAAATGTCAGGCGAAGTTCCGCGTAGTCGCAAGACATCGCCTGACGTCGCTACGGACGTAAGTCGCGCGATGTCGCCAGATATGTCAGGCGAAATCAGCCAGCTTCGCTTGACATGTCGTGGGACATTTGTCCCCTAGTGTATCCATGGCTTTATTGTATGATGATTTTTCGATTGCTTTACGGATTGTTATAGACCTTTCATTGAATGTGATATGTGATAGTCGTACGTACAGTCGATGTCATAATTATACCTATGACGTTTCCAAGTCGCCAAAAATATCTACACTCCTTTATGCCACAGGCAATACGGTCTGTGTATTAAACGCGATGGCAGTGCAAATATTATTGACTTCGACTGTACCTACTTGTAGTTGGGTTATGTAGCTAATGGTAGGCCTGCGTATGTTCTTAATATAGGTACATAGTAATGTAAGGATCTAGTAATTAAGGAAGTAAATTATTGGATGTCAGTAAATGTGTTGCGTGGGCATCTTGCACAACTCCGGTACATTGCAATAACTAGTTAGAATGAAGCGTGGGAGCGACCACGGAAAAAACAACGCCATGCTTTTCAGTTTAATTAAGGACAAAATTCAAAAGTGCTCTTTTATTGTTTTTTTTTTATTTTACTACTTTCACACAGTTTTTTTGCTTTGTAAGGTAATATATTTGTTTAATAATTAGTTCCCCGTTATGGCCGAATCAGTCCCGTTCAAAGTATACGTGAAACTTTTGGAGGTGTAAGGCCCGTATTAATAAACTCATCTTGGCTGAGATGCGCGTCACAAGATACGTCAAAGTAAACGTCAAACCATGGAACTGTCATTTTTGGCACATCTCGAGACGAGCATTAGAGTTGAGATTAGTTTATTAATACGGGCCTAAGTATAGTAGGTTTACAATCTGCGCCGCCGGCGGCGCCCCGCTACTATTAGTTCACTCACGTGAGTCGACGCACCCGTGCAACGGCAGCTTTCTTAAGCAGAGGGCGCTGTTCCAATCGCAATACATACATTTTTCTCAATGACGAAACGTTAATATATGTATGTATGTATGTAAACACTTTACTGTACAAACAAGAGATAACAATTATAAAATAGACAAAAATATAACAGGGATGTACAAAGGCGAACTTATCCCTTTAAGGGATCTTAGACGTTCCTTACTCGATAAGAGAGAAACGGACGTGCTCGGTACCGCACCGACCCCGACGGACGACGCGACCGTATAACTATTGTGGATGAAATAATAAACTTACACTTATTTATTATTATTTTATTTTATTAGAAACGTATGTTTTGATGAGAAACTTAATTAAAAAATACGAAACATGTTTTACTCACAAAATAATTTAAAATTATGTAATGAATCTTAATGTTGTTCGAATGTAAGTGGACGGTTAGATATAAACACTGTAGCACACCGATCGCTGAAATAAATACAAATATGAATAAAAATAAGGTGAAAGTAATAATAATGAGACGTTAGTAAAAGTACGAAATTTTGAAATAAAGTTAAATACTTAAACACTGAAATTATTAGTTGTGGGGCCAGTTTCTCATTTTTTAGTTTTATTTACGAGGCAAAACACTAATATTATTAGACTAGTTAATATTTTTTTAGAAACGGGCCACAGGTTTGTTGACGCTAATAATAGGGCCTGGCGCTGGCGCAGCGCGTTGTCAAGCGAGCCGGAACAATCACGTTCGAACGGGAATCTTTATAATTACTTAGTAGATTTAAGAGTTGATTGGCACTAAAATGTATCTACTTACTTAGTAAAATATATAACAAATGTTATTGTGATTGTATGTTGAAACGAACATATCATTAAAGTGATTAAATAGTGATACGCTATTAAAATTGGCTAGTTATTGAAACCTGGATGTTAGTAGGTAAAGTTATTAATACATTAAAGTATTTATTTATTTCGATTTCAATTTCTTGGGGGGCTGCGTTGGCGCGGTCTTGAAGTAGAGGCAGTAGAAGACGCTGGCGGCCACCAGCAGGATCGTGGAGAGCACGGCCACGTACTCCGCGCGGTTCCTGCAACCACGCCACAGCGCCGTCACTCAGGGCTCAATTGCGACTCCCACTCGGAGTCACGCAAAGTAAACTTAATCTTAATATGTTCTGGAACACCTACGAGAATAGCTTTATAGGGTTCCGTACCCAAAGGGTACCTAATTACTAAGTACTCCACTGTCCGTCCGTCTGTCTGTCACCAGGCTGTATCTCCTGAGCCGTGATAGCTAGACAGTTGAAATTTTCACAGATGATGTATTTCTGTTGCCGCTCTAACAACAAATACTTACTAAAAACATAATTAAATAAATATTTAAGGGGCTCCCATACAAAAACGTGATATTTTTGCCGTTTTTTACTCGATATTAATAACTGCAACAGGTAGACGCTTAAAAAAACAGAATACCTACGTACCTATTCAGTTGTAAGTATATTCACTTTAAAAATCAATTTTTTAATTTAAAATGAAATAAATATTTAAGATTGCCCCCCCCCCTTATCCATACAACAATAATCGTGATTTTTTATAGATTATTTTACGGAACCCTTCGTGTGCGAGCCCGAATCGCACTTGGCCGGTTTTTATCAATAAATTCTGAAGAATTAACAGTCTAAGATATTTAATAATATTTGATAAATATAGTTTACTTGTAAATGCATCTTTGGGCGCATGTTCTTGACGCGACTACGGTGCAGCCAAAATTAGTGTTATGATTTTGACCGGTATGTATGTATTTTCATCTGTTCCATCATGAAATCTAAATTACTTATCATAATTTGACACCGAGGTATCGTTGGAAGTGTCTCGATTGCCCGATGGTTATAGGCTAGGTGACGTCAAATAAAAATAAAAATAAAAAGTGCGCCCTTTAGAGGAAGCTTGAATGCGCCCGATAATTAGGAATAGATATGTTTAAAATCACGCCTCAGATGTGAACTAAATATATTTTCTCTTCAAACCTACATAAAATCATCTTTTGGCAAGGACACAACCAGTCGCACTACCAGTAGTGGCGTTTGCAATTAACAACAAGCCTATTGCGGATTAAATTGAACCGTTCAACAGTGTCAACACAGAAGTTTTGGACCCCTATTCCACTAAGTTCAACTCAAAGTTCGAGTTGAATTTATGAATGATGATGAAATTTTACGGGTTTTTTTGCAACCGACTCAAAAGCTTGTTAAAAGTTTACATTACGCTAACATGGTCTACACATGAGACTAGTCAATAATATCGATGTCGACACTTAAATCTATTGCGACGGGGTTATTAATAAGTATATTTCGTAGTTCTGCCGATTTTAGGTTCCGTATCAAAATAGTAAAAAAGGAACCCTTATGGTGAATCTGTCTGTGTGTCACAGCAGTTTTTCTCTGAAACTATAGAAGCCATCAACTTGAAATTTGGCATAGTTGTATAACTTGCTTGCTCGCATCTATTTTTAGTAAAGAATACGAATTAAGGCTCACTACGGAATCGTCTATGTAGCAAAATGTCCAGCGACTTAAATTTACCAAGAACCGAAATGTCTGACGTCCTATTAAGTAGCATTTTGCCCCATTAGCATAATCCATAACACAGAACATCAAAATCGCAATTAGTCCATGCATCCAAATAAATTACTTACTATTACTTACTAAATTTTGTCAAAACCGCTATCACCGAAAAAAGTAAGTCTTGTAATCTTATTGTAAGGAGTAGCAGAACGGTCAAAAAGGAAAGTATGTCCAAAGTGTCCAAAAAATCAATTCGTGTATTTCAAGTGGCCGGTTATACATATTATGAAGTAAGGTTTTAACTATCAACTGATCTCAATATCTTTACATCGTGACACAATATTTGACATATACATTTTGGATGTTTTGCGATTTAAGCGTTCAGCTAAATGCGACATTAAGTAAGTAGTTTACGTTTTGGACGATTTAAATATTGGACATTTTACATACTTCGACTTGTTGCTATTTGGCCGTGTCCCTTCATAAGTAGACGTTATTCGAATTGGGTATTTTACAATCAAGTCATCTTTACACAATGGACAATTTATATATTTGGACATTGTTTAGGCCAAGCCGTGGTCATTTTCATGCATAGACGATTCGGTACTGTGTTTTGTTTTCTAAATATTTGAAAAGCGGTCTTGAATGGGGCGATGAAAAAGGAAATTGATCTGATTATAGCCAACGTCATATAAAAGAGCTTGTCATATGAAAAGAGCGGAAACTTTAAGACATTATCTCGCTCGACAAGCTCGCTTTGAAACTTTCGCTTTGCGACGACCGACACTGAATAAGTAAAAAGAAAGAAGGCACTCACACGAAGGGCGTCCCGCAGATGACGTACCACCAGGAGCCGGGCTGGGGCTTCTGCCCGCCCACGCAGCTGAAGTCGAAGTAACCCTCGTCGTAGTTCTCCACGCACAAGTATTTACGCTTCTGCAGGCTCTACATACAAACAACATCGTTTTATATCAAATTCTTGAGCGTCCTTCGTTAACCGCACTTCTGCCGAGCTTTAGTTAGGGTCACGGGACATGAAATTTGCGATGGTTGCGACTTTAAGTGTGAAAATATTATTTTAATAATAAATGTTCTGAAACTGGCGTCCACCACATTTGATTTCTTTTAAATCCACGATTCGACATGCTTGAGGAAGCGTCGGCAATGTCGGCATCGCGACATGCGGTTGAGGACGCAAAGAAATAGGTAAAAGGTTAAAATATTGCCATAGTAAGATTCATGATTGATTGATAAGACAATACAGGAGTAGGTACTCAATTATTTTTCGCTCCACCCGAGTGTTTATTGGGTAGGGTAATAGTGTTCATCTCGTATGTAGCACCGCCTAGAGCACTGCATGCATATTATTATGTGATACTTGTAGTAGGTACTCGTATGACTCGCACCTGTCCGAAGGGCGTGACCAGCGTGGTTAGCTCGTTGCAGGGCCCCACGGGCTCGTGCAGCCCAAGGGACCACTCGCGCTCGGGGTGGCCGAACGCCGCGAAGGCCCAGTAAGTCAGGTAGTGCAGCGCCAGCTGCGCCAGCAACACGTAGTCGATGCCGGTCAGCCTGCCCACACACACCAGCGTCAGCTCTTGTATACACATAACTAGTACCTACATAACCTCGTGAGAAACATTTATATATTGTCACAGATATTGTGCCCGTTTCCCTGGCCTCTTCAGGCCCACTATATGTATACCTACCTACCGAAATTTGTCAATGGAGTATGAGCCTATAGCGAATATCATAGAGTCAATTTTCCAATTCGGTTGTCAGTCATAAAAACAAAGGAAAAACGATTTTATTTCCTTTGTAATGGATCTTTATTCCAATGGCTGTATTTTTTTTATGCGCGGGGCCTTACATGGTAGGCTATTCAGTGTTTGCTAGTATGGACAGATTCATTCTTTGTTTTTTATTTGCGTAAATAACCGTTGTTTTGCACACGCACGTATTCATTAGAAATTCGGTAAACAAAGAAGCAGGTGTCGTTAACCTTTTTCTTCAGAAGATAATAATGTATTAATACGATAGTAACCATAACAACCACTTTAACAGAAAAATTAACTTCGTAACCCAAAATAATTAAATATTCTGGGACTACTAGGCACCTACCTAGAACGTATCGCACTCACAAGACATACGAAATACTGTGAGTGACGTTTAAAAACAAAGATGAAAAAACAAGGTAATGGCTTACGTTCAAATTACGCGACCAATTGAAATTTCCAAATGCCCAATCCATATTGATACGGAAGGAGGGCATTTTTTCACATAACTTTTTATTAATAATCATTTTGTTTTCATAAAATTGTTTTTCATCATTTTTACTATAGTTGGAACCATAAACCGTAAGCGTGTCGATAATGCATATACGTTAGGTTTGATGTATAAATATCCCGGTACCTAAAGTAACAGTCACTGGAAAAAAAAAGTTATGAATTTCTATGAAAATCTTATGACTTACTTATAACATTTTATGAGAAAAAAAATTGTGAATCAATATGGAGCGTGTTACGGGACACGATCTCTCTATAGCCTGACCAGAAGAATAAATAACCTCGCCATATTGCGGAAATTAACAATTCACAAAACACATAATAAAAGAACCTAATGGCGAACCCATAAGAGGTTTTTTATAAAACGTTCCGTTTGTTTGTGACATCTGCTTCTTTGGTTTTTTTTTCAAGCAATAATATTGAGATAAATTAAAAGTGGCACAAGTATTCGTTAATAATTATTGAATAATCTTTAAACGGAAAAGCAATCTACATTTTTTGCAGATTTCTATTTGATGCAAAATGCTCTGACATGTGTTTTTAATAATTTTCCGGTTACCTATTGGGTCATACTACCGTAAAACATTCCATGAAAAAACCTTACGTTTACTTCTTGAAAGGTCTTTCTACATACATAAACCTACGCCTTTATTCCCAGAGCGGGGTAGGTAGCCCTACAGAATTACCTACCAACAACTCTAAAAACTTGTTGTTTATTCTGTAACCACATTTTGCACAATTAGGCTAAGATGTTTACTAGTGTATTAGTGACAGGTTGCAAGCCCGTCACCTAGCAGTACTACCAGCCTTTATTCCCTTAGTTGGCTTGTACGACATCCGCTGGAAGACACGGAGGGGCACTATTCTAACCCGGCAATTTCACGGGCAAGGAAAGGTCTTTCTAATGCTAAAAAAACAAGGTATATAGGTCAAAAATTTACATTAATTTTATAATGTCGTCATTACTTACCTATAAAATTGGCGTTTTATATGGAGAATTTTATGAAAACGTTGGTTTTCGTAGGTACATTTAATTTTGCGGATTATTTAGTAACGTCAAAAACAAACCAAACAAAATTCTGTCAGAAACACTCGTATTGGACACTCTAAGATATATTATACATATCTTAATTACTTAAAAAGAACTATTAGCTTCATAAAACTCTGCGTACCTAATTGAAACACTTGAACTCGCAGCATATGATGAATTCAGTTCACACTTTTTAAACATAAAGTAAGAAATTTAACCATATTATTTGTACAGTCATTAGTCACCAATTTGATTTCTAGGCCACTTTGGACTATGTTAAAGTGACGTTGTCAACCAAAACGTAAGAGACTCCCTATGATTGGTTTACAACGTCACGTTGACAAAGTCTATAGTGGCCTAGGAATCAAATTGGTTGACTGTACCTATCTAAAACCTTTGTAACATAGTGTTTTAATGAAATTTAAAAAGAATGTACAAGTTAAAATTTAAATGAATAAATTCCTTATACGAAATAAAACACGTAAAAAAACCGCCAATTTCATAGGTAAGGACCCAATAGTAGGTAGGTAGGTAGGTAGTAATTGTAGGTATGTACCTATTCTCTATAAGTAAAATTAATAGCAATTATTAGATTTATTGAGATAAATTTAGAAAAATTATATCTGTTCTATTTACGTACCTAATAAATTACTTACCTTATTGGACCGTTATTTTTCTAGTGTGGAAAAAACGAAATGGTAACCTACGAGTACATAGTAGTTAGTTTGGTAAAACCGAATTGGCTATCGGCTTCGTCCCACATTGAGTCAGGGGCCCTAGCCAAGATGCTAAGAGTCATGTCAAGAATGGTAATAAAACAGTATTACAGTGTCCTCGGCAAATGTTATTACTTGAGCATTCATTAACGATGGATGGCATAGTTCGTCAATATACTTAATAAGAAACAACGTGGGTGCAAGAATACAACCTTGTTGGACACCGTAATATACATTTTCTTCAGTACGGTAGTGTCCTCCTACTCATATTAACTGCCTACGATTGGTTAGATAATCTTGGAAGAGTAGCATGGGGAATCCGCGTATTCCCATATTTTCGTTTTCTTTAATAGTAAATGATGTTAAGACAAAGCAATCCATGGTCGTCATACCTCTCCTTAGCCTTCTCGCGGTCGCTCAGCAGCCCATGCAGGACCACGGCGGCGAACACGGCAAACAGCAGGAAGAAGGTGACCTCGGAGTGGATGTGCAGCTGGTCGTGCAGCGGGTGGTACAGCGGCGCAAACAGCAGCACGCCGCCCGGCATGCCCAGCACCACCGCCAGCATTAACGTCTTCCACTCAGTCTTCTTCCTGCAAATTACAAATAATCATTTCATACACAGCCTCGTAAAGAATGTAAATGACTGCATTTACTGAGTCGGGAAAACTAAGTTAGGATCACGACCCCGCATTGCGGGACCCGCAGCTACCCTGTATATGCTCAAAGTAAGTTCTTGAATAAGTAGTTCAGCAGAACTTGCTTGTTTAATCTTGGAAGGCAAGGCAAAGGAACAGAAGCAAAGGGCAGAAAAAGAAGCTATATACTTGAACTCAGACAATGAACACCCGTTATTGGCAAATGAATGCAGTTAATCGTGTACTGTAAGGTTCTTGATTTTAGTGGTACGTATAGCGGTGACGCCGGTGACCCCCTGGCATAACATACTCGTAGGTACTATGTAAGTCCCCTGTCTAGTGCCGAGAGCTTTCAGCCAGATAGGGGTTAATAGAGGTGAGAGGTATTTCCTTGGTATTTCGAAAATATCTCGCATTTTAAGCTTTCCAGCATTAAACCTGCTTAAATTCCCTATAAAATGGTAGTTACTTACATTAAGTGGTTTTAAAGAACCACACAAAGGCAAGGGCTACCTTGCCTTTGTGTGGTCATAAATTAAAGTCTGAATAACTATGTTATCCATAGGGTGGTCTTGAAAGGTTTAAAACCTGCCCATTGCCAATCGGCATAAATTCTGTACAAGTCAAAGAACTCAAAACGCCTAGTATAAATAGTACGGGCGTAGTGCCATCCAATGTATGGCGAGGTCAAAATTTGGTATGGGATTAAAAAAAATGATAATAAACGCTAGATAAACTTACCCGGCAGAATCCCATTGAGCAACTCTAGGCACGGACCACTTTCTGATCGCGTGGAAAAAGAACACCAAACTGGCAGCAAAAGTGGCGTGGAAGTAATAGGAGTTCCATGGGACCCAGTAGTGGCGGTCGAAGACGTTGGGGTCGGTGTCGTGCCACGTCCAGTGTACGAACTTGACGGCCACGATGTCGTACGGGATGTCGATGAGGACGGTGACCAGGCCCACGGCGAACGGCTCCGCGTACCGAGGGAGGTTCAGTTTCGACACTGCGTACGCGGCTTGGTAGATGAATGCGGGATCTACAAAATACGTTCATTGTTTCAAAATAAAACTGTTAAGTAGTTTGATTTTAAAATAAACGTAATAATAAGTGAAGCAGAACGAACACTTCCGAAATTTTGTGTATCGCAGTAATCAATGACATCCAATGCCATCGTGAAGGCAAACCAGCACACAGATCACCTGATGGTAGTGGCTTCTTAAGGCCATAGGGACATTTGCAATCTTACGATGACAATGTCAAGACCGCAAATGCGTTGCTAACCCTTATTCTAAGGGCTTTAGGTGAATGGTTTTTGGGGTTCCGTGCCCAACGTGTGCCAACGCGACTCTATTACCAATCTTTCGCTCTTCTGTCTGTCAGCGGGCCGTATCTCGTGAACCGTGATAGATAGACATTTGAAGTTTTTACAGAGTGTGTATTTCAGTTGCCGCTATAGCAAACAATAATAATAAAAAACCATTCTTGTATGCCTGCACTAGGCCGGTTTTTTTTACTTACAGACAAAGATAATATGCAGTGGCATCCTAGCACCAAGGAAGATGACGGGCGTCTGTGAGTGCCAGAAGTTGTCGTACTCTGGGAGGACAAAGTGCCAGAAGTTGTCAGCGTACAGCCCGTGCAGCACAGTCGCCAGCCAGAAGTAGGGCCACCGCCCGCCCTTACGGAAAGCTACATAACAACAATTTAAACAGAATTAAGATAAGTGTTGTCACAACAGGAAATCCGTCAGTCCGAACGAAGTGACACAACGGGTTAGCTCGGTATTCGTATAGTATTGGCGTTGTTGATCCGATTTTCATAAAATTATGTAGTAGAGTAACTACCTATTTTTGACGTATTTTTGAGTAGTGAGACAAATGTTATTTTTGACTTCGAACATAAGCCGAATCGTTTGGATGGTAATGGTGATCCCACACTAGCTGTTATATAACGTTATAAAACACGATAACATCCACAAACACTTCATAACATTTTGTTACAACTTGTTAGATGTTTCAAACGCTCCCACATTGCTAAAACTTTATAAGTAACATGTTTGTTACCGTGTTGTAATTAGTTAAATGTTATACATTTAAAAAGTTATATCAGGTGATATAACTTCATAACAATGTATAACTTCTGTTATAATTTGTGATAAAATGTTATAAGTAAGTAATACAAATGTTTTATAACGTTACTAGCGACCCGCCCTCGCTTCGCTTCGGTTAATAACCTAAGTTAAATTAACCCAAGTTCATCTGAAATAGTATAGTTACTGTTTAGGATCCGTACCAAAATAGTAAAAGAGGAACCCTTATGGTAAGACCTCGTTGTCTGTTTGTCTGTCTATCTGTCTGTAGGTATGTCACAGCTGCGGGTCTAGTATGGCTGCGTCTAAATCGCGTGTCAAATGTGGATAAAGCATCCGTCACTCTCGTTCTTATAATTACGTGTCAGAAGGTGACGGATGCCTTATCCGAACTTAGTGTCGCGATAAACGCAGCCATACTACTTAGGTCCCCTGGTTTTCTCAGCAGCTACAAATTATATCAACTTGAAATTTGGCATAAATTAACAACTGTCTAAGCGTGTCTGTTTTAAGTAAAATAATATGAAATTGATTTTTATACATAATTGAAAAGAGATTTAGAATGGGGGTTAAAAATGATAGTGGTTCCATTAAAGCAAATGGGAGGTAGAGAATGTTGAGAATGAACCAGTTTAGATTTTTGTTTTACCGTATTCATCAAGAAAATTAAAAAATATCGGTAAAAAATCATTTCAATACGTCAAATAGTCTCCGAGATATTGAATTTTAAACTTCGAATCCCGGTGGCTCCTCGCAGCGATCACGGATGATGACGTCACAGATTAGCAGCCGTGCGCGCCAAAGTATGATTTGAGTTATTTTACAGGGCTATACCTTTTTAACCGTAATAAGTCTAATACGTAACCCGTTGAAAACAGGATACGTGTTATTATAAACCCTATCGTCTAAAATTATGAAATGAACAATAAATCAAATCCCAAGAGGGGTGTCCCCATACAAGAAACATTAAAAAAATACATTTTTTTAGCATTTTTATAATGGCTCCTTGTTTTGATGCTATTTTAAGCTTAAACTACTGTAGTCTCACTTTCATAGTTCACAAAATAGAAATCTCAATTAAAACTGCCAAAAATATGTGACAAAACTGATTTTATCAACACGATGTTTTAAACGGTCACCCATTCCTATTTTAGACTACGCTTGTAGTTGCTTATCTTTGGAAGGCGAAGTACGGGTTGTATTTGTATCTGTCACATTAAGCTTAAAATAATAATCTAAACTCCATATATATTAACCTATATAGTTTACGACCGAAAAGTAATCTGTAGTAAAACTCTTACAAATATGTTAAAAAGTGCCTAGTTTAAATGAACAGGATGTTTAAGCGGTGGTTTCCGCCTTTAGTTACAAATTTCGTATGTATGTAGAATTAATATCACTACCAAATCACTACATATTATAAAACAAAGTCGCTTCCCGCTGTCTGTCCCTATGTATGCTTAGATCTTTAAAACTACGCAACGGATTTTGATGCGGTTTTTTTTAATAGATAGAGTGATTCAAGAGGAAGGTTTTCATGTATAATAAACTTTGTTTTATGTACGGGTGTTACCAAAACTCACATAAACCGAAGCGAAGCGAGGGCGGGTCGCTATAAAATAATAAACTATAAGAAAACATATTTTTTCAATGTTTTGTGTGTTAAAATTTGGCGCGCAGATTTCAAATTTTAGACGATAGAGTTTATAATAACAAATATTCTGTGAAAATTTCAACTGGTTACTTATTACGGTTAAAAAGATATAGCCCTGTGAAATAACTCAAATCATACTACCTATATGGCGCGCACGGCTGCTAATCTGTGACGTCAGTCCGGCAAGATGGCGCCCGCGCCCTTTATTATTATTGACCGAAATTTTAAACATTCGTAGAATCAAAACCACTGGGTCTATTTGAATGAACCAAAAAATAGTATATTTGTTTTATTCTCAAACTTATCTACTGACATCCTTCACTGTTATTGAAAACGATAATTTTACGGGAAATTGCAGTCGCTTATACTGGAAAGGTAGATCCGTTGGTATTAATGGAATCCGGGGAATAAAAACGACTTCTCCAGCCGAACACCCGGTCAGTAGGTATAGTGCACTCTATTACAAACGTTTTTAAGTCACAGTTTGGGTGGATTAAGGTTCGATAGTAAAATAATAGGACACCCTACTTTAGAAACCAATTTATGTGGGGGCAATGCAGAAGGTTGCAAGGAATTGAGAAATTCCGTTGGGAAATGGACAGCCATTTTTACGGTAGGTACACAAAACCACAGTGGCACAGTATACAAAAAATATGAAAAACAACATACAAATAACTTTTAATCGTAACCTAACCACAACCTTACTACTATTTCCCGAATATAATGATTTGATAAAAGTAACAGGAGAACTCCGGCACACGTCTGATCGCTCCAAGTTTTTTGTTACCTACTGGCAGCAGCGGCCAACCGACCAACCGTTTCGATAATTCAGTTTAGGTTGCGCGTAAGTTTGAATCTGCCAAATCATCTAAATTACTTATTTAAATAGTATAGTGTAAAGAACAATTTGAATCTGCATCAAACGCCCAAGGTAACTAACGTATTTATCTGGATAAGGATAAATAATGAATCGGAGAAAATAGCTTCGCAAAAAAACAAATATTTTTGAATACAATTTTAAAGATAAAAATGGTTACTGTGACTTAACCTTAGGAGATAGACATATGCCATCGCGGACTTTTTTGTAGACCTTATTAAAGTGTACAATACTGTAAGTAGTACCTACATTATTTTGATTTATTATTAGGGTTCAGCCAGCGTTTGCAATGTAAGCGCAAAAAAATGTGTTTATCTAAATACATGTTCGATATCGTATTAGAAACCTCTAAAATTATCAGTCTTTCTCCACTATATTATGCATGTATTATACATATAAACCTTTCTCTTGAATCTCTCTATCTATTAAAATAAACGGCATCAAAATCCGTTACGTAGTTTTAAAGATTTAAGCATACATAGGGACAGACAGACAGCGGAAGCGGAAAGCGACTTTGTTTTATACTATGTAGTGATAAATGCAAATTCAAATCATTTATTCTGTAAGTAGGCCCTGTAGGCACTTTTACAAGTCTGAGTCTACCAGCGCTTCCAAAGAGACCACTGGGTCATTCTCTCATTTCGTGCAAATCCACTTTAAGTGAATATTGACAAAATATTACTTGATTTTACGAAATTGTATTGATACAATCTTGTTATTTCACATGTAAGGTATAATTATTTTCAATAATCAATACTAAAAACAATGTAATACACTTTTTTTTTATTTTTTCAATGCCATTTTTCTCATTCATCTCTACGGCTAATGCATGTTGATGTGACTTTGATCACATTTTGAGCAAAACTAGCTTAAATCAGAGGTTTCGTTTAGCATTTAATAACATACTTGTTTAATAACGATTTGAAAAGAAACATGTAAGCGGTTATAATCTAACCATATTGAAAATACAGCTATCTAAATGTTTGTCACCAACAATGCGATCATTACCCGCGCGAGAAATGTATCAAGTATATTTCGATATTTATGCTTATGATTTGAGCGCCATCTCTACCTAAAAACATCGTTCATTGGTTAGTCGACCGCGAGCTGCCGCAAGAGATGCGCGTACGCCACTGCCGCTAAAAATACCTACATTCTCTCGTGTGTGGAAGGAGTTTGTCACGTTTGAGTATTCACCACCATCTAGCGACACAAACAGTAAGTACTTAAGTGTAATAACTATGTTCTTTCTTTTTTGTTGTGTTTTAATACTCTCTCTCTGTCAGGTGATTTTGTGAATTCAAGGTTATTTATAACACGAATTATTTTAATAAAACTCATGATATTTCATTCATATCGTTTTCATTACCTTCTTTACCTTCCAAATTTGAAAAGGATGGTAATGAACTATTGAAGCAGGTAATGGAAAAAATATTTTTTACATGATGACACAATTAAAAACACACTTATCAGATATAGAAAGAGTGACCTGGAACTATCAAGAAGCAGGTCACGGCAAAGGAGCTCCTGATGGCATTGGGGTGATTGGGGCAGTCATCAAAAGGGCCGCTGATAACTATGTTAAGCATGGTGGTGACGTTGCCTCGTTTGGAAGTTTCGTTGAAGTCATTAGTCAAAGCGTCCGCAACATTAGAATCGAAATAATAGAGGAGGAAACCATCTTAAATACCAAGTTCCCTAGCAACATTCCAACGTTTAAAGGAACTATGAATGTGCATCAGGTAACAAAATCATTTTTTTTCTACTCGCTGTTTTCATATAGTAACAATGCTATAATGATGATGAAAAAACACTCGATATGTTACGATTACGAGTTATTAAAATATCTACTGTAAAGTTTTTCCCTGTTAATTATTTTATTTATAAACGCATAATAACTAAAGTATGCTTCAAGTATGGTTAGTCCTTGTCTTAATTTGTGACATCTTTATTTGTTAGAAATGAACAAAGCATACTTTCACTTAAATAGTTTTATTCCTGTCCAAAACATCATTCAAATCAGCAGTAGTTAATAGTTTCCGTTCTTGAGTCACTCACACACACACACACACACACACACACACACACACACACACACACACACACACACACACACACACACACACACACACCCGCCCGCCCTCGCCTACACACTCATACACACACATACACTCGCATCTGTATGTAGCTGTAACGATAGTCTTTATTTATCTACAAATTTGTAAACTACTTGCATGTAGGTATCTGGTAGTTGTTGTTCGTTCTTTATTCATAGCTCATAGGTGGATGTCTGTAATTGGCACTATTGTCTAGTTAAATTTACTGTTTACATGATTTGTAATGTGCTGTTGATATCCTTAATAAATAAATAAATAAATAAATAAATAAATAAATAAATTGTACGTTTATGAATAAGCAGGTTTTTTTTTTACCAAATTATGACTTGGAAACTGAGCTATACTTTTTATTTACAGGCTATATGGTGTATATCCTTGCCGCATACAATCGCATTTCGGAAACTTAGCTGTTTCATAAGTGAAAGCAGCTATACCCCATGCCATCATAACAGACACCTAGGTGTGCTGAGTACAGGAATCAACAGTAAACACACTACTCAAAACGAAGTTACAAATTTGAACACTGATGTTTACGAGCATAATGAGAGAAGTAACGAGGTTCCGAGTGTAGATTTGTTTAATGACAAGGAAATAACAGATGAGATTGCTGAACTTAATTTAATAAATACAGAACCTGTAATGCGACCCGTGCTCAGTGATAACTTTTACGACCTAAAATTGGACTCTCCTACAATCCAGAACAATATCAGTAATATTGACGATGCTGTGCTACTCAGCCAAATTGATGACCAAGCATTTTTAAGTAACAGCAATATAACTTCGCCACAAAAAACATAAATGAGATAGCCGTACCCGCAAAAGTTACAATTTTATCGAACGTAAAGTTCAATTGGCAAAATTATAAATTTAATCTTAATAAGCCTAAAGCGCTTCATCAACCCGGCCAAGAAGAATTCATAAAATTTATATCTGACACCGTGACGGCTAAGCCAGACATTTCAAAAGATGAAATCAAATCGCTAAAAAAGGAAAGACATCAAATAGTGAAAATCTAGATAATTGTGCAGATGATATGGAATACGATCAAGGCGAGAGCTCACAAAAGGACGATGACAAAGAAAACACTGTATCTGAACCACTCCAGTGTCAAAATCATAACGTTGGTGATTGGGTAGTGGTACAATATCGTGTAAAGTCTCAAGTATATGCATATATAGGAAAGATCAAGGAAGTTTTAGATGAAACCACCTATACAGTATTGTTTTTAAAAAAAAACTTCTACTAAGGCTAATAGTACGTTTTCCTGGCCTACGGTTGTCGACGAAGATACGATTCCCGAATCCCGTATTTTCTGCACTTTGCAGATTCCTGATATCAATAGACGAGGATTATATTCTTTCAAAAATTTACCAGATTTAAAATTTAAATAGGTTTTTCTGTTTAAATAACTCAGATTTTCTAAATAACTCGATTGTTTTTTGATAAACGTACCTAAGTAAAGTCGGGTCAATAGAAATGACAAAAGATGTAAACAAATCAGTACTGGTTGACACATAGCCACAATATTTCTGCAAACGAGTTTCGATTTAAGTAATAGAATGTAAAAGTAACAATCAAGCTTGACCATCATTGGATAACCTCATGCAAAGTCAAAAAGTACGTGATTATGGTGTAATAATGGTAAACAGGTCAGTTTGGTTTTGTTTACATCCTTTGTCATTTCTATTGACCCCGACTGAACTGAATATGCTGATTATGGGTAGCTTAAAATTTGATTTTGACTGGTACGCGATTTGAGAAATGGGTTGATTAAAGCTTGTCAAAATTCTTTAAAATTTCTTAAAGGATATAAATCATGAATATGAAAATATAAAAGAAAGTCTACTTTTTGTTTATGCCTTATAAAAACTTATATAATTTGTGTTATGATTATTATTTTCATTTAATAAAGAACCTAGATGTCCATTCTTTAATTAAATTATTGTTTCATTACCATCCTGCCCTGAAATTACCGTCCGAGGCTGATTTCATTCCTTCCATTGGCAAGTCATTACCATCTTAGTTAATTTCATTACCGGCGCGTACTTCATTACCACCAGTCTTATTTAATAAAAAGTAAAAAAACAGTCAAGGTGCCTTTTGCACAGAAATGTTTATAACCGCGTTCCAAATCACATAAAACACTAAAAGTAAAACATTTCAAAAAAAAAGAACAACTCGAGAGAACACCACCGATGTGCACGAAATGAGAGAATGACCCCACTGTTGAGAAGAAGCGCCGCAAGAAACTCAACAGTAAGCCATTTTTTAAAAATAAATCACTTATTACAATACTAAACTTAAGCTACATAATTTAAATGTCACAGGGATGTACAGGTCCCAGTAGTAATAATAATTAAATAAATCAAAATGTCGGATTAAAATAAATAATACAATTTCGGAGATGTAAACAGGCTCCAAATGTCAAATTAAAATTAAGAATTAAATATAATTTAATTATATATAAATAAAAAAAAACACAAAAAATAAAATAAGGGAGATGTAGAAAGTCTCCACGGTAAATTTTGGAGATGTAAAGAGTCTCCAGATGTCATATTAAAATAATAGGTAATCATACAGGGAGATGTATATAGTCTCCACGGTCATTAATAATTGTAATACAAAAAAATATATATAAATCAGTCCCAAGCATTGTCATCATTCATATAATCTTTAATACTATAATAAGCTTTAGAAATTAGTTTACGTTTAACGTATCTCTTAAATTTATTTACTGATAAATGAGTAACACTACTTGGGAGCTTATTATAGAACCTTATACAATTACCCATGAAAGAGTTTTTTATTTTGTGAAGCCGTGTAAAGGGCACTGCGAGCTTATGTTTATTTCTAGTATTAACATTATGTATGTCACAGTTCTTTCTAAAATTACTGATGTTCTTATGAACATGCATAATGTTTTCATAAACATATTGACTGTATACGGTTAATATATTCGTTTCGATAAAACATTTATAACAGCTAGTGTGCAGGGACCATTACGGAGTGGGTAGGTAAGGCATCCACGGGTAATTTGTACAGCGTAATCTAAGTAGGTAACAGTAAGGATTTTAGTTATAAAGCTCTTTTTATCTTCTACTCGAAGCGTTCATACGAATTAAAACTACATTTTTACATAATATACTGATACTTGCCATGTAGCAATGTAACGACGCCCGCGAACAGGTAGACGGCCTGCGAGATGAGGTAGGACGGCTGCGCGGCCCACAGCTGCTTCACGTCGTTCGTGTGGACGAGCCATTGCCACCACTGCAACAGACGATGTGTCACCCAGGTCACCCTCTAATCTAACGGAACCAGTTACACTTTGCGGACGAGTATTACCTATGTCCTGTCTGTTGCAGGCTTAGAATAACAATAAGTACATGGAAACCTAGTCCACGCACCAATGTGATGCCACTCAAACTAGACCAAGGGCATTGGGTAAGTTTGTATGAATATTATATTAAGAACATTGAGAAGTGAAAATATTATAAAGTTACCGGTGGTAAGTCACGTCAGTTTTTATTGAGTCGTTAGGGTTGGCACTTTTTGATGGATGACACACTTCGGAATCTGTATGGCTTAGCAAATGGCCCTTTATTTTTTTTAAAGCTGTGGACATTCTACTATCTATTAATTTTTGTTTAAAATGTATTAAATAACTTTTTTCCTTTACGCACATAACATTAATGTGATTTATTTATTATAAGTTTCATATAAAACAACTCTCGAGCAGTTTTATGAATCGTTCTTAATTATTGGTCCAGCTTCATAACTACCGTAAAACGGGGCTATTTGGGAATCACGAGGCTATTTGGAACTAAATAAGTATAAGCTTTTAGTTGATATATCTTTTGTCATGGCAATAATAGAACTAAAAACTTAGCCTGACAACAAATTTTACAGTTCTATCATAGCAATGACAAAAAATATACCAACTAAAAGCTTATGATTACTTAGTTCCAAATAGCCCCGTGATTCCCAAATAGCCCCGTTTTACGTTATTAGTTTTTTTTACCAAGTATAGAGAATAAGTAAAATTTGCAAAAAAAAAAGGTTGCGGTTTTATTTTATATTTCTAATCCCGTTTGCTCTATTCATGTGGCTATTTCATAACATAAAGAACTAGTTACTTCTGAGAAGGAACACATACCTAACTACACATGACATGATTTAGGTAAATAAGTTCTGGAACTTCTAATCGTTCTTAATTATATGACCACAACCTCGTATATACATATATGTATATCGTAGCTGCGCCTGCTAAGTTCCATATGTGATTTTTGCTAGGTTTAGGAAAACAACAAAAAACTAGTTTACAGAAAAGGAAAAATATTTTTAAGAAATCTAAATATGAGGAATAAGAGCTTTCAGTGATAAAATGCTCAAGAATTGTTTATAAAATATTAAGTACCTACCTATGCATGGAGTGGGAATTTTTTTTCGTCAAAAAGTGCACATAACTGGTTTGTCACCGTTCTTAAAAATGACGCATGGGTATATACACATACGGAATTTGGATAAATGACATTTTACACAAATTAAAACGTCTTTATGTGTACTTTTTCTATTTCAATTATACATCTTGCTTAATCGTTGTAACAAAAAGAAACGATGGATATAAATAATTCTTCAATAATAGTAAAGTCTCGAAAATTTCAGAACCCATTATTGAACCGGGAAATTGCAAGTGCAAATGAGTTAAACAATGTTTTTATAATATTATGTATTTAAATAAATAAATGTAAGCCATAGACACTTTACGATACGGTTTACATTTTTAATCTTACGTAGCATAGAATTTAAATTGAAAACATGACATTAAAGCTAAGAGTATTGTGAAGCGCCGCTTAAATCACCTAGTTATCAAAAAAATCCATACCTACAAACGTATCTCCGGGCGATAACGTTTCTCAACCCCTAAATCAAGGCCGATACCCACGATTTTTGAATATGTTGTAGTTATTATAAAGAACTAGGTCTGCAGGTTTTTTTTTATTAATATTTGTTTTATCCTAAGACATATTTTCTTGGAAAAGAAAATGCAAGGACATAGTTTTTCATGATATCTACAACATATTCAAAAATCGAAAAAATCGGACGAGGTTTAAGGAGAGAGAAACGTAATCGCGTTTTGTATGGAATTTTTTAGCTTCACAATGTTCTTAAGTGTAAAAAATATTAAAATAATAGTAACATCTTAAAAGAATCAGTCTCACTGTTTACGTACCTAAATGCTTAATTTGTAAATTGGAGATTATTATAGAAAGCATGATAATCTCAATGGCATGGTACAGTTTCAATGACTGGAGACTATCCTAATTAGTTTTATCAATCTTTCGCGGTTCATGATAAATTGAGTCAGGGCTCGAAGTGCAATTACGTACTCGCTGTGGTACGATCTTCCAGTCGTCGGGATGACGTAGCTCGTACTACATATTTCCATTCTTGTAAAGGAGGCCTCGTATGTTGTTCACGGTTGGATCTCCAGCCTTTTTACCTGGGCGGATCGAATCAAGGCAGGCGTTGGCCTCGTAGTTCTTGAAGCAACAATAGTCAACGTGGTGGACCTGATATGGTTGCTTGGGCCAATAAGCAAAGCATAGACCCCCCCGCCCCCCTATAGTGCTTACTCAATACTTCAACGGTCCCATTGGAAGAACGCAGCATCAATAACAGCGGCGTAAGTAGGTATAGGTAGTAGGTATTACGTTTCGAGACCATGTCACCCAAGTCTGTAAGAAAGCTTTTCGCAATCTAGGGTTCATAATGCGGCAATCGCAATCATTCACGAACATTAACGCAATACGAGCTCTTTATGAAGCGATAGTTAGAGGTCACCTGGAATTTAACGCAGTCGTCTGGAGCCCACATGAGTCTAAATATAGATTGATGCTGGAGCGTATCCAAAACAAATTTATTCGGTTTCTGTATTGGAAATTATATAGGGTCTACCCTTTTTACCCGTTAATGTATCCTACATTGTTTGTGTTAGGAATGGTGGGATACAATAAACTGAAGGTTAGAAGGGAGCTAGCATTGGCTCTGTAAATTTTTAAGCTATTGAGAGGCAAGCTGTTCAACCCGGGAGTTCTGGCAGAAATAGGCTTCAACGTGCCGGAGCGGTACGTGGGGCGCCGGCGGCGGCCGCGCCTGCTGGCCGAGCCGCGCGCGCGCACGCAGCTGCAGCGCCGGGCTCCTATAGCGAGGGCGCTGCGCACATTAAACCGCGTAACGGTCGGGGTTGACCTATTCTGTTGTTCTCTGAATGAATTCACCAAAATAACTTTGTATACTTTATGCTACCATAACGAAGATTAGTCGTAAGTAGTAATGTTTATTTTAATCCACACTGTCGATTTAGGTTAGCCTGTAAGGATAGTTGTGTGTGTATGTTAAATAAATAAATAAATAAATAAAATAAATAAATTACGCAGCGGTAACTACAGTCGATTATAAAGATAATTTTGGCCCATATTATATTATAATGCAATTGACAAGATTTCATATTTTCAAGACTTAAATTTTATTCGTTTTATACGAGTAGATACTGTTTGGAAGGAGGAAGACACTAATAGTTTAAAATTTTCTCTAGAATGAATAATCATTTTATTATTAATTTATTAAGATGTACTTATTCTAAAAGGGCGTAACTTCATTTCTACGACACAATGGACATATTACGTTAGTCCAATCTGTATATAAAAAAGTATTATGTCAACCGATAATTCTCTAAGGGCCACTTGCACGAAAAGTTGAACCCTGGGTTAAGACACACTCGAGTTAAAATGTCAGTTTTCGTATGAATCTAACGTCTACTAACTCGAGTTAGTGCCTTAACCCAGGGTTAAATCCTGCGTGCAAGTGGCCCTAAGTATCTATCCATCTGCAAATAGTGTCAATGTCAAATTGAAGTATGACAGCTTTTTTTCTCGTGAAAAAGGCAATGGTATTATATCTATTCAGGCATAGTATTGGTAAAACTCGATATTTTTATTAACTTACTTGTAATTTTGTAAATAAAGAAAAATAAATCTAAATAAATATTTTGCCGTGTTCAGGAGGTAAAACCCTTTCGATTCGTATAGTAATTTGCAGGTGTCACCAAAATGAAATGTTGTCAATTAGGTGTAAAACTGGATACATCTCTTTGTAGTCGACTGTACTTACCTACCTATCATGTTTGAAGCTGTGTGAAAAGCTGTATATTTACCGCTTATAATATAATTAATTATTACTAATAAATAAAACAGGAGACAATCTCACAAAAATGGACCTTATCCCAAACTAAGCTCTAGGCTCGTACTATGGGTACAATTAAGATAACGATAAACATACTAATATACAGAAATACGTACTTACATAGGTACATCGAAAACAACCAAGACTCCGCCACAAATACCCACTCGCGCTCATCACACAAATATTTGCCCTGACCGGGAACCGAACCCGGGACCGCTTGCTGCTTCATCGCAAGGGTCATTCATTAGGTGCCAACTAGGCCGACCGGTGGTCGAACCCGGCCGGTATTAGGTATAACTTATGGTTCCTTATATTATAAGAATCGAGTAGGTACTAAGTACTTAGGTCATTTTAATTGTTAGGGCAGTAGTTAGTTTTTGATTATTTCGGATGCTACGAGTATGAATATTATCGGTAAATAGGTACTTCGCGGACAAACTTCTAACTTCTAACACTTCAATGTCGACTAAATAGGTACCTAGTTATGTCGCGCTGGTACCATACTTGGCAGAGTTCGATCGAAGTGAGTTTTGAATAACTAAGGTCATAGACAAATACACTGTAACAAATACCTAATTCAAGAGAGATAAAATGGCTAAGTAGGTACCTATAGGGAGGATGAGATATTTCCGATGTTAACTGAAGGTACTTCTCATGCACGCTAACTAATTAGGTAAGTAAGTATATGCGAATAGGTACACGCGTGACGGTTGAATATTATGCAACAAACACACAACTAGGCTAGGATATAAGTAGGTAAGTATACAAATAATATTTGGTTACTTTTCATAGGTAGGTAAGATCGCAAAAGGTTGGTAGGTACCTAATGAGCGGGCGCGCCGCGGCAAGCACCTTAAAAATACCCACCTACCTACTTACAAGTTCATCTTACGTCTTTTCATCTTAATGGTATAGTCTTTATTATTCCTAGCGAGCCGATCTTCTAGACAAAGGCCATTGTTTGTGTACAATACCATTATCTTTCTTTGTGTCCGTAACCGCAAGCCGATTACATACAAAAAAGTTAGAACTACATTGAATGTCCATAGAATTATCAACCCTATCCTCTTAGTCAGTAGGTTTAAAATGTAAAGTGTCAGGATACAGATTATGTCTTTATTATCTGGCGACAGAAGATGGTAATATTGTGTAGGGAATAAGACCGGTTCAAATATAATTGATAACAACAATTTCACAACACAACACAACAATTTTCTTTTAATTCTTATGAGCAAAGAGTTTCCAATTGTTAGGTTTGTATACGCGTCCATGGAATTAGTAAGTACTAATAATAGTCAGTGTCAAATACGACAATGTTAGCGTATAAGAATTAAAAGAAAATTGTTGTTATTAATTAAAATTGATAACAACAATTTTCTTTTAATTCTTATGAGCAAAGAGTTTCCAATTGTTAGGTTTGTATACGCGTCCATGGAATTAGTAAGTACTAATAATAGTCAGTGTCAAATACGACAATGTTAGCGTGACCATGGAATTAGTAAGTAATACTAATAACGTACATCTGGAAGGTGCACTACACCGATAACGCGAGCCGAAAGAAATGTACCTGTTTGTGGATCTAAGAGCCTTTTACATTAGTTTAACGTGATTAACTGATTAAATTTAAAAATTAAATATCTTTAAAACCGTAAGAGTTATCAATTGTCTTTCTTTGGGAAATTAACTTTATTTGACCTAAAGAACGTTCCTTTCAAGTTATCGTAAATCAAAAAAAACACGGTGTATAATACCTTGAGTTCAAAAATTACCTAATTACATCCTAGGATTAGGTATTGTTGATTACAAGTAAAATTTGTTAATTAAGGTCATGGTTTATTTATTTTAGTTTGACTTCGATTGATGAAAACTGCTGTCTTTTTAAACTATTATTAGAATTTGTGTATGGAATCGACTAAGAACTTAGTTGGCGTTTGAAATCATATTTAAGAAAAAGCGTAACTACCTTACATATTTAATAAAAAAAAAAAATTTAAACATGGTCAGTAAACGGATTTTCCCAAGGTTTTGGGGTAAATCCGGCTAGTAGCAATATCTCGATAATCAGACGGTTATTTCAAATGATATCTAATTTGGAAAGAAATATAGAGGACTTTAATCAAATCTGTTCTGTAACGGGTAAAATATACAGGCAGTCGAGTTTAGCTTTTATCGGCGAAAAACGTTTTTCGGGGCTATTCCGGCATATTCTTAAAATCAGAGGTGTTGAACCTTTTTTACTAAGGCTTTAAAATAATGTATTTTTTTAACTTTTTTATGTAAGTATGAGTGTAAATTATACGTAACCGAGTGCGATCAATTATTAAATATAATAATTTGATGTATAAAAATTGTTGATAAATAATATCTCATAGCGACGACGACTAAGCGGAGGGAGTCGCGAGCAACGGTTAGTCAAAAATGAAATCTCGATATTATTTTTAAAGACATAATCCAACAACTCTCCTTGCTACACACGATTCTTTAATATACAACTTATTATAATCAGCAGAATATAACTAAGTAAATAAACTCAAAACTAACATAGTGCTAAGTAATTTAACAGCTGATCAAAAAGGTTGACTATATCTGGAATGGGGAATTACCGGCATATGACGGTGTTGCCCCTTTCATTTTAGACGGTTTTTCCCACTTGACAATTCTGAGGTTACAAATTTTACGCAGCAAATAATTCTAAAACACTTGAAATAATTGCAAAATGGAAAAAAAAGCCGTTGGCGCACATCTTAAAGTACATATTAAGCACACTCACAAAGTCATAACTTCTACGGTTTGAAACATACCTTTGGGAAAACACCATCACACAACACTCGCGTTTCGAGTTCGGAGCACAACTAAACTTCAAACACTGTTTTCTTCAATCGTAGACAACATAGCGCCATCTCTTTTAAAGAGATTGAACCAAAAAGTTCCCCTGCTTTATCAACAGAGGTAGCAACGGCGTACCGTTCTTAGATTGGCCATAAACGCTTGTGTACGGTGTTGCCCCGTAGACGGAATTAGACACATTGACCTTACTTACTATTTGACTCTAAGATCTAAACGATCCAAAACTTACGTAGGAAAATCGAACTTAATAAAAAAAAATAGTAGATTGTTCAACAAGGGACTAAAACAAGCCATAATGACACGAGATGTTTAGCCACCCAAGCGCAGCGCGGGTGGCTATAGCTCGAGTGTCATTATGGTTGTTTAGTCTCGCCACTTTTAATGCGAGAAAAAAAACGACGTTCTACATGTATAAAATTACAATATGGATTAGAACAAAGTTTCTTACAAAATTGTTCCGCGGTTTCTTTTTGTTGTAAAGTGACGCTTTAAATTCTTGCATATTTAGCCAACAGATTCCAACTTGAAAATTATTTTATAACTAATTGGATCATGCATAATAAAATGAATTATCTTTAATGTAATTAAATAGATTCATATTCGTAATCATTAATCGTGTTTCACGAAATGAAATCGTTATCTTTTATATTTTTGCATAGTTGTCATTTTGAGGTTATTTCCATGCTCAAAAAATGGTCATAGACAATCACTGAAAATGGCGATTATACTCCGGTCACAAACACCGTGGTGATTCGCTGTTTTAATAAAGAGCCTAGAGATTAATAAAGAGTTTTAGTCCCGATGTAGAGAGACTAAAGTAACATTTTAAGAGCATGAGAAGTGAAAATATACAAATAACACGGTATTTTGGTATTTATAAATAAAATGATTATAAAAAGACCTACTTTCTTTTCATTTCCAGCAGACAGTAATTACCAAATTTAAATTTTTGCCATGTAATTTACACAAGTAATTTAGGTATATTGTAAACTAGCTTCCGCCGGCGACTTCGGACGCGTAGAAACAGTTCCCGAGGGAATAGCATTATTTAAGGTAGACTATGTTTTAATCCAAGGAAGAAGGTATCTCCATGTTAAATTTCCTCAAAATCCAATCCAATAGGTTTTGCGTAATAGAGTAACAACCATCCATACATCCATACATCCATACAAACTCACGAACTTTCGCGTTTATGATATTAGTATTAACACGTTCACGGACACAGGCCCAACCTCGAAATTGCGTGATACGGCACAAATAAATTCCATACAACTTTTTCTACGGCCATGGACGAACTGTCACATTTAACGTTGTTTCAAACATTGTGCCACTTTATGAAGGAATAAATATGTATGTAATGTCGTACAAAAAAATCTTACCTATTGTGGCAGCTCGTCCACAGCCGTGATGTACCATAACACGTGTCGTTCCCCTTTTAGGGTAGTGCATGAGGTTGAGGTTGCCCTAGAGCTTTTTTGCTGTGACACTAGCGGCTTATGTTAAAACCTAAAACGGCACAGAGTCCGTGCTTCCTATAAATGCTATGGGAAAAGGCCGGCCGTGGACGGAGTTCCGTTTTTGGTGTAATTAAAAACACCGGCCACAGCCGCAGTACCATTTCACGAGGGTCTCAGTTTCCGTCTCTCGACGTACTGTCCGTGAACGTGTTAATAAAGTATGATTAAGTGTTTATAAATTACTCGAAATAAGTGCTCTGAGTCAATAATTTGTAAATACAAAGTATATGGTTACAATAAGGAACTATACATAGTTTCAACAATTTTGGTGGCATTAAGTAATTTTGGTGGATTTCAAAGTGACTTGGTGTCACTTTGAAATCCACCAAAATTGGTTCACTAAATGAGGAAACGTGCACAAAAAAAAAATCACTACATAGTATAAAACAAAGTCGCTTCCCGCTGTCTGTCCCTATGTATGCTTGGATCTTTAAAACTACGCAACGGATTTTAATGCGGTTTTATTAATAGATAGTGTTTCAAGAGGAAGGTTTTTATGTATAATAAATCCTGTTTTATGTACGGGTGTTACAGAAAACTCACATAAACCGAAGCGAAGCGAAGGCGGGTCGCTAGTTAAAAATAAACAGTAACATACACTTCGAATTTAACTTTATAATTTGAAAATGAGACTGCTGACACGGCTTACATTCAATTCAAACACAAACAAATATTGCTCAGTCATTAATATGAGTTGTAATTTGACTTGAAATAAATATTATTATTATTATTATTATTATTATTATTATTAATTACATATACTACCAAAATTGCGTAAAAAAGTATTTTAACACACCAAAATTAGGTATGTATGTACGTTCTTGGCGGACAGATCTGGCAAGATATGGCACGTGTGTCATCCGTCAAGGCCGGAGTCGAACTGAACGAGCAGGTTACAATTCTCGTTTGTTGGTCTTATTGCGTTCCGTTCGACGACAAAGTCCACCATCAAAATTTACAATTTCACCCGGACATCCTTTAGGACCTAGTTTTGAGTATCAATAATAGTAGATTGTTCAACAAGGGACTAAAACAAGCCATAATGACGCGAGATGTTTAGCCACCCAAGCGCAGCGCGGGTGGCTATAGCTCGAGTGTCATTATGGTTGTTTAGTCTCGCGTTAAACACTCTACTTTTCACTTTGAATGCGAGAAAAAAAACGACGTTCTACATGTATAAAATTACAATATGGATTAGAACAAAGTTTGTTACAAAATTGTTCCGCGGTTTCTTTTTGTTGTAAAGTGACGCTTTAAATTCTTGCATATTTAGCCAACAGATTCCAACTTGAAAATTATTTTATAACTAATTGGATCATGCATAATAAAATGAATTATCTTTAATGTAATTAAATAGATTCATATTCGTAATCATTAATCGTGTTTCATGAAATGAAGTCGTTATTTTTTATTTTTTTGCGCAGTTGTCATTTTGAGGTTATTTCCATGCTCAAAAAATGGTCCATACACAATCACTGATAATGGCGATAATCCTCCATTCATAAACACCGTGATGTTTAAATGCTTGCATATTTAGCCAACAGATACAATTTTGAAAACTATTTGGACCATGCCTAATAAAATGGAATTATCCCTAATATGTTTAAATAGATTCATATTCGTAATCATTAATCGTGTTTCACGAAATTATATATATTTTTTTATAATTTTGCACATTTGTTATTTAGAGGTTATTTCCACGGCCTAAAAATGGTCCATACACAATCACTGAAAATGGCGATAATTCTCCATTCACAAACACCGTGATGTTTAAATGCTTGCATATTTAGCCAACAGATACAAACTTGAAAACTATTTGGACCATGCCTAATAAAATAGATTTATCCCTTATATATTTAAATAGATTCATATTTGTAATCATTAATCGTGTTTCACGAAATTAAATCGCTTATTTTATAATTTTTGCACTAAAAATGGTCCATATACAATCACTGAAAAAGGCGATGATTGGCTGTTTAAGGGTTTCCAACGTAAATTAAAAAGAAAAAGTACTTTAGTTCCTAGGGAGTAAAGTGTAGTTTTAATCCCTTGAGATTAAATACATCACTTTAGTCCGCCTATACAAGCCTATTGTGAGTCATTTTAGAGCCTGATAAGTGAAAATGTACTTATCCTTATTTATATGTTCTTATAAGATATTATATAAAGTAATGAGGAATTAAAGTAATGACTATTTAAGTTAAATAAATGGATGTTATGGTTCTATAATGTATCATACTCGTACTTATACCAAGAACAACAGGTAGGTACTGGACGCCACACCAAAATTATGATTTCGACGATTTTTTTTTTAATAATCATAAAAGACTTTTATAACACTTTGCGATTTGGCTTAATATAATAATTTCTAAAATAATTACTCCACACTATGATTATCAGCCCCGCCGCAAAATGTTCTCAACAAAGAGTTACGAAAGTGGTACGGTAGCGAGAGTAAGTGGAGATAGCGGTATGGGACGCACTAGACGCACATACAGTGATCGGATTCGCGATGTCATTGTACTGAATAAGGGCCATATCAAAAGCACCCGAAACCGTGTAGGTGCATATAAAGAGGTTGGTGAATCTAGAGCATAGGTTCCCAGAATATACCGCCTCCTAGTGCCCGCTGATGGTATTCGAGGGGGGCGATAAGGCCCTCAGAAAAAAATAGGGGGTGCTAAAACTATTAAGGGGGCGCTGCCCGTATTGATAAAATATAATAAAAATTATGAAAACAAAATATAAACTTGAGTAGTTAGGTACGAACAGCTAAATCTCATTGATATTCATTCGATTTTGCAATCAATGTAATGTTGTGCTTTCACAGCAGTCTATGGCTTTTGCTCCTACTCATATCAAGTATTTTTCATAGGAAGATAGAATTGTTTTCTAAGTCCGAACAATATTAAATGTTAATCCTTGAACCAGTTTCTGTTAGTAACAGGGTAGCGTAACGATTCTTATTTTGTTGGGGAGAAGGTGAAAAATGTTTTTCTTGCTATATGGGTGGTAAGCCAAAAAGTTTGGAAATGTATGGTGTAGATGTAGGGATAATTTAAAGGAGTGTTACGCCAATTTTTTAGGGACCCAAGCTCCAATGAAATATACCTGATGATTATGGTCACGCTTGTCGCCGTATATACATCCGTTACTCTCGCACTTGCCTACTGGTTAGAAAGTGACAGATGTTTTATCCATGTTTAACCACAGCGATAAATACGACCGTAATAAGTAGAACATGCATAGGCAGAAATTGACGGATACCGAACTTCTGGAGCGAAAACGTGTAGATTTACTAAACTAACTAATATAGGGCACTACGAACCGGCTGTTGTGTAATCTAGGAGACTGGAATGTTTTATGACTAACGAGTTACATGCTTGATGCATACAATCGACTTAGCTTGTTTTAAAGCTAGAATAAGAACCGTTTTAATCCTTTCACTATAATATTATACTACTTATCGTATTCGAATTTGATCGAGATACCAGGTCATACTACCGCTGCGATATTAATAACAGAATATATTCTAACCTAACTCTGTCAATAACCCTTAACGAAAATTATGCTATTTAATGTTTTATTTTGGTTGGGTATCATATATTTAATGTTTTATTTTGGTTGGGTCAAGCCATGCGTTAGAAGTTCGCAACAGCATTAGGTACTTAGTGTTATTCGCTAGCAACAAATACGCGCAGGTGGCTCGTTACGTTAATCACAACCAAGGCTATCGGTACCGATAAAGCCATTAACGATAAACAGACAACTTACGGAGACGGTGTTGGCCGAAGTCATCGCGGTGTGCGGTGCGCGCCTTAGGCTTCCAGTAAATGAAGAGAAACAAATTAATGACCGTCACGGTGAGGCGCCCAACTGTGCTAGTGACGACACTACTTATAACAAAAGTATATCGATATAATTCGATAATTATAAATAGGCTATTGCCTAACGCCCTCACGTTCGCAATCGTTTTCGTTTTGAACATCGAAGGCTTGTCTATAAACAAAATTAAAACAATTGTTCCACTTTGAAGTCGATTACGATTGCAAGTGCGCTAGGCCCACTGGACTTCTATTCTACGACGTTAAACAATATCGAAACAATAAGTTCAAAAGTTATCAAAACGTTGACAATGCGAAAACAGGTCAATGACTATATGGTTTTGGCAGCCTGTAATCGAGGCCTTGGGCCTGTATTCTACTGGGGAAAACCATATTGACTACAACGTGTTATCGTATTGTTATTAACTCGGCCTATTCCTTTTACCTAGTAGAATAGAGACCCTGCATTAATAGCTTACTCTGGGACACAATTTATTTAAAAACAAGTAAAGAATGGCGAATTTTGATGACTAATAGCAGGCTATAAAACATTCGATGTAGGTACTAAGTAAGTAGGTACACCTTATAAAAAAGATAAATTATTGTTTTCTAGTTCGTTAATTCGTCCTCAATATCGCCTCGGCTAGGTAAAACGAAATAAAACGAAATAAAACGAATTAACAAACCTACATAAAGATCCACTTAACAAATGTAGTTCTATTAACTCAGATTTTTAGCGGTGTGACTGCGCCGAGCGTACGCCGGATATACAGTGGCGCGTTGTTACTATTACTGTGTTTTCTAATAAACTAAAGTATTTTCTTGAAATTGGTTTCGGTGGGCCACTTCCACTTGTCCGCACCGCACCCTTTTGTCCGTCCTGCAAGCTGGTGGCACTTTGAGAGTGCAGACTAGTGGGCATTTATTTTCCCATCTGCTCGCAGTGCGGACAATAGGGTGCAGACAAGACAAGTGGGAATAAATAGTCCGGTACGAATTATTATTGACTTTACAAAATGTATAATATCAAAATCATCTGAATTTTATGCGATACAATAGGCAATCTACAAAGAAATTTCAAAGAGGCTCATTGACGTCACGGGAGACCGAAGAGCTGGCAGTTTCCTCGTTCAACATATAAGTAAGTTTGACCATCCAGCGAGGAAATGCTGCTAGCATCTTCGGGACAATGCCCCAGGGCCCTTTTTTAGATATAGCTTATTAGTTTCAAAATAGAATTAAGTTTTAACTGTAGCTTAGTTTGAGTATTCATTTTCAGTTACTGTTTTACTCGTATACATCATGTATTTATGTCGTTTTGCAAATAAATCGTCATACTTAGTTTAAAAAAAAAAGTAATAAATTTAAAATAAAATGAGCAACCACCTAGTCACGTATTAATTGGATTGGGAAATGAAATGGCACAATTACAAAAAACTGTTAGATTGTTACTGCGGCTAGCATATTCATATCGATATTAAATCCTATCGACAAATGGGCATATCTATCGCCTTATCAATGTTACTTCGCCCGCTACGTGTCTCCAAATTTATGCCAACACGAGTGCCACATGTACGTGTCTCTTGCTACGGATACTCCGCGGACTGCTGTGCAAATATTGGTGCCCCATTGTCTCCAGGAAATAACAATAATTAATAACTGCTGAGCATGATGTGCTGTTGCCTAAAATGATCTTGCGTAATACCACAGAATATCTAATAGTAGGTACTCGTACTCTACGACTTGGCCATACAACGGCCTATGCGCCGAAACCTGAACATGTTCATCAGCCCAAGCTTGCGAAAATAATTACTTAAGTAGGTAGGCAGCTACCTACCTCGTTCATAAAACGGCTCTCAGGTTTGCATTATTTTCTCACTCGCTTACGTTCTAACCGACTTTTATCCCGTGACTGTAGATAGGTACCTTAATAGGAAAATCTAGACACACGGCAGCGTGTCCGGAGTCCTGACATGTTAAATGAAAAAGCCGACTGAAACTGTACCTATAGGTGTAGGTATACCTATTGCTCAGTCTCAAACCTTTTTAAGTGTTTATTTACCACCCTCATACGAGGTACAACTTTTTCCCTACGATCTTAAAGCCCAGTAAAAAAAAATGTTCTACAGTAGTTATCCCACAAAAGCTATTAATTTCTAGTAACGGCATAAGTGTTTCCACTAAGTGCATTTTGATCCCTAACTTGTCAGCTTTCTACGCCGAGCGTACGCCGGATGTACAGTGGCGCCCTCATTACTTTTATTGGGTTTTCTAATTAACTAAAGAATTTCCTTGGAACCAAACAAAATACAATACAATACAAAACACTTTATTGTACACCAAACAATAACATTACAGAGATACAGCATTATTAAAAACAACACAGGTAAACAACAGGCGGTCTTATCGCTGATTAGCGATCTCTTCCAGACAACCTTACTAGGGATAAGGTGTCAAATTAAAATATTTTACGAGGTAGGTGGTACAGACTTCACGCGAGCAATAACAAGAAACTATGTAAGTTATTAAACATGAGTATTCAAAATAATAATAGAAAAAGTGATAAATAAAGGCTCACTATATATGCACTAATAAACAGATAAGAAAATAAATACATAAACAAATAAATACAATATATATGTATATGACTTACATAAATAAACAGATAAATATATATAAATACATAAATGAATATCAATACATCCACAACAGGGAAAACAATAAAAAAGACAGCTACACGACAGAGAAATTAACTGAGACAGTACAATTATGACTGCGACAAAAAATGCTCATGAAGAAGTTTCTTAAAAATAGGCAAAGACTTAGCCCGACGCAGCTCCACAGGGAGGGAGTTCCACAGTCGGACAGCCTGAAAAATAAAGGAATTGTTGTAAAATTTTGATGAAGAGGAGGGTACAGTTAATATATAGTTTTGGGAGCAACGAACCGACTTAAAAAAGTTAAAACGCTCCTTGAGGTAACGGGGGGTTGCAGGGATGAACAGAACACAGTAGAGAAGATTAAGAATATGAAAGTACCGGCGAAAACGGATAGGAAGCCACTTGAGTTGCGAACGAAAACAAGAGACGTGGTCATATTTGCGTAAACCAAATATGAACCGAATGCATACATTTTGAATTCGCTCAAGCTTGTTAAGCTGCTCCTCAGTAAGATCTAAAAAGCACACATCAGCATAGTCTAAAATAGGGAGAAGTAATGACTGAGCAAGCGCAATTCTAGTCGCGATAGGGAGAAAGTTACGAAGCCGCCGAAGAGACCACACTGACGCAAACATCCTCCTGCTAACCTCGCTAACTTGAGGAACCCACGACAAGGTACAGTCCATAATGATACCCAGGTTTTTAACTTGATGCGAAAAAGGAATAAGGACCCCATCAAAATAAACAGGCGGGAGAGTTGCAAAGTCAACCCTGGACAAAAACTTAGGACTGCCGAAAATAATAGTAAATGTGTTTGTAGCGCAAGTATAAACACAATTTATGGGATACGTAACAAACTTTAATAACAATTCACCTTCGAGTTATTAACTTAACGAAAAAAAGTGGCCACCTTTTCCCGTTAAGCTGACTACTCAAAGGGTAATTGTTATTAAAGTTTGTTACGTACCTATCCCATAAATTGTGTTTATACTTGCGCTACAAACACATTTTGTTTGGTTCCAAGGAAATTCTTTAGGTAATTAGAAAACCCAATAAAAGTAATGAGGGCGCCACTGGACGCTCGGCGTTTGCTCGGCGCAGTCTTACCTAACAGATAACATGATATTGTAACAGACGGTATAAAAAACTGCCAAGTAAGGGTTCAAAATGCATTTGGGGTCCATAAATTGAACTGACTGATTGAATATCGATATGATTTCATTAATCTAGTGCCCATCTTAACATCTTTTTATCTATCACAACTTTTGGTATAGCGTAATTAGAACTTGGCCTATATTTTACATTTCTGTTTTGATGGGATTAGGAGGTTAGCCCAGTCATGTTGAGGATAACATTGGGCTGGCTTAAGGACTCACTTATTTGTAACTTTACTCGACGACGGGTGAATTATTACTTACCCGGTCAGTTTAAAACTACCATACCTACCAGCTGTCCACTGAATCGGAAACGGAGCATAGGTACCTACGTAGCGGACTTGTTGCTCTTTTTACAGATCTTTTTACCGGACTACCGCGAAGAAAAAAAGGAGGGTTATGATTTTCACCGGTATGTACGTATGTACATCTGTTCCCTCATAACTTATAAATTATATGTACTTATCATAATTTGAGAAATGAGGTATTGTTGGAGGCGTCTTGATTGTCCACTAGTATCCGTATAGCCTAGTTGCCGTCAAATAATAATAAAAATGGCCATTTAGAAGTCATAAAAACATGAACTGAATAAAAATGATTGTTTATTGGTCCCTGCTGTTGCTCGCAGCTTTGTTTGAGCCCGACAATTGGGTCTATGTTTTAAAATCACGCCTCAGACGTGACGTGAGCGTAACATATTTTCTCTTCAAACCAATAACCTAAACAAAATACATAGGTACATATAATTACAATCAGAAAAATATTTACAATTAGGTCTAGATTTCGATATTAAAATAAATTGGATGAATTGCCTAACAATATATTACCAATTTTACATAAAATCTAGGCAAATAGAAAGAAACTTACCTACTTATGAAAATACAATACTAAGGCCGAGTTTTCCTTCCGCCTAGAGTGTGACTTGCAGTCTTCCACCACACAAGCCATTGCTTGCAGGTTGCAATACTTGCTAATATAATTAACCCTTCTTTGCATGGCGATGGAAATTTTCATCATAGTCCACCCAACGAAGGAAAATCAGGGGAAATAAATCATGTACCTATAAGCGAATTTTGGCATAACTGTAGGAAATGGTGTTGTAACCCACCTACTAAAAGTACTGATGGGTGGGGGTGAAGCTAACTAGGTGTAAAGGTCCCTTTTTTTAGTTTTTCGGAAATAACTCTTGGATTGTGGCTCATAGCAACAAAATGTTTTAGAACACAAGTAATCTACATAAAATTCTCTTCAAAAATACTTTTTTGAAGAGAATATATACTTAAGTTTATACATTTTTTCTGCGGGATCAATAGGTATTTCATGAGTATGGAGGGAAGAAGATGGACAATAAAAAACAAACTTACATTTCAATAAGTATGGGAAGTATATTCATAAAAATAAAAATCCGAATTATTTTCTAAATATAAAATATCATCATCATCATCGTTCTCGACGGTCTCTTGCCGGATGCCGGCTTCGATAGTGCATGAGTCGGAGCGTACACCGCAGACACCGCAGCAGGCAATACCTGCTTTCCGGCAGGCGCATCGCACCCCGCACCCAGTCCTGCATCGGCAAAATATAGATTTGAGAATCGACTCAGGTGCCACTGGGTCGTCGGTTGTCACTGGTTTTAGGATGCCATCGTCTCCTCCGGCCCAACCCCATTGGGTAGGTGGTTGGGGGTTGCCGAGCCATTGTTCTATCTGTAAATAAGTAATAAGATCACCGCTTACGGACGACGGATACGAATATCTATTTATTTGACCTAAATACTTAAATTTAAAATAGATATTCGTATTCAACAGAAACAAAACAGTATTCGACAACTTGTGTGATTACCGATACCTGTAGGTATACTTTGAACGAGTGCTGCTTCGAAGCTCCTTTGGTACTCGTAGGAGGAAGAGTGACCAGATCTGACTTCGGCTTCATCGATGATCTCAAAAAAGCTGAGTAGCTATATTTATTAAGGTTTTGCTCCTGGTGCTTGGTAAGTGGCCAGAAACAGTTTCTCGCCGGCCCGTTCAATACTCTCTGATTCTCTGATTCTGTCTGATTAAGCTGTGAACTACTTGGCAATTCCCAGTTTGCGAAAGTTTGTGAGTATGTATGTTTGTTCCTCTTTGACGCAGAAACTACTGGACGGATTTTGGTCAAATTTGGAATGCAGACAACTTATACCTTAGATTAACACATACAAAGTCGCGGGCAGAAGCTAGTCTTAAACATTTTTAGGTAGGCTTGCTTGCATTACATGTGCAAGCTTAGCTTCACCCCCATCCATTAGTGTCTACTTTTAGTAGGTGGCTTAAAACCCCATTTCCTACACCTATGCCAAAATTCGCGTATACACGATTTATTTCCCCTGATAGGCTGTTTTTGGTCTTCGTTGGGTGGGCTATCATAACATAATACTTATCAACTTTTTGGTAATTTTTGGTATCAATTTTTATGCGTAGGTGGACATACTAACCAATAGAGGCCGGGTCCCATACAAAATTCTCTTCGAAAAGTGTCCTAGGGTGACCTAAACAAACATCATACTTGTATAAAATCATTGTCAAAATAAAACATTCTAATTTAAATGGTATGTCGGTAAAACGCAATGCATAATTTTGCTTAATTTTGCTTCAAACAATTGATTATATTATGTGGCTTCGACTAGATGCTCATTTTTAGGGTTCCGTAGTTTTACCTTATGCAGCTTCTACTAATGCCAATGTCATCGCGAACAGAGTACAAATGGAGTAGCTTTACACTCAATATTACCTATTTCTGTTTTGGCGTCTCATGAGTTTCATATAAAAAACAACTCGACGTTATTTTTTTATTATTTAAGATAATATATAATGTTGTGGGCTCGTAAACCTTCATATATATATTTTTCTAACAAAAAAATAAACAAAGAATTAGTCAAAATAAACATATTTTAATGTAATACTCTTAAGTGCATCGGAGTCGAGATATTTAAATATCCATACCTGGGCGTACTTTTAGTAGGTACCAAAAATCTTTTTTTGGCACAACCCTACAGTTGCCGATATTTTTGTATGGAAAGTTCGTGGAACCTGGTACAACATTACCTATTGCCTGTGAAAAAAAAACCATAACGCTTATAGCAATAATTTGACTGCCAGGGACAAGCACAATGTCTCATGTACACAATTAAATATTATTACAAATAGCAAAACGTTATTTATCGAGATAACCGTCTAGGCAAAGTTACGTCTTAGGCCTAAAACTTTGCCTGCCACTTTAAATGCTTATAACTAGGAAATATTGTATGATTACCTACTGATATTTGAGTCTAATTTGGCGAGGCATAGGGTCTGTTTTCCGACTAATACACATTAAACCACATAAGACAAATAGTTTAACAGATATAAGGAAAAAACGTCAAAATCCGTGCAAAGTTGCAGCATTTTACGGTACAAGAAAAATCGTTGGTTGACGGAATGGCCCCAAACCGTCGGGAAAATCCGTCAACTGACATGTTTAAAAAAAGTAATAATTAAATAACCAGCATTACTAGCCATTCAATATAAGTACATTTATATAGTTAAATAAATGCCCAATCTATTACAGTGATCAGGTTTATTAAAAAGTAAATATCCTCTTAGTTTTGACCAGCCAAAGTCAACTTATCAAAAAGTATGACGGAAATGCCCTCATTGACCTTACTTGAAAAACTTATACCTATCGACTGACTTATGTCGGTGGCCAGAATCATGTGGCATATTGCTTTTGTTTAAGTATACCAAGGTACTTGACTCTGGTTTGGATATATTTCATGTACCTGTTAGGCACTAGATAGGTAATTTCTAGGAGACCCGTCATTATTTCTCCTTGTTCAGTGGGTTAAAATGATTACCTAATGTAGAGGAAGCGAAACTTGTACTTTGTGATTCACTAATGTCACCGTCTAAGATGCAGGGACGTTAATCATTAAAGATTTCTCCTGGTACTTCACCATCAGTTGCACTTCACTACATGCATAATGATGAATAAAAGTAGCTTAATATTCTTAATAGAGAAATCTCATCACTGCCAGTTAAACAATTCCGTACGGATTTCGGACAGTAGAGGTAGAATCTGTTTTTTATCATTTACGATATTAGTGACACACTTAGCTTCAATTTCACGTCACAAAAATAAATTTAAATTGCATATTATATTGTTGGCAAGGTAAATAATCTGCAATTAGGGACAGCTGTTTTATGCAATCAACGTCTTTGCGAGTTTCCTACGACATCGAATTTGTCGAAATGGATCGCACAACGGAACTGTTTCCGGGTTTAAAAAACTCCTCTTGCCGTTCACTCGCGACGATAGAATTCCGTATTGCACAGTGAAATGGATCACAAGGAAATCTACAAATTAATATTAAATTTACGACTGCAAAAAATATAAATTAGTATTAAACTACTCCATAGATGCACTGTTCGGCCACTACCAAATTAAAATAAATTATTTTATCAGAAATACTTACTTAGTTATTTATTAAGTAATTAATATTACGAATCGACTGTCGGTCGACGATCTCGCATATAGGGTAACAGCACCAGTGGCCAGCCAGGCACCAGTGGTCAGCCCTTTGCGTCGTTTTTGGGTCATAAATATCGCTACAATTAGAATAAACGAATCACGTGTACTTAAATAGATACTTTGATTCCTCATTGGTTAATATGTCACGCGATAGGTGTGGCAGGGGATCAGGGGGGAGAAATAAACTCGTTCATACAGGTGACGGCGGTTGAAAAGAGCATTAGTGTCATGTCCGCCATATTTATTATTATTACTTCACGTGGTCTTCTGTTAAAAGGTAAGAAAAAACATGTTTTATTGTTAAATGTGATAGTCTTTTATGCAATTTGGCTTTATGTAAGTATTACTTCAGTATGGAATTATAATAAATTTGAATAAAAATATCGCTGATTTACGTAAATATTGTGGGGGCTGAGCATTGGGTACAACTTTTTTATAAAAGATCCAATTCTTGGATTATTTTTTAAATTGCGAGAAAAAGCGGCCAATAGAACCGTTAAATTTAAATTTTCAAATTTAGTAAGGCATGTCCTTTCATATTCCTCAAAAAACCCAGTGGTCAGCCGCATTAAACATTTTATTTTTACGCGGCTGGCCACTGGGTGTTGTAGATCCAGTATTCAGCCCCGATCTAGCTGGGTACAAACGAAGATACTGTTAACTGATCACCCATAGACTTTAATACGTTGCGATAGGGTTTATATTCATTTGTAAGTGTCTTCGCCAGTACTTAAATAGTGGTATTTTTAATTAACGACGTTGGTATCGCTCATTCCCAAAATACCAGTATTTCAAAATACCAAACTACTCTTTTTACCAGGTTCTTAAAAAACCAGATTCGAAATGTTGGGTAAAGATAATAAATAATACCCTAATTTGTATGTTTAGTTTTGGGATTCCGATATATTGAGAATCAGGTATTTAAAACTACTGGTATTTCGGGAATGAGCGGTTGGTGTACAACATTTTAGTTTTATCTGAGATAGTTATAAAGTGTATTTAGGTAGTTTGTATCTCAATAATTGAGAAGGTAGGTATGTAGTACCTATGTAAATAATTTTTGATAAATAATTCTCTTTACTTTTTTCTACGTACTGTATACTAAGTACTGTAATTGTTTGCTTGCAATAATATTTTTGTCAGGTGAGATTTTTATTGTGTTTTGAGAATATTTAGCTATAAGAAATATGAGAGACTTAAATAATATCGTTGATTTTAATATAAATAATGCTCATTTTGATCTCATGCTTACTAATAGTTATAAAGGCTGAATACTGGGTTCATCGAGGCTGATTATTGGATTTTAGAGGCTGACCACTGGCAAAAAGTGCCATTTTTTGTTTGAACTAAAATATACATTTTATAAAGAGGAATATTGTTTTTGACCTATGTTGTTTAAAAACTATAGTAAACAATTAATTCAAATATGTGCTACGTTTCATTATCCGACGACTCCTGTAAAAATGCCAGCTGTTCAAACTTCAAAAAGTCGTTATGACGCTGACCACTGGTGCTGTTACCCTACGATCGCCACAAAAAATTGTGGGAGACAACCGAACGTGACCCCGGATGCGAGTCGGATGAGTTTTTCGCTGTTTTCGGAGTCTTTTCCGATAACCGTCCGATTTATGTTGATATCGATATTATACGGTAATTCGTGTCATTGCTGACATTTAAATTTGGTCGTATAATACCAATTTCGTGTTGTCATCCATTTAATATGCATTTTACCCAACAAACTGGTTAATTTATAATCTCGTTTATAATTATTTTATTATTTAGTAAATTTATTACGAATTTATTCTCATAATCCGTTAAATTTACATTTTTACAATTTCAGAATATTCTTTACCCATCTGATACTGACTGATGCTTTGAATTACAGAAGCGACGCAGTTCAAAATGTTTTTTTTAGTTTTAAATAAAACTATACTTATTCGTTTTTAATTTGTTTTGATTTTGTATTTAAGCAGCGATACATTTTCATAATATTCAGCGACCTAACATTTTACAAATAAACTTAAGTCATATAAATTTGGACATTTTGAGCATTTGATAAGTTACCATTTTAGTTAATCATGTGGCATTTCAGATGTAGACATTACGATAGTAGATATGTTGAACGTTCGATTTTGTAACTTTCGGTATGCTAAACGCGTGGCGTTTCAATCGTAGGTAGTCATTTCAGACCTTTAAACAATATTATTACTGTAGATGTTTTGGCCGTTCGATATTCAAATACGAGTACGTACACTGATTTGTAGGTTATAGGTGGTTACGAGTGTGATTTAAAAACAATAAGCAACGCCCTATGAAAATTATAGTGTTATGTTATGTTCTAAAACCAATGTCACAAGCACGCGAGGATTATAATTATTTCCGACTCGAAAATAACCGGTTGTTGAAGTCGGCCAATGAGTAGGTATAGCTATTGGGGAAATTTAGCAAATTGTGGACAACTCAGAATAGATTGCATAAATACCATACTTTTTATGTAGGTATAGATCAGATAGGTACTATCTCCATATCAAACGTATACGCGCGGGCAAAGTCTACTCTATAATTTGTTTACAATTTGTAAAGCACTCTACGCATTATCCTTCTTAACGTACAGCAGCGCACAACCGTCAGGTACGATGGTGCTTTATGGACTATCGTGCAAAGTATAGTATCCTTCATCCTGTCACAGGCCACACATTCTTAAGCAGTCTACGCATTATCCTTCTTGACGTACAGCAGCGCACAACTAACCGTCAGGCCCGATCGTGCTGTACGCACTATCGTGCAAAAGATCCATCATGCCGTCACAGACCACTCTTACTTTGCTCATTCCGTTTCGTTTAGAAATTGTGGCTCCTACACTCGTTTCAAGAACCTTATGCGTACGATACTCATATACTCATATACTCATTTATTCATAATATTATTAGAATATTACATGTCACGTTATAATAATTACAAAAATTACATTTAAAGTTAAGGTATGTTTTGTTATGTTTTGTTTATTACGTCGGAGGGACAGCACGGCAGGATAACGCGTAGAGTGCTTTACTTCGCTCATTTTGTTTCATTCAGAAATTGTGGCTCCTAGAACCTTATGTGTAAAATATGTTTTTTTATTACTAATCCATAATACAATATAATAAAATTCTGAAATCCTGTAGATTGGATGGGATAAACAGTACCTAGAGCAGTAGAGTAGATAAACCCCAAAACTAGTAGCTCTCCTGTAAAAACAGGAGATCTGGCAATACGAACTCGCTGTCAATTACACGACTAAATGAAGAAGTCACCTTGATAAACTCTATTCCACTCTGTTCTATTCTACTCTATTCGCAATATAGACTTTTTCATTTTGTAGTACTGGAGATGGAGGTTCCAGATCATATTTTTTTCAATTGTCCCAATATTCCAGTTTCTCTAAGTATATAACTTTCTTCCTGATTACATCTCTCGCCCAGCTAGCCTTAGTTACTCGTACGTCCTCACTTTCGTAAATACTTCCTTTGTATATATTTTAGCTAAGTATATTATTGATTTTAATATTAAGTTGTAAATTTTAATTTTAGTATTTGTAGTTGTAGTTAATGTATATAATTTATGTTATTTTTAAATTCCCCAGCTGATGAACAGGGCTCGGATTTTTCATCGCACGGTAAGATAAAAGATAACTATGGAGTCGATATTAAAATAAAATCTTAGTCATATTCATACTCATTCATTTAAATAGCACTAAAAGATTAAATTATAAATAAAAATGTTAATGCCACGTCATGTTCATTATGGGCCAAATAATAAAAATAATATGAACATTAAGTAAGCTCCTAGTTAGTAATATCCATAGAGCATGTAGCTACAGGAATTAGTGTTTCAAAATCTTGACAAAATAATATGACGTGTGTATTTTCCATTTCAAACTCACAATCGTAAAATAATAAATAATGGCCACTTTCTCCAAAAAATCTACACACCAGTCATAAACAAAATAAGAACCATATTTAATGATTGTTACTTGTGGCTCTCAGTAGATGAAACTGTGGATGCTGTCGGCAATTGCGTTACTAATGTAATGGTAAAGTCTTTGCAAGAATTTTCATGTCGACCCTATTTACTATCGTGTAAGGTTATCGAAAAAGTGAATGGAATTTCGGTCGCTGAATTGGTAGAGAACAGTTTAATATTTTTGTGCCAAGATGATTTTTCAAGAAATATATGCAAATTTCTAGTATTTTGTACAGATAGCTTTGTAGGTAATCACCGGTAAAATTTTAAAAAAGAAATTTAATACATGAGACATGTTACATGTTTAGCACACGCACTTAATCGTGTTGCTGAACAAATAAGATTAGAACATGAAGGAGTCAACAAGTTAATATCCAGTGTAAAAAAGGTATTTCTCAAATCGCCACAAAGAACAAGATTGTTTAAAGCAATGGCTCCTCATATGCCCTTACCACCGCAGCCCGTAGTAAATAACCAGATTGGGGACGTGGCTCAGTACTGCATTTTATAATGCCAATTATTATGAAAAAATAAAAAGTATTATTTTTACATTGAACAGCAGAGATGCCGTCGCTATATTAAACGCTCAAACTGCATTATTGGGCGTAAATATGCCAATCGAGCTTAGTTTTATAAAAGATAATTATGAACTCATTGTTGAATCGATCACAAAATCACAGTGCACCAATATTTCTAAAAAGCAAGGTTTTCAAATAATAGATGAGATTAGATTTTTTTAACATGTTTTGGCCCTGAGACCATTAGATAAATTGGAAAAAACCGGGCAAGAGCATGTCGGACCATGCTCAGTATAGGGTTCCGAAGCCGTAACGACAAACACAAAAAACTATCTCAAAAATCAACATGTATGAACCAATTTTCTATTTAAAGTTATTTGGCGCTGCGCTGTCTTAGATGATTTTTAGTAGGTATAAACCCGTTAGTCGCCTGTATCTCAGGAACTAATTAAGTCTACTTAGTAACGATTCTTTTTCTTATAAATTCGTATATAATATCTCAAACAAGAGCCAAGCTTTTAAGTGTGAGATCAGTATACCTATGTAGGTAGTTAGGTATCTAAACTGCTTCAAACCGACTTTAAATTACAATAAAAGTTAAATCTTTTATATAGTAATCAATAGAAATTGAAAAAAAAACAAGGTCCAGTAAATAGAATTTTAAGTTTTCCAAACGATACTCAACTCAAATCAATAATCTAATCGAAAATTTGTAAACTTTCAGATCGCAAATCGCAAACTTGTAGGTAGCATTCCGGGGCACGTCCGAACAGCATCTAGGCGCTCGCGCTTATGAGCGCGGCTGTCGCTCGATTTGTTCCTTGGACAGTTCGACTCCCCCCGCGCGTCCTGCACGCCCCGTTAACAATTTTTTCTATCAAAGCTATCATAGGCGATTTTGATAGGTATAAATATAAACACTTTACTGCCGTCCAACGGCAGAACGCTGCAAGTCAAAAACCCTAGTTTTGAGAAAAACGCGTTTAAAGGTTTTTATGTTTCATGCTACAAATCACCTATTATTTATTGTTTTCAAGTGTTGATGGTTTTTGTAATTTATGAGTATTTATTCCTTCTATATAGCCGAATAGTCAAATAATTATTAATGAATATAATTAATATAATATATGCGATAAACTGTTTTGCCAAAAGAGCTATTATAAAAAAAACGCATGAAGGCCTGGGCAAAGCGCTACAAGTTGTAAATTGAAGCGTTATGCCGTGTTTATGAACTAAGTACTTATGACGTTTTGGCTTTTTCTCATCTCGCTTTTCTCTTTTTAAACGACAATACAATATATTAGAACTATACTTTTACGTGTTTTAGTCCGTTAAAATTGCCTTATTATATTAGGATATTTACTGTTGTCTGTTTATTTTTTATGATGTAAGGTCACTGTGGGGAAGTCTGGCATACTTTTTTTTTTTTGACTTCGGAGTGATCTAGCTGCGTTAATTATAGACCTACGTTAACGCTTGTAATCGAATACGATTAAAAATTTCATTAATAATAGTTAAGCTATAGTGACAGATCATTTTAATCACATATTAAGATAAAAATATGGTATTTTTTAAAATTCGGCGAGTAGACGGACTTTTCCCTGTAGTTCAAGGTACGAGTAAGTCCGTCTAGTAATGATATCAGCCGTACTATGGGTGCTTATATGTTCGGATTCGAATCCTTAAAAAGCTTGAAGCAAGACAATGATAAACTACGTACAACGTACGGCTGCGGTTAAGAACAACCGAGGACTACAGTACATACATACTTTGGTTTTCAAGTACAAGCATAGGATGTAAATGTATGAACGTTCAAATAATTAGATATTTTGATGTCAAGAAAATATGACGTACGACACACAACCATATTTTAAAATTCAAAAGGAATGAAAAGTATACTAATAAAATGTGTAAATAGATAAAATAATATAACATACATACATTAAATCACGCCTGTTTCCCAGAGGGGTAAGCAGAGACCACTTCTTTCCACTTGCTACGATCTTGACAAATTTCTTTCGCTTCTTCCAAATTATAATAATATAATAATTATAGAATATGAAGCCGATGATCATGGGTTCGAATCCCGGTAAGGGCATTTGTTTGTGTGATCTACACAGATATTTCTTCCTGAGTCATGGGCTCGTAGGTGTTTTCTATGTATATATGTATGTATTTATCTACCTTTATAAGTTTGTGTATGTCGTCACTTAGCACTGATAGTAAGTACATTCTTTGCTTAGTTTGGGGCTAATATTTAAATATATATTTATTTAATAGGTTTTTAAATTTTATTTTCCGTCACATGGTGCTCAGGGTGAGGAACACATTTCCTTACTAGTTTCGAGATTAAAATTGTTAATAAACACAAACATCATGTGCAATGTCGAAATAATTAATTTATCTACATTATATCCTTATGAAATCTTTATAATATTTAAGTCGTAAAAACAGTTGGTAACCTCTGATTCAAGGGAAATCCGGCATATGACGGACTTGCCTTGTACAGAGTAGACGGACTTTCCAACTTAAAGAAATTTTAATGTAATTTCTAATTTGATATTTTGGAAACGCAACTGTATTAAATATGCTATCTCATTCTATAAGCTTTTAAAGTCAATGTAACTGTCTCTTTTTCACTCAGTTGCCGCGTTTTGAATTGACGGTGATGCAGCACATAGATTAAGCAAAGCGCTGCAAGTGGACATGACGCGTTCAGACTTATCCGTTTCGTAGTGGCCATTTAGTACTTGCAGTGTTCTGTTATGATCAATCGACATTACCGGTTTTGATATAAAACATCACAACTGCAGTCATGGTGTTTTGGCTAGTTTTATGCAGATTTGCCGCGTTTTGACAGATTTCTACAGCCTAAACTAAAACATATATTTAAAAGGACTTTCGTAGGTATGATAGAAGCACTCACGAGGAATCGTTTGATGAAAGTTAACACAAAACGCTGTAACTCGAGTTGCAGCGTTCTGCCGTTGGACGGCAGTTTAGTCGCCTGTATCTCAGGAACTAATCATGTCTACTTAGCCGTGATAGTTTTCCTTTAAAATTCGTTATATACGCTTTCGTTGAAGATTTTTTTCAGATTTTTAGTATTTGTAGTTTTGGCTGTACGGGGGGGGGGACACTTGACTCTAACAAAAAATAGCGCTTTAAAGCTTAATATTTCATAAACGGATCCCTTAATCGAAAAATTGTTTTCATAAACCCGCAATATTTTTGAAAGACCTATCCAACGACACCCAACACTATGGGGTAGACAAGAAAAAAAAAGCATCCCCACGTTACGTGTAGGGGAGGTGCATTAAAAAATATATTTTTCAAAATGTTTTTTACCACTTTGTTGGCGTGACTAATATGTATATTCATGCCAAATTACAGCTTTTTAGTACTATGAGTCTCTGAGCTAGACTGCGGACGGACGGACGGACATGGCGAAACTATAAGGGTAGTTTGACAACGGAACCCTAAAAAGTACTCAATAGAAATCCGGACTTCATTGAAATAAGACAGATGGCAAGTTCTCAACAATTTGAGCGAATACTAGAATATGCGACTCTAACGTCCGTTGATGTAAAACGATCTTTTTCAAGTCACAAGTGGATTTTCAACGAATATAGAACCTGCTTTGCTTCTGAAAATATGGAAAAAGTGGCCATTATTTATTCATTTTACAATTGTGATTTTGAAATGGACAATACACACGTCAAGATTTTGAAACACTAATTCCTGTAGCTACATGCTCTATGGATATTACTAACTATACCCTGTCCACGATAAAGAGCTAGTATAGCGGTCTCTCTTTTGCACTTTTGTATGTAGATGAAAGGGACAAAAGAGGAGAGTGGGCGTGAACTAGGCACCTCACTGTCATGCTCGGCTTACATGCTCCGTCGCTCGGAATATTTATTTTAATATCCCTTATGATTTTTCTGGTTTAATTAAATAATAAAGGATCCAATAAGTATTTACTTTTGTATTCATTTATTCAAACTATTAAACAATAATGAAAAGAAGAATTGGTGGACTTTACCGGTACAAATTGAAAGGAGAGCACATAACGCGTCAGCACTGTGCAGGAGAGAGATGTTGACTGGACTTCGACCGCCATGTAAACTCACCCGGTGTTCGTGCATCGCCCTTATCGCTGACCAATCACGTGCTGTCCAAGTTTTCTAGTACTAGCTCTTTATCGTGGACAGGGTATAGGAGCTTACTTAATGTTCATATTATTTTTATTATTTGGCCCATAATGTATTAAACATGACATGGCATTAACATTTTTAATGAATATAAGTATGAATATGACTTAAGATTTTATTTTAATATCGACTGCATAGTTATCTTTCATCTTACCGTGCGATGAAAAATCCGAGCCCTGCTGATGAATCAGCATCTGTTTCTGGAAAAGCATTATTACCGATCACGTGTAACTTCCAACCTTGACACTGGCTGATATGTCCCACTGGAGAGTAGCCATTTAACAAAGAATTGAACTTGAACTAGTACTGGAGGTTCGTTTCCTCTCATGTAGAGTAGAGAAAGATGGCTGACGTAAAGTACGTCTTATAGTCCAGTTTCTATGCTGTGTATGTTCTTAAGCACTACGCTTTATCCATCGGAATGATAAGTATTACGTACACCTGCGTCGCTATTGCCTAACGCACTCGCAATCTCAATTGGCTTCAAAGCGGAACAATTGTTTTAATTTTGTATGCAGACAAGACTTCGATTTTCAAAAAAAAAAACAATTGCGATTGCGAGTGCGTTAAACAATAGCCACAGGGGTTACCACAGGGTCATTTTATCTCACTCTATTAGTGTGACCGGACTTTTATGTAACTAATGAGACATTCCTTCCGATTATCTTAGTACTCCTCAGAAAAATATTACTAAGGAGAAACAAACAGAAATTGTATTAGTTACCTGTATACCGAGGTACTAAAAGGTATTCATTTTTAACCAACTTCAAAAAGGACAAGGTTATCAATTTCAAGATATAATTTATGTACCGAATTCGAAAATTCTTTTATTGTTTGATAGGGTAGGTATGCTATCAAATTGGCCCCATTGTCGAAGGAAGTCCTCAAATTTTATAGACATACCTACAGAGATTTGAGTTTTTTCTGTAACAACTAGAGCATTTTGAGCATAAATATATGTATACATATAAGGATATTTTTAAATTTGGTAAAGATTGAAGTCTGTTGTTATACATTTTAAATGTCAGAGAATTAAGGGTAGTTGACTGAAAAGATTGTCACCCTACTCTCAATAACGAAGATAATTTTGTGGTTTTATTTTGTTTATTCTTGATTCATTCCTGTGAAAAGATATACCAAAGCCAGAAAATTATTCATTTGTACAACCTTTAACACAACACCTTTTTTACCATTTTAAAACACATATTTCAATATTTTTCAGTGGTTTCTTACATGGATACAATCATTATGAACTTAGAATGTTTTTAAAGCTACTTGCCAGTTTTTTTTTCATGTCAACTTTTTGTTTAATCTCGCAAAGTTACTTTATCCATACTAAGTGAACACCATGTTTGTTTTTCATCTAGTTAAAAGTGTAATTATTGTAACGCTGTGTATAATCTAAAAAAAAAATTGTTCTTTTATTTTATACTTACTTCGGTATCCAGTTTTCACGTGATAGATATGTATGAAGTATAAATATGAGGGAGTAATATTCCCGGTAACATTGGTAATATACTAAACTACTGAACCCATCTTATCATTATTAGTTTAAAAGGGTCCGTCTGGTGCTAAAATAGTATAAACATGTATAAAAACATAGGTTATATATACAAAATTTGAATGTTACCGTAGGTATATTACCGTTTTTTGGTAATGTTTCTGGTAGCGTTACTGTTAAAATACCCGCTTCGAGTAAGTTACTGGTAACGGCACATCACTAGATGAGTACAGGTTTTGATGTTTATTTACTGAATTCAACAATAATACAATTAGAAAATTAAAACTAATCGTATTAAAATTAAAATAAAACTAAGCTACTAAAGTATTAAAAATATAAATAATAATCACCACTATAAAAAGAACACCACTATAAAAAGAACACCCCTCAAACAAGTCCGCTCGCGGCATGGTCCCTATGAAACTGACTGCATTAAGTAACTCTCTGGATAGCTAGCCCAATCCTTTGGGAAAGGTATGCACCAGCTCTAGGATCTATTAATTGGATTCTTAAAAAAGTTTATTAAAACGAGGAGTATCTTCCCACTGGATTTGACTCATGCCCGGTTCCTATATTCAAGAAACGAATCGTTTTCCTTACGTCTCGTTAAAATTTGACATTTGCTACGTACAAAATGTGTCAAATTTTAACGAGACGTAAGGAAAACGATTCGTTTCTTGAATATAGGAACCGGGCATCACTGGACTGGACACGATATAATAAAAAAAAAATCTGAAGACTTTAACACTGGATTTGACTATAGTATAGAAACAACTGAAGACTTCAATACTGAATTTGACTATAATATGAGCATTTCTAAAAAAGTTTGTACATTTCATTTACGACTCCGATTTGCGAAAAAAATTGCAGTTAGGTAGGGTAAATGATACTGAGCCTAAATAACATAGTCTCCCAAAATGTCCCAATTAATTTGTATGGAAACTTCCTTTTTTGTTACCACGAACGGAAGAATTTTGGTAACAAAAAAGGAAGTTTCCATACAAATTAATTGGGACATTTTGGGAGACTATGTTATTTAGGCTCAGTATCATTTACCTTACCTACCTGCAATTTTTTTCGCAAATCGGAGTCGTAAATGAAATGTACAAACTTTTTTAGAAATGCTCATATATACTAAAGACTTTTACAAGGGATTTTAATTCTCACTATTTGATGATCATGAAAAGGAGAATTAATTAATTACTGACGACGAGGCAGCATGGCTTATGGCCCTACCTTTAGACATATCCTATAATCTGTGGCCCTACCGTGTTCGTAAGGACAAACGAAAAAAGAAACTTTGCTCTGTCTGTGCGTGGGGATATTTGACAATGAAGAAATATACCCTATAATCTGTGTTTGGCCTTTGGCAGTTGGCTGTTTGGCAATCAAATATCAATCATGTTGAAAGGTTTGTGCAAAGTAGCACGAGATTTTACTTATATAAGGAACAAATATCCGAAAAATATAATTACAAGAACGAAGACGATATACACCAATGCTTTTAGTAAACCAATACAAAAGAAGGAACCGGTAGAAGTTGTGAAATGGGTTCTGTTGGTAAGGTTATCGCATAATATCAATATGTAATAAATAGTTTCCTCTAAGGGTAGGTAGGTAGTCCTGTATTTGTTTCAAAGCACTTGTTTCCGTATTTTTGAGACAAGTCTTATTATATTAATATTAATGAATTTTAATGTCAAACTGGCCTTATAACCGTTGAATCAAGTAGTTCCTCAAAATACATTGGATTTCTAAACGGCTTGCATTCCCCAGTTCCAATTATAATTGTCAGTATAATGTTACTACCAAACCTCGAAGTCGCGGTGGCAATAACGTCAATTAACTAGGGACTTCCTTCCGATATAAAATTTATCGATAACTGAATGCTTATTTGGAAGTGACACTTCATATTAGCTGTAAAGTTTACCTACAGAATAATTGAAAATTAACTAAAATGTGATGATTACTACCCGTCAATGTTACCTATATAGGAGTTTTTAGGACATTTTTAGGAATTTTAAAATTCAAATAAAAATGCTTCTTGACATTATATTTCTTAGCTACGAGGCTTATCTCATCTATCCGGAGAGTTTTTTAGCTAAGAACGTAATGAATTTTCACGACACTGTTTTCTAGGTGGCATTTTACGCGTAAAATTAATTCCATCGATTCTCTGACAAGATTTTCATATTATGTCAACGCCACGTCTATACCTACATCCATAAAGTATGAAAACCGTTATCTTCTTTAATCGACCTTTACGGACTTCAATCTTCATACTGTATAAATGATACAGTTTAATAGGTATTGCAAGTTGCATATTAATAACATACGTCATCTCATAGTCATAACATAACTATTGTCATAAGAAAGTCCAATTTATCGATGAAATAATATCGCGGGGAAGTCCCTAGCAAAATTTTATTCGTGCCACCGCGACTTCGAGGTTTGGTTACTACCTATACCGTTTCCGGTTGTATTTTTTTTCATTACAAATTTTGCCCTGATAATTACAAACAAAAAAATAATTCAAATTTTTCGAGCAGTTTTTGAATTATAATGTGACTTAGGAATCTACCTATAATATTTTACGCACATTTTTTTCATGTTGATACACCCTAAAACACTATAATTGCAGGTCATTCCCGTGACTTCATTTGGCCTTGGCTGCTGGCAAGTTTACCGTCTGCAATGGAAACTAGAGCTTATAGATATCCTACAATCAAAATCGAATTCAACCCCTGTCCCAATACCTTCAGAGTTAGTATTCAACATAACCTTTATTAAAAAGTGTGTCTCAGGATTGTAGACTCAAAACTGAACGAGAATTGAAAATTCATAGGTACCCTTAGCCTCTGTCAGGATAATCCAACAGAACTTAACTATTTTTTCATCACACTTGCACATAAACACTATCTAAACATACAGGTTAACTTGGCCGTAATGCCCCATATAAAACCCTCGAGCTTTCTTTTTGTCATGAAACCCAAGGTTGGTAAGTAACTTTTTTTAATTTATAGCACAGCACACAGGTCATGCAAGTTCAAGCAAGGAGCAAGCGTTTACGGGCGTTTTCACTAAAAAGTGTACCCAATTAAGGACTGAAATTAAGGAACTTTAACTTTGTCAGTTTTGTGACGAAAATTAGCCATACGATGCGGCCGTCAATATATAGCTAACTTTCATCACAAAACTGACAAAGTTAAAGTTCCTTAATTTCAGTCCTTAATTGGGTACACTTTTTAGTGAAAACGCCCTTACACGCAATTGAAAAATTGTCTTAATATGTTATCTAAACAGGAATTCCATTGCGATATCGCTACATTTTACTTAAATACTCAACTAATTTATTCTTAACGATTATTAAGAACATTAGTTGAGTATTTAAGTAACATACATGTATTTAAATATCTGACGATTATCTGGACGAATTCGCCTAATCTGACAGCTTCATTAATTGAAAATCTCAGGAAATAACATGCAAATAAAAAAGTGTATTGTTTTGAGTATTGTTTAATTATCATCTTATCGGTGGGGACGGAGTGAAAGAGTAATAGATAGATAAAGAGTGAGAAAGGAATAGAAACACGGAGAGGGGAATATAAGCATCACAAACCTGCATGCATTAAACTTTATCAATGGTTTTTTGATACTTTGGCTTATGTGGAAATCGCCAGATTATATATTTTTCATAATCCATGAATTATTCCCTTCAAAATAAAAATAGCCACGCTTGAGAATGTCGAGATGGCGTTTTATTTTTACAACTTTGTAGCCCTCCCCCTTCTTTATGTTACTCTCAAATTGTCAGATTAGTAGAATATGCACGCAATCTGACGCGCTGGTGAATTTCAGTTTTTTTTTAAACTAATCTGATCCTTTATCCTTGACGGGCGGTCATATATATAAGGGGTTCATATTTGGTGGAAGTACTTAAGCGGGTACAAGGTATTCACCAATTTTGGCCACTGGCTCGTGCCTAGTGATGTGCCGGCGGTAACTTACTCGTTACCAGTATAATACCATTTGGTAAAATACCCAGTAAATTACCAATGCTACCGGTAATATTACCAGAAGCGGACATAGAGATCGTGTATTTCTGTTTCCTTTCTTTATTCATTTATTAAATCCATGGTGTCGGATCACTAGTGGTCCAAATGAAAAAAAAAAATAGCTCACACCCAGGGCTACCAAAAACACCCCCATGTATGTTCAGCGATTTTTAGTACTTTCGGAGATATTGATCATTTTAGTCGGATTTTTTGTAATTTTTCCTTGTGTCCATGTTACAAAAACTCATTAATTTGATGTAGTATTTCAATATTTTTTCAGTGGTTTCTTACATGTATACAATTATTATGAACTTAGAATGTTTTTAAAGCTACTTGCCATTTTTTTTCCCGTCAACTTTTTGTGTAATCATGCAAAGTTACTTTCTCCATACTAAGTGAACCCCATGTTTGTTTTTCATCTGTTTCAAGTAATTATTGTAACGCTGTGTATAATTTTAAAACTTGATTGTTCTTTTATTTTATTCGTAAGTATCCGGTTTTCACGTGATAGATTATATGTATGAAGAAGTATAAATATGAGGGAGTAATATTCCCGGTAACATTGGTAAAATACTCGGAAATATTAAGTATTTTACCAGTAACATTGGTAATATACTAAACTACTAAACCCATCTTAACATTATTAGTTTAAAAGGGTCCGTCTGGTGCTAAAATAGTATAAACATGTATTTAAAACATAGGTCATATTTACGAAATTTGAATGTAGTCAAACTAGGAACCCTTATAGTTTCGCCATGTCTGTCCGTCCGTCCGTCCCCAGTCTAGCTCAGAGACTCATAGTACTAGAAAGCTGTAATTTGGCATGCATATACATATTAGTCACGCCAACAAAGTGGTAAAATAAAATTTTGAAAAAGATTTTTTTTTAATGCACCTCCCCTACACGTAACGTGGGGATGCCTTTTTTTTTTCTTACCTACCCCATAGTGTGGGGTGTCGTTGGATAGGTCTTTCAAAAATATTGCGGGTTTATAAAAACAATTTTTCGATTAAGGGATCCTTTTATGAAATATTAAGCTTTAAAGCGCTATTTTTTGTTAGAGTCAAGTGTCCCCCCCCCTACAGCCAAAACTACAAATACTAAAAATCTGAAAAATATCTTCAACGAAAGCGCATACAACGAATTTTAAAGGAAAACTATCACGGATAAGTAGACATGATTAGTTCCTGAGATACAGGCGACTAAAGTGTTTATACCTATCAAAATCGCCTATGATAACTTTGATAGAAAAATTGTTAACGGGGCCTGCACGCGCGGGGGGAGTCGAACTGTGCAAGTAACAAATCGAGCGACAGCCGCGCTCAAAGCGCGAGCGCCTAGAAGCTGTTCGGACGTGCCCCGAAATGCTACCTACAAGTTTGCGATTTGCGATCTGAAAGTTTACAAATAATCGATTAGATTATTGATTTGAGTCGAGTATCGTTTGGAAAACTTAAAATTCTATTTACTGGCCCTTGTTTTTTTTTCAATTTCTATTAATTACTTTATAAAAGATTAAACTTTTATTGCAATTTAAAGTCGGTTTGAACCAGTTTAGATACCTAACTACCTACATAGGTAGGTATACTGATCTCACACTTAAAAGCTTGGCTCTTGTTTGAGATATTATATACGAATTTATAAGAAAAAGAATCATTACTTAGTAGACTTAATTAGTTCCTGAGATACAGGCGACTAACGGGTTTATACCTACTAAAATCATCTAAGACAGCGCAGCGCCAAATAACTTTAAATAGAAAATTGGTTCATACATGTTGATTTTTGAGATAGTTTTTTGTGTTTGTCGTTACGGCTTCGGAACCCTACACTGAGCATGGTCCGACATGCTCTTGCCCGGTTTTTTGGTAATGTTTCTGGTAGCGTTACTGGTAAAATACCCGCTTCGAGTAAGTTACCGGTAACGGCACATCACTACTCGTGCCCCATGCCGAAATCCCCATACTTACCTTAACCAAATCGATAAAATAATTACTATGCTCCACCTTTTGTAAAGTAAAAATACCCACAGACTGGATTATTGTAGGAATATTTACTAAAAAACCGGGTATGAGCATACCTATCGGACCATTCTTTTCAGTAGGTAAAAACACTTTAGTCGCCTGTATCTCAGGAACTAATTAAGTCTATTTAGTCGTGATAGTTTTCCTTTTAAATTCGTTATATGCGTTTTCATTAAAGATATTTTTCTTATTTTTAGTATTTGTAGTTTTGGCTGTAGGGGAAGGGGACGACGACGACACTTGACTCTAACAAAATGTCATAAAAAATATCCCCACGTTACGTGCAGGTGGTACACTAATAAATCTGTTGTTCAAGATTATATTTTACCACTTTGTTGGAGTGACTAATATGTATACTCATGCCAAATTACAGCTTTCTAGCTCTAAGGGTCTCTGAGCTAGGCTGCGGACGGACGGACGGACGGACGGACATGGCGAAACTAAAAGGGTTCGTAGTTTGACTACGGAACCCTAAAAATGAGGATCCTGGGACACCATAAAATTACAAGAAAGAATTGGAATATACATATTATGTTATTTAAATAATTCCCTATGTACCTACCCACCTACTATTTCAATTTCAGTTTTTCACTGTTAGAAGAGATGGAGTATTTGCCAGTTACGGTCAAAGGAGAATTTTTACATAATAAAGAGATGCTTATCGGACCCAGAGCTCTCATTGAGAATGAATATCAAAAACTTGGCTCCCTAGTATCGGACCCCAAAAAAAATCAGGGGTGGCTAGTTGTAACACCGTTTAAATTATCTGACACTGGGTAAGTTACATTCCAGATCGATTTTCTTCTAATTTGTATTATGGTGCGGTCATAATAAGTGATTCATCTGTAAACCATTGATTGACTACATTCCTCTTGTGCATGGCTTTCAATTCTTAAAATATTATTTGACCTATGCTTTATTTGTTTTTGTGCAGTGACATTATCTTAATTAATCGAGGCTGGATCCACCAGAATATGCGCCCCAAGGATAGGCGCGAGGCTTCCATGGTTAAAGGTGAAGTGAAATTAACTGGTCTTGTGAGGCTAACTGAGAAGCGAGCACCATTCATGCCCAAGAACAACCCGGCAAAAGGCTCCTGGTTCTCTAGGTGAGTTACACATAGGCTGGACCGCGGAGTTATCGCACTCGTAGCTATCTGCCCACAGTCCGGGTAAAGCCAAGAAGTGAAACACCCAATCCTTGCCAAAGAATAGTATATTTTGATTCAAGTGCGGAAAGTATGTCATTTTATTTTACAAGAGTCCCTAGGTGTCTTGGTCAGAGCTGCATGCGAGGGACAAGACTCAGGGCGAGTGAAAATGACAGTTCCGCACGTATATCAAACGACGTTTTTAAAATACATTTGCGAAAAAATGACAACGAAAGAAAAATAAAACAGTAATTAAAAGAGACGATTTTGCGAAGTTAATGTGCCACATGGTTATTTAATTGCTTTATACATAAAAAAACAATAAATACTCATTTGATTTAGGCGCAAATAAATTTATTATTTGGTGTACGGTCGCCCAAGAAATTGGTCTACCAGTTTTGACCAAAGTGAAAGTGAGTTGAAGTTTTGAAGTTATGTGAGATCTAATTATCGCTAAGGTTGACACTTGTCACCGACATAAAATGATTGCAAAAGAAAATCGAACTTGTTATATCATGACATGCAAATAAACTTCAACCATAGGGTGGTAGACCACATTTTTGGCCGACTGTACGAAAGCCAACTGTTGTTAGTAATACTCAACCAGCCAGCGGTTACGAATTAAGATGGATTCACATTACGCCGCGCCGTGCTGGGCCGTGAACCGGGCTCGGCTTAGGCATGGTGTAACTTGAATCCACCCTAATATTCATCTAACCGACCATTCGTAATACTCATTCAGCTATCTTTATGAAAACTGTTTCGAGAAAATTTAATATTACCTAGATAGTATACAGATTGGAACAAAAACAAAAACTAAAAACACTTTAAAGAGAACGGGGAATTTTTCAGGTCTTGTACTTAATTTTTCACCAATTAACTATAATAATATTTCTAACCGTTTAACTGCCGCACTCAGAGACGTCAATTAAATTTAATGCTTGTTTAGTGACGTGTTGTCTTATTCTATTTCTATAGCAAAGAATGTGACAGCACCAACTTTAATCAAGCATTCAATTAAATTGATGTCTCTGAGAGTGGCAGTTAGAGATACAGCTTGTTAAAAATTAGTGCAAAATCTGTACATTAGCAACACTTGCAAGTAGATCCGATGACGTCATCAAGATAAGATATCTAGATAACTTACTGCCGCACTCACAGACGACAATTAAATTGTATGCTTGTTAGTGACGTGTTGTCTTATTCCATTGCTATACCAAAGAAAGTGACAGCAGCAACTTTAATCAATGATTACATTTAAATTGCCGTCTCTGAGTGCAGCAGTTAGACGTTTTTCACCAACTTCATTAGTAAACAAACGTAATGATTGACATTCATCCTGAGATTGCAAAGTATGGTATGTAAACAAATTGTCACTTATATACATCGTGTTTTTTTTGATTTACGATAACTTCGGCATATTACTAGGTATATCCATAGAAACTAACGGACGGATTCATTGACGGTTGACGGTTGACGTATCGATTACCAGATATCGATTTTGGAGACAATCAGTTGAATAACTAAAAAGTTCAAGATGGCGGCTACTGTTCCTCAGTTTGTCAACGGATTAGTTGTCGGAGACCACACAGATCCAAAGATCCACAGATATCGATTTGGGAGTAAGTTGAATAAGTAAGAATAAGAGTAACAGTTGAATAAGTAAATATTGTTTCGTTTACTGCCCCACCGGCTTGTAAAATTAATTTGTCCGTAAATTGCCATTCAAATATGGTCACCTTTAGAAAGGGACGCAGTAAGCTTTAGTACATTTCTTTCGGCTCGCGTTATCGGTGTAGTGCACCTTCTAGATGTACGTTAGTACTTACTAATTCCATGGACGCGTATACAAACCTAACAATTGGAAACTCTTTACTCATAAGAATTAAAAGAAAATTGTTGTTATCAATTAAGAGCCTTTTATACTAGTTCAACGTGATTAACTGATTAAATTTAAAAATTAAATATCTTTAAAACCGTATGAGTTATCATTTGTCTGTATTTGGGAAATTATCTTTATTTGACCTAAAGAACGTTCCCTTAAAGTTATCGTAAATCAAATAAAACACGGTGTATATACACTTATATATACCTACACTAATATATATTGCAATTTTTCCAAACTTTTGCATTCTACTTTCTAAATAGTAAAATTTTATTGTGAAGATCATTTTAGGAGGATACAAGTAAGAAATGGAATAGAGCCACGAATTCGTAACTTCCTGAAGGATACTGATCCATGAAGTCATATTTCAGGAAAGTTCAATTAAATTTGAGTCATAAAATGTAGGTAGTTAAGTTCAATTTTGAGCGACATGAATGTGGTCGATGAAATGTACGGTCACAAGCCACTGTGGTGGAAAATGTAATAATGGCATAAACGCAGTAATTCATTCATACATAAATACCTTCACGCCGGTAATCCCAGACACAGAATAAGTAATAGTACAAGTACAGAAGCGACTCTCTGTGACAGCAAACATTTTACAGCGAATTTAAACCTATTGAGAACGCGGGAACGATAATAATACAAGTGCATGCACGGAAGTGACCTTGGTTACATTTTTGCGATCGATAGTGGGGGCGCCCCTAACGAAACAAAATGCACCTTAAATCTGCGCCGCGAGAGTCTGTATTATTTCGCCCGTCATGAGCTTTACTGACTCCGCCCACCTCCCAGGGCTGGCACTTACTTGTACTATTACTTTTCCGTGGCTGTTGTAAGAAAACTAATTGAAACACAACTTGTGCTACCCGTACTGGAATAGTAGTCTAGGAGCTGACGCACGTTTTCGACAAATAACCATATATTATATTGTAAGGACTTTGAAGTTTCATTTTGTAAAAGTTGCATTACAAAATTTGTTGTTAACATACTATAATATCTTCGATATAGACCTTAAAACTTTTTGTTTGTTATAAACTCAAACACTATCGTTACCTACTCCGTTACTTAGAAAAGCTGCCATTTGTTTGTGTGTTGTGTTTACCTAATTATTAACCAGCACATGCTGACCTTGCTTTAGCAGACAGTTACTATTACTGGGAGATCTACTTACACTGAACGCTGAAAACAGCGTTCAGTGCCTTAAAAGGCAAGTAGATACAGATGTAGTGCAAAATGATTTTCCTTCGGGAAAACTCGGATCTCAATCGGAATACGATGGCACCCGAACTGTCAATCAATGATTGTATTAAATGAGTGACGTTTTCATGTCCATTAAAATGGAACTTTATTGTTTAGTGTCAAATGACAAAGTGACAAATGACAGCATATGGCACTGTATAATATAGAGATGTTACAACCACCTTCAATAACTTTGAAAATACTCAGTTTTATTGCCATTAGTAAACAAAACATTATCTTCACATTAAAACATAAAGTACAACAAAATAAAGCTTATTGGGAAATATTTACAAGAATAAAACTCAATACCTGCCTACTTAAAAACAGCATCTACTAACGGGGCTAGTATGAAAAAAAAAAGTCATTAGCGTCCCTCTCGCACCTAAGTAAATAACCCGCGTGTGAGAGGGATGCAAACGACATGAAGACTTTCATACTAGGCCCGCTATGCTATGATGCTTATAGGTACAGTCACCGTCATAAATAAGTGATGATTTCTATACCTTGTCGCTTTTAATCGTTGGACAATTTCGTATGACATTTCAAACTGACGTTAAAGTGACTAGGTTCATAAATGATAACTTATTTATGCCAGTGACTGTACTAAACATTAATATTTTACCTACTGCATATTTGGGTCGATATTTTCAACATTTTCTATTTCACAATCTGAGTAACCGTCATCGATCATATCATAGTCAGATTCGTCAGTGCTTTCATTTACGTTAATTACAATCCTATCGATGTGATCATCCATCGAGTGTTCCTGTGACCGATATTCATTTTCACATTTCATGGCATGATCACAAACTTTCTTCTATTCATACGGGCCAATCATATTTATTTTTTCTTCAATCAATTTTTTTACTGTACCCATATTCATGTCTATGTTCCTTTTTGATACGTAACCTTTTATCTGTGACCATATATTTTCTATAGGGTTGAAGTCGGGATGGTATGGCGGTAACCTTAACACTTCGTGCCCATGTTGATGTAAAATTTTGTCAATGGAATATTCTACAAAGTCTTCTTTATGTCGACAAATAATTTCGTATAGTTGTATTTTAGGAAATGATGAATCATGGGGAATATTGTGTTTTTGTAACCAGTTTATCATAAGCGGCTTTGCGGTATTAGAGTTGGGCGGGCGTTCCACGTATTTATTGTGATAAGCAGCATTGTCTACTACTAATACAGAATTTGGAGACAAGTTAGGAATAAGTTGATTCTGTAACCATTTTTCATAATTGACATTATTCATGGCATCGTGATAATCACCGGTCTTATCAGTAGACTTGTACATAAGTAGAGCACCCGGTACAAATCCTTTGGCACTACCTGCATGTATTATAATAAGGCGTTGACCTTTTGAGATTAACTGTTTCACTCCTTTATCCGTAGAATCGATCCAGCACTTCCCTGTTAAATGGGATGTATGAACATAAGTTTCGTCCGTATACACAATATCCCTGCCTTCAGATCTGTACTTCCTTATTAAGTCCAGGTACTTTACTCTTTTAAGTCTAACGTCACCTTTTTCCATCAGCATTTTTCTATTGTTAGTAATTTTCTTGAATAGAAAACCCATTTGGCGTAGTATCTTTCTTAGTGTAAAATCACAGCCATTGAAATTCATTGTTTCTATTAATTTGGACTTTAGTGCTCTTATTGTAGGAACTTGTTTATAAATCAGATGAAAGTTATAAACCATTCGTCGTATCACTGCGTAATCAAAATCATCAAGATCTAGATAGAATTTCTTGCGTGGTCTTCCCAGCTTAATATTGTTTGTGATGGCATCTTTATTTTTTCTATATTCTTCTTCCTGGTTCAAAAATTTTCTTATTGTAGGTTTAGATATGCCTGTTGCGTCCGAAATTCGCTGTTGAACTTTGCCAAAATACTCTGAGTTATTTCTATTTTTGAATTTGCTATTTTCTGATAAGAAATACAGGTATATATTAAATATAATTCCTTGGACTGGATTTTTTAACCGATTTCGAGGTTTCGGCATGGTAATACAACCAATACAACCTTTTTATAAGTAAACTGTAAATATAATCAAAACTATAGCGAATATTTGAATTTCGTGTTAGCCACTCTATACAGTGTGTCCCTGGATAAAGTGCACAAACGAATAGGGATGAAACTAGACACAATTTTATCGACAAAAAAAATAATAAAAAAAAATTACCACCTTTATTTATTTTTTTATGATTTTTAAAAAAAAGTCATAGTACGCAGAGGACCTCATCGGAACAAATCAAGATATTTTGGCTCCTGTGGGCTCTATTGATTTGAAACAAACGGAATTATAATCACAAAAGTTTATTTGTGTCAATGAAAATAGAAAAAAATGAGAAAAAATGACATAAACCCTAAAAATAATGACTTTTCCTATGAATTTTGTGTTTTTTTTTCTCGAATTTTTAGTATTTACTCGATTTACTCAAAATTATGCCCATCTTACCTCATGTTATTTTTACCAGTAATGGTTGTGTATCTCATTGCCTTTTATTTAAAAAAATAACCAAGTGTCTCGCACAATTACTAGATCCTTAATGAGCGGCCAAACAAAGACATTGCGTTTACACTTAATTAGGTAGCCGCTCAGGTTGAAACCCTTAATGGAGGATTAGGATTACATTTTGGGTTTCTTGCACAATTATAAGATTATTAATGAGTGGCCAAACAATGACATAATGATTACGCTTAATTAGGTTGTCGCCCAGGTAGATTATTGTCCTTACTCTTTATTGAATTTTATTTGGGGTGGGGCGGGGAATACATGTTAGGATTAGCATAAATAGTGATAAGATAAGGTTTAGTTCATCAGTTACTTCGAATCATTCGTCGTTACTTATTCTCAGTTACAACTACTTCTACTATCAGGATTTCATAAAATGCCCCGTTTAAGTGAGTTCACGCACAGAGATCTCGCCGACATCCACTTTTATTATGGAATGGCGAGAGGTAATGCCAGAGCTGCTCGTTTATTATACATGGCAGCATTCCCGAACAGGAGACCTGTACCGTCTGCTCGTAATTTTCAAGAACTTCACAGACGATTGTCGAATGGACTTCGATTGGATCGAGATCGCCGAGAACAAGCAGGAGTAGTGATTGATGGAGCTGTTGAGGAAGCCATACTAAGAAGTTTATTTGCTGATCCGACGACCAGTATTCGGCGGTTGGCCTTGCAGCATGGAGTTTCAAAATCATCGGTTTGGCGGATTTTTAAAAAAGAAGGTCTTCACCCATACCACTACCAACGAGTTCAACATCTACACGACGACGTAGACAGGGTACCAAGATGTGTGCTGTCTTCTTGGATTTAACGGCAGATCAGGAACGATCCTGAATTCACCCAAAAAATTATGTGGATGGATGAGAGTCAGTTTACACGACATGGGATCACAAACTGCAGGAATCTACATGAATGGAACCCCAAGGGAGAAAATCCTCACCTCAAAAGGTCGTCAAAATTTCAAGTGCAGTTTTCGATAAATCTGTGGGCTGGACTAATTGGTGACATGTTCATTGGCCCTATTTTTCTCCCCAGAACTTTGAACGGTCCCAGATTTTTAGAACTTTTGAGAGAAGATCTGCCCCTTGAATTGGAGGATGTGCCCTTGGAGACTAGAAGAACAATGTATTTACAAATGGATGGATGCCCGGCCCATTACGCACTTGACGTAAGGGGATTTCTCAACGCCTCTTATGCTAATCGTTGGATTGGCCGACAAGGGCCAGTGGCGTGGCCAGCACGCTCACCAGACATGACACCACTGGATTATTTCCTTTGGGGCACAATGAAACAGAGGGTATACAGCGTCCCTATCAACACAGAAGAGGAATTGCGTGGCAGAATTGTCCATTGTGTAAATGACATAAAAAATAACCCGGAAATGATACGTCGAGCAACTCAACAAATAGCAGTACGTGCAGGATTGTGTTTGCAAGAGCGGGGTGGGCATTTTGAACAGTTATTACATTAAATAAGTAATTATGAAATTCCATAATTCGTTTGATTTTATAATCCCATACCCAAAATGTAATCCTAATCCTCCATTAAGGGTTTCAACCTGAGCGGCTACCTAATTAAGTGTAAACGCAATGTCTTTGTTTGGCCGCTCATTAAGGATCTTGTAATTGTGCGAGACACTTGGTTATTTTTTTAAATAAAAGGCAATGAGATACACAACCATTACTGGTAAAAATAACATGAGGTAAGATGGGCATAATTTTGAGTAAATCGAGTAAATACTAAAAATTCGAGAAAAAAAAAACACAAAATTCATAGGAAAAGTCATTATTTTTAGGGTTTATGTCATTTTTTCTCATTTTTTTCTATTTTCATTGACACAAATAAACTTTTGTGATTATAATTGCGTTTGTTTCAAATCAATAGAGCCCACAGGAGCCAAAATATCTTGATTTGTTCCGATGAGGTCCTCTGCGTACTATGACTTTTTTTAAAAAATCATAAAAAAATAAATAAAGGTGGTAATTTTTTTTTATTATTTTTTTTGTCGATAAAATTGTGTCTAGTTTCATCCCTATTCGTTTGTGCACTTTATCCAGGGACACACTGTATATATATTCGTCTGCTGATGCGACTTACCCCTACGGCTGTAAGATGGGTACTGAAGCTAATTGAGAGAGCACGATAAATACGAACTTTTCCGATAAAGGACGAAGGAAAATCATTTTGCACTACATCTGTAACTGGTTTTTGGTCCGAATAACTTAGACTTTTATGTCTGGGGACGGGCAAAAGAACTAGTTTATGTTACGGAGGTACCTACGCAATTTCTCAAGTATTTTTGAAATAAAACTTCATTTCAATACTTTACAAGTACTGAAGCGAAGTTTTATTTGACAAATAAGGCGTTAGGTCTGGAGATCTTGCGGGCCAAGGTATCGGGCCGCTTCTGCCTATCCACCAGTTAGGAAACGAGTTATCTAGGTACTCTCGAACTTTTTGTTTGAAAATGTGGATATTCCCGTTTATTTTTTATTAATGTGTAGCACATCGTTAGAAAGGTAATTAGCTACAGAAGTTTTTAAAACAAACTGAACCCCAAAATTGTATTTAGGTTTTTAATAATTGAATTTTGAAGTTGGATTTTTTCACACAAACAGTAAATTGGTGAAATAAAAAACCTCGTACGTCCCTTTGAGACTATCAATTAGAATAAAGACTATTAGTATTTGAACTAGCATGTTTTAAATACAACATATTCTTTTGTAACACGCATTAATAAAAAAGTTACGAACATTTAAAGGAGGAATTTCGGAAAATTTGAGAAAAAACATTAAGAAATCATATCTCCAAAACCGTGACCCTTATGACCCTAAGTCCAAGGGCGAAAAGATAACAAATAACCCCAACAATATCCCCAAAAAAATTGACGGTCCATGTGCCGAACACCCTGTATATAAAAATACTTCATGTGACAATAGTTTACATTTCTAAGATACATTTTTATGCCTAGGTCCTTATAGTTCATATTTTTAAACTATGTTGTCGGTGGACTAGTCGGCCTAAGATCTAATATTTGACGTTCACGACGCCCTTTTGTGATTTGATCATTTTGAGATCAAGTTTGTCTGTTATGACTTGAAGACCGTTTTTTTTCTGATAGTTTCATTTATCAATTATACATCGTCTATGTGTATAGGGATTAAGAGTTTTATAATTTAACAACAGCATAAACGTTATTTCTAATAATAATCAGTAAAAAAAAAACAATTTAATAAAAGTTAAAGATAATAATGTTCTTATACAGCTGACTTAAAGCCCTCCATTGCACCCACTTGCCGCATCGTGCCGAGGACAATCGCAGCGTTACTCCGCTGCACTGCGATGCTCAGTCTTGGGGCAAAAACAGCCTTGCCTGTGGTCGCCAGAGACGCTGATTAATTTATCTGATACCTACTTCTTTTATAAAGGCCGTAGCAGGATAAGGGAAGAAAAAATGCCCTTCGTGATTAAGAGCTGGTTTTTTTTCTATAGTTACTTACATCTATTAGTGCTATTGTGCCAAGTTTTGTTGAAAAATTCCCATTCTAAAACTGCAAAACTTTAATGTAACATTATTTAATCATTTTGTTAGGTTTAATAAAATATATGTTTTAAGAGAAGATGGACTCTCTATCTTTACCACTTATGTAAAAAACAGATAAGTCAAAATTTAAATATTTTTTTTACTCGTGTCGTGTGTGAATTTTACATCGGAAAGCAACTGTGTCATAATTAAATAAATAATTGGGTGGGTGGGATTTCATTACATTTTATTAGTATATGTAAGCTATTCTGACACCGCCAAATAACCAAAGCATAAATCCTATTTACAAATGAATAACATCAAAACAAGTTTTGACAGTTACAGTAACGTCAGCCTTTTCTGATTTTACTATTTTAGCTAATGTAATAAAATACGATTATATAAAATATATTTTTTTTAAACTACTGACTGGTTTTCAAAAATACTGACTACTTATTTAATAAAAAAGTAGAAAACTAGTTTTGATATTTTGGTCAATATTTAACTTTTTTTTTCTAGAAGACTGTATATTAAATATCTCAAAAATGAATTCCCCATGCCCGGTTTATCAAGAAATGATACCACACTCGAGGTGGTAGATAAAGTCCAATGCTCCGTGGCGAGTTCTCGTCTCAGTTAGTTCCACCCGCTGTCTTAATTCGTGCTGCCATGCGGGTATATTTATTTTTAATACAGTTGCTCAAAAATGGGTACATTCCGTAGCCGTATATCGTGTGGAAAGTTCGATATTCCGCACTAGTGCTTTTTACTTTTCCAACTTTTTTAATTTCTCTACTCTTCCAACCTACACTTACGGACAAAAAAATCGACTCAAGCAACATTTTTTACATTAGGTCGTATTTTGGAGAAACGGGAAATATTTTATTAAAAATGTAATTGCTGTTTTATAAAGCAGTTATTAAGCAATGAAAAACAGTAACAACCAATAAAATCGGTTGCATAATTTTGAGGATATGGTTGTTTACGTGAAAAATGTGATTTTCCCTGCGTGCATACCCCACGAGTTGCGACCCTTTGAGGGCCATAAAAACCGGTGTAACCGGTTAATTCTTATCAGGTGTGAAGCTCGGGGTCTACAAACAATATGTTAGACCCCGTCTCACGTACGCCGCACCAGCGTGGTACGCCCTCCTGGCCGCAGGTCACAGGAAGAAGCTGCGCACACAGCAGAACCTGTGCCTGCGGACCATTACAAACGCCCCACGGTACGTGAGAAACGCCACGATCCAGAGGGACCTCAGGATCGAGAGCCTGGACGACTTCGTCGGACGCCTTGCCACGTCGATGTTCGCGCGTGCAGACGCGTCGCGATTCCCTCTTTTGAGGGACATTGCGCCACAGCACGCGCGGCCCCCCGACGGCAAGGCCTACCCCCGCGACCTGCTCTCGGCGACGACGCCGGACACAACCCAGGACCCATGAAGACGCTGCTTTGCTCGTAGGTCGCCAGCCGGGCCTCCCCCAACGGGGTCTCACCCAGCTGGCTCGATCTCGCAAGCAGCGTAACACCCGGACTTGACGCTCCCCACCCCGCCCCCCTACCCAAACTCCCTCTCCCACCCACACCTCCTTGCAGCCTGCTACGCAGGCTGCCATCCAAGGACCCGACCGTTTTCACGGTCGGCGCAGACCACCCCGGTTAGGGGTTAACAGCCCGACACCGGTTCCTCATACTCCTAAAAGGAGGAGCGAGACGACCAGCCGGCATTCTTATCAGTCGCTTATCAGAAGTTGACCTGTACACATCCCCCGCAATTACTCACTGGAATCACCTGGAAAAAATGGACACCACCGAAAATGAAGCCGCCCAAGTCGTCGCCCTGCTGAACCAGGGACTTACGCAGCGTTTGGTCGCCGAACAGCTGAATTTAAGTCAGTCTGCTGTCTCCAGAGTATCTCGCCGGTTTGCTGAGACCGGAACCCTTACTCGGAAACCGGGATCTGGCCGTCGAAGATGCACATCCGAGAGAGAAGACCACTTCATTGCCACAGCCAGTCTTCGAAATCGTCACCGGACCGGTGTTGACATTCACCAGCAGCTGATGCAGACCCGTGTGGAACCTGTGAGCTGTCGCACGGTTCGCCGAAGACTTAAGGAAGTGAACCTCACCCCAAAAAGGCCTGCCACGGGGCCTAAATTGGCTCAGAGACATCGGGACGCTCGCAAAGATTTCGTGGCGACATACGAAAATTGGACTTATGACCAATGGAGCCGCGTACTCTTCAGCGATGAATGCAGAGTGTGTCTCCATGGCAGCGACAGAAGGAGACGGGTGTACCGGAGGCCTGGAGAGCGGTTCGCACAGTGCTGTTTCACTGAAACAGTCGCCTACGGGGGAGGATCCGTCATGATGTGGGCGGGCATTTCAATGGAGGGAAGGACCGAGCTGGTTTTCATCCCGGGTGGGGGGCGAGGAGGTGGATTGAACGCTGCCAGGTACATAACCGACATCCTGCAAGACCATGTCGTCCCCTATGCAGGATTTTTTGACGAGGGGTTTCATTTGATGCAAGATAACGCCCCTTGTCACACCGCAAGAGTTACTCGGGAATACCTTGCTGAGGTCGGCATCCCCACCCTCACGTGGCCACCGCTGAGTCCGGACCTGAATCCCATCGAGCACTTGTGGGATTACTTAAAGAGAAGAGTTCGAGCCCGAGATCTTACCCCTGAAACGATTTTGGCCCTGAAAGAAGCTCTTCTCGAGGAATGGGCAGCATGTCCGCAGGAGACCATAAGGAAGCTGATAAGGTCGATGAGTAACCGCATGGCTTGTGTGAAGAAAGCCTGCGGTGGCAATACGAGATATTGAGTGAAATTAATAAACCGTTTTCCTTAAAAAAATGTGTTTTCTTTCGATTTTATGGTTAATAAATTTTACACATTTTACCCATACTTCGTTAAATTCTCTTGTTTTTCAGTAACTGAAATGAAAATGACCTGAATTTGATATTTTCAGAAAGCTTAGGTTATTAGCTTTCTAAAAATACTAGATTAGTTGCGGTACTAATTTTAGTTTCAGAGATATTGCAAATTGAAACCAGAATAATGTTTGAGTCGATTTTTTTGTCCGTAAGTGTATACATTCAACCAAAGAGTTTGCATGTTCAATCACTTTTTGATTACGTCATTTAGCATTGAAACTATAAATATAGGTAATATAATTTTAAATATAAAAATTACATAAATAAAACATACACACACAAATTATCTAGGTAATATTAAAAAAAACAGCTCTCATCAAGATGGCTAAATCTGAATGAATATTACGAATGATCGGATAGTTGAGTATTAAGGTGGATTCACGTTACACCATGCCGAAGCCGGGCCCAGTCCAGCACGGTGTAATGTGAATCTACCTTTATGCGTTACCACTGGATAATAGAGTATTTGTGCTTCTTGATTTTTAAATAATATATTAAGTAATTAAATTACTATATTTCTTTTTTTTTCTTTGATTTGGCTGAATGGTCACAACCATTGCCACTATGAAAAAAGTCTATCAATTAAAAGTAAAACAAAATCCCGCCTTTTTAGCTAGCGATTAAATATTGTTGTGAAAAAATTAGCGATTTAGACGATTGTGAAATACATTTATTGTAATTTTTTCGCAGATGTATTAAAAAACGTCGTTTGATATACGTGCGGAACTGTCATTTTCACTCGTCCCGAGTCTTGGCCCTCGCTTGCAGCTCGGGTCAAGACACCTCGGGACTCGTTTGAAGTGACATACTTTCCGCACTAATATCAAAATGTACAATTATTTTATACTTCTCAAATAAATTATATTAATTTAAAACTACAGTGTGTTACCAGCACCCTGGCTTTTTTTAAAGTAGGTTAAAATAACGTATATCTGTAACGTAACTATGATATTAATTTAATTAATAAACACATTTTCAGGCTTTGTTAACTTTCAACCAAAATTTTAATTGCCAGCAATGAATGTAAAGCACAGCAATTTGACAAGTGTAAATGACAGTCGACGGCTACTTTGATTATTATGATCTGCCCCCGTACCACGACATGCCTTGTACCAAGCAACAGCAATACTGATAACGATGAACACGCAGCACATGCACTACATTAAAAATGGACAGTATCTAAGAAAAATTATTGTGAAGTTATTTTAATTATTTTTTAATTGATAATACTTGCAAACAATTGCTAAAGTAACGTATTATCGGCAGTTTAAAAAAATGCCCGCACCCCGGTAACACACTGTATATGTTTTTTAAATCTGCATAAATTGTGCTTTGTAAGCATATGTTTTGTAAATATGATGTTTTACATATATTATAAAATATTGTGTGTTGAACCAATAAGATAATCTGATGTTGTGAAACTTCTTTATGTATCTCAATAAATTTATATGAAAGAGAATAATTATTATATCAGAATCAATGGTTTATCCGAAAATTACACCACACTTGAGGTGGCATGTAAATTGAAGCCGATATGATATTTTATCTGAAGCGCGGCGGAGTGTAACTTTGAATCAACCAGGGGGTGCCTGATGGCTACCGGGCTAAATCATCCAGTTTGACCTAGGATACATCTGTGCCAAGGGAATTCATCCGATACTAAATTTTGACCTCTCCGTACATTGGGTGACGTGACTACCCTAAGTAAGTGGTCTGTGGCCTAAACTCATAAAAACATGAAGACATTGTATCTGGTGTAGGGGACGCGGTTTCTGTAGAACATATCGAAGCTTTATTTAATCTGGTTATCCTGCACGACTGGCACCGTCATAGGTAAGCATAAATATTTTATGTTTATCTATATTTTATGGTTTTTCCAAGGTGTCAGCGAGATAGGCCCGAAGCTCCTTTCAGTTGAACAAAAACGCACTTGCCATACAAATTCACGCAACTGTTTGGAAATGAATGAATGAAGCTGATCCTCGAGACTTTTTAAAAAAAAATATTCCATGGACGAGACGGGTTCACCACAACACGCCAGAGACCAAACAGCAATCAAAGCAGTGGGTACGTGCTGGATTTCCGCCTCCCAAAAAGTTTATCTGCCAATACAGTCATGGCATCAGTATTCTGGGATCCAAAAGGAGTAATAATAGTCCAGAAAGGTGCTACCATTAACTTTGATTACCAGAGCCCGGATTTTTCATGGCGAAACAAAACTCTATCGTAATCTGGCTAGTGATAGAAACATCATTTTATCGATATCGAGTATTATTTATAAAAGTTATTTATTCAATTATAAAATAAACTTTCCTTTCAGCTTTGCCATACTCAGGCAACAAAGAGGAAGGTACAAGTTTAAACGAAGTGATTATCTGTACCACCTAGCGTGTTACCTACTTCTTTACGAAAATAATAAACACTTCAGTTAATAATAGATACTCACTACTCCATAAGACATTAGATGTCATTTCATTAGGTATGACAGTGATAAAATATAAATTGCGTCTAGTTAGATATTATTTATTACCGAAATCGCCTTGAAATCGACGTGTTTGATAGTTTAATATTACAGTTTTGAATTGAAGTAAGAATGAGTAATGTGCAAGATCGAATCAAAACGTGGATAGTGAATCATCCTGAATTAGTCTATAATGAAGTGACCTCTACTATATACTGCTCTATGTGCGATATACATCTGAAACTAAAGAAATGTAATATTGACATTCATCTGAAAACCAACCCCCACAATATACATTCTGGACAGCCAAATACGAAACATCAATTTTATTTTGATTTACTTATTTTTCTTATTTCATGCAACATACCATGGACAACAGGTAACAACGATGACTTCCGTAATTTTTTCAACAAATATTTATGTTGTGACTACACAAAACGCCCCTACCGGATGAATCAACACTGCGGAAAATATATTTAAATCTTGTATATAAAAAAACTATTTGGCAATTTTGACGGAATTACTATACATGGGGTACGAATACATAGAGTGAGTAAAGAAAAATATCTAGGTCTAATCCTTGATGATAAACTGACATGGAAAGCCCATATAGAAAAAATACGCTCCAAACTGACATATTTAACAGGTGCACTACGCGGTATGGTACGATGCCTCCCAACGAAAGTACGGTATACCATTTATAATTGCTTAGTTAAATCGCACATAGAATATTTAATTGAAGTTTGGGGATTGGCAGCTAAATCGAATCTAATAAGGCCCGTATTTATAAACTCATCTCAATCCGTGAACTGAGACCTTCCCAATTGAGATGGTCTCGATACGTAATCCTGGAGCTAGGATCGTTGCTAATTAATAAACTCATTTTGAGAAGCTCTTACATGAGATGATCTTACATGAGATGATCTTACGAAACGACGAAACGCTTTGAGTATGCATGGTTTTTTTAAATATATGTTTTGCGTTTAGACATGACAGGTAAGATACGTGAACCATCATAAATTCGTTTTTTCAAGGTAAAGTCAAGAAGAAAGTCGTTATTTTAAAAGCATTTTTAAACTAGTTTTCGGTTTATGTATATTAATTATTATCATATAAGGTGAAGGGATGGCCTTTGTCCAGCAGTGGGACATTATAGGCTGTTAAATACAAATACTTAATTCCTTTATTATTGAATAATTATTTTTCAATTAAAATTCAGATGCAGTTTACCTGTTTTATTTTTTCATGTTTTATAACACAAGTTAGCACAAGTGGTTTTCTCAGTTGTCACTCATTGCTTTGGTTTGTTTTAGAGAAGGTAGAGGGGTTACCAAGCGACAATCCTTCTCGGTACATTCTGTAAGATTATGGAATCGGCTACCGACTGGCATTAGGCAATCACAAACAGTAGACTCCCTAAAAGGCAAATTAAAGAAGTTCTGGCTTGACTCTATCTCCTAAATATCAATTATCCTCTAGGTATGTAAAATGTAGTTTATGTATACTAACTGTTTATGTATACTGTGTGTTTTGTTTATGTAACTATTAATATGTATATTTCTATATCTATTTATGTAGGTATTTGAATGTAGTTTTATTTTAAATCTATTTATATAAGTTTTATTGGTTACTAAATGTGTTATATTCTTCTTCTTGTACACTTGTTTACTCGTTGCACAACCGTTCACTCTTCTCAATCTCTCAAGGGTTAGCTGGAAGAGATCCCTTAAAGGGATAAGTTCGCCTTTGTACATATTTCTATATTAATTGTATTGTTATGGTTTTTCTTTTGTACAATAAAGTGTTTACATACATACATACATACAATCAAGTTGCAGGCGACTTGTGCTAACTGTTCAGCAAATTAAACTATGTCTGTCATTGCACCTATACACATATATGGGGTGACATAAAACTTAAATGCCACCCAATTGCACAAACATTTGTTGGTAATAGCACCGTTCACAATAATAATATTCATCTATGTTAGCACTGGAAGGAATCCCTGCAATATTTTTGTATTTACATACAAATACTTTATCCCATTAGGACACTTTTGTCACACACAAAAAAAAAAAGATTTATGTTTATAAATTTACGTTAACATATTTTAAATCAGAATCAAGTTTGATGTTATTTAGTTAAGGTACCTATGCAGATACTTAAAATCTGAGAACACTGATCAAAGTTAGCCGCATTATTCATTAATAATATTAACATTCATATAATATAATATAAACGCCAAAACATACCAACAACCAATACCATTACCACAGATCCTTGTTGACTTGTTGTTTATAAAAGTAGTTTATATATATGTGAGAGCTAAATATTGTTATTTCATTGTACTAAAACATTCAGCGCTGGGTTTCTGAATTCCATGGAGTGTGGAGAAAAGTTACAGAGTTCAGAAAGCTTGTTGTTACGTTATCTTATGCCTCTGAATTTAGGCTCCAAATACTTTCATTTTGCGAAGAGTGTTAAATAGTGTAGGAGTACCTACATATTATTATGTATCAACTTTCAAACATAAAGGTCACCAATAAATAAAACTACTATTAGCATGTATTGTTTATTTCATAAAAAAGTCTCTAAGTTTTACATATTTACAGTTTTCAAAATCAACTCGATACCTAATATTATTTGTAATTATCTGATTCACAGTTATACCATACAAATACTCTTTATTGAACACCAAAAACACCGAAACAGAACAGTACATTTAAATTATAGACACAACAGGCAATTGTTAAATAGCGATCCCACTTATTATCTAACTAATTAGCCATCCTGTTTTATAGCTGCAACAGGTAAAAATAACAGGATTAACCACATTTAACTTGAACTAAAAATATAAATTTTTTACAACTCCTATTTCTAATGATTTTTTAATATTCCCAAGTTATAAACTGTGTTTATCCTTTTTTATGATTATCATCATGTTCTCCAACAAAAATAGACCATGATGTTTGTTCACTTGACTTTATACAAATCACACAATGTTTAAATGAAATATTGCACTTCTGAAGTACAAAACTTATTGCAGCGGTTTGAGAAAACTAGGCAAAAAAATTACATGTCTAAAATTTTTCATATCATGGAACTAATCAACACACTAAACTTCACTTCACTAATAAGCGGAAACTAGTGGGACTTAGACCGCCTATCATGAATGGGAAAACAATACCGTTCTCCTCAGAGGCCAAGTATTTGGGAGTCACACTAGACCAGAAACTTACATGGAATCTGCACGTGAACGGAACCTTACAGAAGGCTAAATCAGCTCTGGCAATTTGTTGCCGGCTAGCAGGAAGCAGATGGGGACTAAAACCCAAAATTGCACTCTGGCTCTACACATCCATAGTGAGGCCGATGGTGTCTTACGCCTCTGTGGTATGGTGTAGAAAAGCGGCACAAAAACTGTAATATCGAAACTTGGCAGCCTCCAAAGAACTGCCTGTATTATCGCTACGGGAGCCATGTCAACCTCTCCGACACTAGCTCTTGAAGCACTGCTAAACCTGCCGCCCCTTCACCTGTTTTTGGAAAAGGAGGCGAAGGCAAGCATGCATAGAATCTCGAGCTTGAAGAGAGGCCACTGGCTATCCCAAAATATGAGATCCCTCGAGAACTCTGTAAGCGATATTCCTGTGATGGGGATGTTATCAGACACCATGCCCCCTAAACATTGTCCACAGAAGCTGTTTTCTGTGGAATTTCCGTCCAGGGAAGACTGGTCACACGGTCGCTTAACATGGAAACCAGGTAGCCTAAGGTGGTACACTGATGGCTCCAAATCCGGTTCTGAGGTAGGCTGCGGAATATATGGAGAGGCGCCTAAAAAGGAGTTAAGTCTGAATTTAGGCAAGTACTCTTCTATTTTCCAGGCGGAGGTATACGCCATAATTGAATGTGCGGCAACCAATCTGCAAAGCAACTACCTCAACAGTACCATCTATATCCACTCGGATAGTCAGGCGGCTCTCTTGGCCCTAACCTCTGATGTCATGATCTCAAGGCTGGTCGAGAACTGCTGGACACTTTTAAACACTCTGGGTACGAATAACAGGGTGATTTTACGTTGGGTCCCAGGGCATGCGGGCATCGTGGGCAACGAGAAAGCTGACGAACTCGCACGGGTAGGAGCTAAGGGTACACAATTTGGTCCAGAACCATTTTGCGGTATCCCCAAAAGCCTAACAAAACTTACCTTGTGGACATATTGCTATTATGCAGCCATTCAACTCTGGAGAACAACTCCAGGATTAAACCATTCCAAGGCTCTCATAAGAGCATTTAGCAAAAAGGCATCGACGGAGGCCTTAGCGCTGAGTAGGAACAATATTCGCACTCTGGTCAGGGCGCTCACAGGGCACTGTTGCCTGAACAAGCACATGCAGACGATTGGGAAAGGTGACACAAGGTTGTGCAGACTCTGCCATCTGGAGGAGGAAACGCCTTTGCACCTTCTCACCGTCTGCCCGGCCTTAATGCGACACCGTAGCTCCTCACTGGGAAAGCATCTAATGTGCCTAGAGGAGATCAGGTATCTCGGCGCCAACAAAGTCCTGAAATTCTTCGCAATAACAGGACTCAGCGGAGAACTGTAGGTCGTGGCGATCACAATAGATCAATTCTGGTCGCAGTGATACTAGGCTTTGGAGCCTTGAATAGCCACCCCCTGAATAATAATAATAAACTTCACTTATATGAGGTACCCCGTTTATGTAGAACAAGACAAGACATACTGCGCTGGGTCATCATAATGCAAATAATCTAACCTATAGCTATATAGTAAGTTGCGGTATTTAACTACATAGTATGAATACACAGTAGCATGAAAAAGGTAATAAAAACTATTATCTTTACATTGAAGTAGCCCAAATGAAAATGGGGTAAGTATCCTTTTGCATGACTTTTATCTGAAGTTACTTTATTCAAAGACAATGATTGTTTTATAAGAAAGGATAATTTATATTGAATACACATTAAAAACTGAATCTTGAAATGAGTAACATTGTGAATAATTTTATTATACCTGATGGGCATAAATCTGTTTGGCAATTGACAAGCGAATTGTAATAGTCGTCAACTGCGTCGGGCCGGCTGTTGAGATTCGTGAACACTGACTTCTCTCAAAATATCCAAATTTCACCGTTTTTAGCGTCTTGATTTTTTCCGGCGAACCTTGACATGTTATCCAAGTTTCACATTATTGAACTGACGACAACCTACAAAACGACATGAAGTTATAAACACTATCTAATCACTTCAAAATGATTGAAACAGGTTCACGATTAGTTTTCACAAGTAGGTACCTAGGTAAGTATACTTTTTGCACTTTATTTATGTCAGGACGCGACATTGTACATATCTCACTGTTATTACTAGTTGATTGTGTGTAAGTTTTTAAACAATTCACTCAGTTTTCATTTAAGTATCAAACAATAATAAAACTTTGCCGCCTCGGCGTCTTGTCTGTCATGATGATTGTCATGTCAATGTAACAAAAACACTCCCCTCCTCTTTACTTTAGCAACCCGTTTCACGAAATGTTTCGTTACTTTACTTTCATTTCAATAATTAACAAAATACTTAATTAGCTTTATTGGTTTTCTAAACAGCAGTAAAGTAAAATATTAGAAGCATTGTGGCTATGATGCAAAATTGTTGAATTTAGGTATTAGCGTTAGATGGGTAGGTTAACCCATCTAACGCTACTACTGATAAAATATTAGTACGAGGGCTGCCTTTTAAGTTGTGTCGTTTGGAAAAACTAAAGACAATTTAAGTGTTAAATGGTATTTATTGTTTTTCAAAGTAATCACCGTGACATGTAATACACTTTTTCATTCGATCGAACCAGTTTTCGAAACACTTATTCCAGTCCGAAGTCGGGGTCTCCAAAATGGCCGTTTCGTATGCCTCAACGGCTTCTTCAGGCGTCTGGTACCGTTGACCACGAAGTCGTTGCTTGATTTTTGGAAAAGTAAATAAATCGTTAGGGCTTAAGTCTGGACTGTACGGAGTGTGTTCCAGAATTTCGACGTTTTGCTCTTTTAAAAACGCAATTGTTTGCCGAGCGGTGTGCGAGCTCGCATTATCGTGGTGCAGTCTTATACGACGTCTTGGGTTATTTTTTCGAAACTCGCCGATGACTTCTGGTAAACAGACAGTGGTATACCAGTTAGCATTAACCGTTTTACGATCCTCGAGCACGATGGTGGCAACGTGGCCACTTTTCGCCACAAACGTGGCGACCATGTTTTTCGAAGTGCTCCGTGAGCGTATTACTTTGGTCGGTTTTGGCTCATCTTGGAACACCCAAACAGTCGACTGCTGTTTAGAATCGGGATCGTAGGCATATATCCAAGATCCGTCACCACTGATAATGTCGTAAACATGTTTCGAGTTTCCTCGGTTGAATTGCCGCAGAGTTTTGCGACACCATCGAACGCGAGCCATTTTTTGGTCTTCACTGAGTAAATGTGGTATCCAGCGTGAGATCAACTTTTTTACGCCTAAGTGATCGTGCAAAATACTGTGAACACTGGTCCCTGAAATACTTAAGGAAGCTTCTATCTCACGGTATGTCGCATGGCGATCTTCGACGATCAGTTGCCGTACAGCATCAATGTTCTCCTGGGTTACGGCTGTTTTTGGTCGACCTTCACGATGTCTATCACCAAGACTAGAGCAACCACGTTGAAATTCTAAATACCAGCGTTCCACAGTCCGGAGGCATGGTGCTTTATCATTGAAAACCGTAGTCAACTCTTCGAAGCACTGAAGTCGCGTTAAGCCCCTTTTGAAGTTTTAAAAAATTATCGCACGTAAATTTTCCTTCGAAATTTCCATTTTCACAACTGACTTGTCAACTTTGAACGAACGCTGTACTAAAACGGTTGGGCCGATTTCGAGTCATTCTTTTGTTTTCGAATTCTAAATTCAAATATTTTAAGATGACACTAGTTCTTTTTTATGCAATCACGGGAGGTTTGCAAACGACAGAACTTAAAAGGCAGCCCTCGTAGATTACATAACTAGAAATGCATTTGACTGTTTTTATGACATGATTGTTTTTTATTTATACATTATGAATATGAAATAACTAGGTAATTAATGTAAATTGTAGGTACTTACCTATGAGAAATGAGCCCGTGTGGAGGTAAATCTTTCGCGCCTCAGGGTGGCCCTAAGTACCTATTGTTATACAAAGACATCCGCGGGCTATTATGTTGTCGTCGGCTTGGTCGGTATCTCTCTCGTAATCTCTATACGTAATAAATAAAATATCTAGCACCCACAATCATTGCACTTAAACACAAGACAAAACACACAACTTTTGAAGGCAATTGTACCTATTTAGCGGCAAACTCAAACATAATATTTAGGTATTATTGTTATTGAAAACGTTTTAGCTATAAATATTTGCCTCTGAGAATGTAAAAATAACACTTTATTGTATTTAAACCGATTTATCTGATAAAGAGCACCCATATGTTCGACTATGTTGCAGTGCGTCCGCCATTTTTTCATAGTTGAGATGGTCTCAAGTCACCAATAGACCATAATCAGGATCAGGATTAGTTCCTCATACAAAATGACCGTCTCATCTGATCCGAGGATTACGATTCACGTATCGAGATACGTTTATAAATTAAACCTCAGTCTTGTGACGCATCTTGTGACGGGCATCTCAGCTGAGACGAGTTTATAAATACGGGCCTAAAATTACTTCAAACTGCGCAAAACAAAATTATAAAAACACTTTTCGGATACAAATATCTAACACCAACTACTAAAATGTACAAGGAAACTAAGTTACTTGATTTGAAATAGCTTTATATTATACAGGGTGTCTCATTCAAATCGGTCAGTATGGGAAAGTCTGAAACTACAGTGTGTTACCGGAACCCTGGCTTTTTTTAAAGTAGGTTAAAATAACGTATATCTGTAACGTAACTATGACATTAATTTAATTAATAAACAATTTTTCAGGCTTTGTTAACTTTCTAACAAAATGTTAATTGCCAGCAATGTAAAGCACAGCAATTTGACAAGTGTAAATGACAGTCGACGGATACTTTGATTATATATGATTAGCCCCCGTACCACGACACGCCTTGTACTAAGCAACAGCGATACTGATAACGAGTAACACGCAGCACATGCATAACTACATTAAAAATGGACAGTATCTAAGAAAATTAATTGTGAAGTTATTTTAATTATTTTCTAATTGATAATACTTGCAAACAATTGCTAAAGCAACGTATTATCGGCAGTTTTAATAAATCGGCTGCTATAAGAACTACATTTTTTTTCTTCAAAAGAGCAAATTACGACAGGAGTTAAATTTCATTAGAGATAACTACGACGTAATAGCCTCTTTGATAGAACAACTGCAATGTACGACTTTGTGCATTGCGGAATCCTTCCTTATTTTGGACACTGTTCGTTGTTACCTAAATTGGAGTAAAGTGTTACCAGTGATACGTAAATTTGAAGCTGTGCTCGAACGAAATCCTGATTATGAAAGTTTACGAGATATATCTGAAAATTGTACTCAAACTGAAAATTATACCAATTACAATTAATTTTATAAATTTGCTCCCTTGACGTCAAGTGAAGTTGAACGTACATTTAGTATACATAAATGGCTTTATAGTGATAAACGAAACTGTTTGCTCCCAGAGAATGTTGAAAACCTAATGATTATCTACTCCTATCACTATTACACGAATAAAACGCCATGTGCTGCTGTGTGTACTAACGTGGATTACGACGAAGAAATTGATTATGTTTCTATATAACTTCATACAAACTATGTATGTTTTTTTATGTGGTATAGGATGTTATTTTATTTGGACACGTTTTTTATTCTATTACAGTTATCGATATCGATAAAATGATGTTTCTATCACCAGCCAGATTACGATAGTGTTTTGTTTTACCATGAAAAATCCGAGCTCTGTTGATTACTATTGTGATTTGTTACGTCGTTTACGCGAGGAATTGAAATCGAAAAGACCTGGAATGTTGACCAGGAAGGTTCTGTTCCATCAGGATAATGCATGTGTTCACACGTCACTAAAATCTATGGCGGAAATTCAAAGGTACGGTTGTGAATTATTGCCCGACCCGCCTTATTCTCCCGATTTAGCACCATCAGACTTCCACCTTTTCCCTAATTTAAAAAACATTTGAGTGGAATGAAATTTTCGAGCAACCAGCGAGAGGTTCAAGCTGCTGTGGACCACTATTTTGAGGACCTGGAAAAAAGTTTTTTTAAAGTGGTGTTGGTCTCTGGAATCCAGGTGGAAAAAGTGTATCGAAATCCAAGGAACTACGAGGGGCGGCTGATAAGGATAAGTAATCTCTTTGGTCAGAAATATATACAAAATTAATGCTGGCTGGTATGGATTTATATTCGTTTGTTATTCTATTTTAAAAATGTATTACATTCATTTGTTTATTGCATCACGTTTATTTGTCTCCTACAATTGTTTCAAACATGTGGGTAGAAAAAGTGAAAATGGATAAAATCGAGCAGCGTGCGGTGATTAAGTTTTTGACTAAAGAAGGGAATACGCCTTCGGAGATCAGACAGCGTATGTTACGTGTGTTTGGCAGTTCGTGTTCTCCCGAATTTGTTTTAAAGTTTTGGTCAAAGCAGTTTAAGTTAGGTCGTGAGAGCCTGGAAGATGATCCTCGTAGCGGAAGACCAGTTTCGGCCGTCACCGATGAAAATGTAGCCAGGGTGAAAAAAAATATGTTAGAGGACCGACACGAGTGAAACAGTGGGAGATAGCTAGAGATGTAGGCGTCAGTAAAGAGCGAGTCAATGAAATAATTCATGAGCATTTGAACATGTCCAAGGTTAGTGCACGTTGGGTCCCCAGAATGTTGCGAAGAGTTTTTGGACATGAGTCGAGGGAAAGAGGAAGAAATAATTTCTAGAATTGTAACATGTGATGAGACTTGGATTCGACGATGGGACCCGGAAAGTAAGCAAGAGTCGTTACAGTGGAAATTTAAGGATGAGAAGCCGCCTCGGAAATTCAAGGTCTGTCCATCGGCAGGTAAACTTATGGCGACAATCTTTTGGGACACAGAATGGATTTTGCTCTTAGATTATTTACCGAAGAAAACTACAATTAATGCTGATTATTACTCAAACTTACTATATCAACTAAGAGAGACAATAAAAGAAAAACGGCGAGGTAAACTAAGCAAAGGATTTCTGATTTTGCACGATAACGCACCAGTGCATACCGCCCGCACAACGAAGCTAGCAATTAAAGACAATGGCTTCGAAACCATTGACCACCCCCCTTATAGTCCAGATTTAGCCCCCTGTGACTATTTTCTGTTTAGACTTCTCAAGAAAGACCTCAGGGGACGAAGGTTTATGTCCGATGACGAAATGAAGGCTGCGGTTACCGACTTTTTTGACGACAAACCGAAAGTATTTTTTTTAATGGTTTAGTTTCAATATTTGAAAAACTTAATAAGTGCATTTTACTAGCAGGGGATTATATGGAAAAATAAAAAAAACTTAGCCACGACAGTCTTTTGTTTCATTGTTAGGTAGATTACTTTTCAGCCGCCCCTCGTATCAATACAAATAAAAAATAAATAAATATGAGAGTTTGTTTTTATTGTTAGGCCGCGAACTATTCAATCTGCCCTCGTACCTGTTATCATTTCTATAAGCAATTCTCAAAAATTACTGACGGTTCAGTTTCTTGCGACGTTTCTTTTTAGCAGCAGTCTCCTCTTGGAAAGCTCCGTTAGATTTCTGATGTGAAAAATTGCCCGTACGGTCTACTTATTTAATAAACATCTTTTAAACTTTTATGAAACACAAGTGGCAAGTATACTGTTAGGTGCGAGTGCGAGTGTGATGGCGATACCCAGCCGTGCACTTTTAATTAGCTCACCCAGCTGATTTAGTTCTCACAGCTGGGAGTACTGTGCACTTCAATTGTACTTCGTATGATTTAATTCATACTAATTGTACCTACCTACCTATTGTATTGGGTTCTATTTTACATGTTTTGGTGGGATTTATTTATTCCGAGCCGATAATCTAATGCGCTTACAACACGCACAAGCTTCACCACAGTTTACCTGCGCAGGCCGGTTTGTACACGGAACACTGAGCGTGTAGTTGGTAAAACTGTATCACGCGCCAACCCCACAGCGCGGCTTGCGCATTTTTCGACATGCTTGATCTACGCAAGCCCTACGCGTACTTGTCTGTGCGTTCTGTGTTCAAGCCACAGTCGAGGCTCGCTCATCGTTCATTAGGAAACATTGTTTCCACGCTAAGGATTGCGAAAATAATGTGGCTTGCGCGTACTTAACTGTGCCGTGTGGTAAGACACGAAGTTTTCAGTTTTTTCGTGAAGAAGCGTGTGCAGACAAAACTGTAGTGTAGCTTGTGCGTGTGGTAAGCGCATAAGAGACATAACTCGTGACGTGAGCCCGTTAAATACATACAGTATTGATGTTTGGCAGGGACCTGGAGGCGATGGGCGCGAGCGCAGGCTGCGCGCCCGTGTGGCTGGACGCGCGCGGACTGCCCGACCCGCCCGAAGGCTGGCCCGTGCCCAACCAGACGCGCGTCACCCTGAGGAACGAGCACTTCTCATACGCGGTTACTTGGTACATGCTGTCTGCTTTCACAGGTGTCATGTGGCATCGGTTTTTTATACGGAAGTTACCTCTTATTTAAAATCATATAAATACTAAGTATTTAGATATTCAGTTAATTTTTTTTGTTAAATGTAAATATTATATTTCAAACAAACAAAATTGAATAAAATATTTATTTCTTCGTGATCCATTTTTTTGCTCTTTTATTCAGATTAGCTTTCCTATGAAAGTCCTAAACTTATCAATACCCCGCTCAATTCCCACTTGCCAAGCGGGGACAGACCCGCGAGCGCGCGGAGCTCGGTCAGTGTCCAGAAACTTATTATTAAATTAATTGTTTGTTAATTTTTGTATTATGTGGTACATGTGGTAAAAAATCACGTTTTTTTTCTTTCTAAATAAAAGTATCGGGGACAAATACTTGAGGCACCTGAACTTACATTATAGTGCTGACACGCCCGACGTCTAGATATGCTATTCTGATATGTAAATTTGTAAAGCACTCCTTTATTGCCAGAGATTCTCGCTCTGAAGGGCCCCATATATTTTATATGGTCTCCCGCTGACGTACTCACGTATGTGTACTAAATCTAAGCCTCCATAAAATGTAAAAAAGATGTTGCAAGTTGCTGAGGAATCATTTGGTTCGGTAACTCTACGAGAATGGGAAAAATAGTGTTTTGACCATGTCATTCAAATTGAAGATGAGTATTTTGGCCGTGGAGGAACCCTCTATAGCCGGGTACTCACTAGCGAACTGCAGCTGTAACCGAGCAGTTACAGTAACGAGCTTCTAGTGGAAAACAGGCCCGCGAGCCGCGTACCCGACCGTCAATAAGCCAACTGAGAAAGCAAGATAAATACGAACTTATCCGACAAAAAACGATGGGAAAGGATTATTCAATACATCTGTACAAATCATGATTTTACGTGCAACAGTAACGTTCAGTTACGGCTCACTAGTGAGTATCTACCTGGCTTATCATGATAAAGATAAACTTGGAATTTTAGTAAGTGATGATACTGATGATCAGAGCCCGGAGTAATCGCGGCAAAATAAAAGACTGTCGCAATCTAATGTTAGAAATAATTTTTGATCGATAAACCGGTAGTTGTGTAGTAGAAAAAAAAAAGAGTCCACGAAAAAAAAAGCCTTTATTCTCACAAGTGCATGCATCACAATTTCATTTCATTTCATAAAAAATATCCCTCTTGATCGAGTTACCTTAAACGCAAGATGCCAATAAAGGCGTTATACCTAAACATGAGAGTTGCCTAAAAAGTTGTTTGCCCTAAACGAGGGATGCCTATGAAGCAGCATGCCTGATATGGAAAATCGACTAAGAAGCAGATTGCCTAAATTTTAATTACCTGTAAAGCAGTTTGCCTAAAATACAAGATGACTAAAAAGGCTGATTGACCTAAACGAGAGATACCGAAGAAGCAGAATGACTGTAATGTGAATTGACTAAGAAGCAGATTGCCTAAAATACAAGATGACTGAGAAGCGGAAAGTTTGATAATGTGCATAGACTGGAAAATTGCTAGCGAAGAAGAGAATAACGGCCACTGGGGCATATTTCATTAAAACCTATCAAGTTTTCAAGTAACTTATCTTGTACTATTAGTTATTAGGTATGTACTTATGCTATAATCTACACTTCTACACCATCGTTCTACACTAATATAACATCGTTCTATACTAATATTACATAGAGGAAAGATTTGTATTTTTGTATGTTTGTAACCAATTAAACTCAAAAATATTGGACCGATTTCAAAAAAATTTTCACCTTTAGAATGCTATATTATCCTTAAGTAACATAGGTACCTACGCTACATTTATTTCTAGAAGTGTTACCTGAATCTCATATAACCGAAGCGAAGCGAGGGTGGGTCGATAGTTATTCATATTTACATAGTAAAAGCGATGGTGGTCCGGGTACCCGGTGATCAAATGGTCTAGACGCCCGCCATTGTAAACTGAAGGTCCCGGGGTTCGAATCCTACTAACATCGCTTATAATTTTCTGAGTCTATAGACTTATCTGACTCTGAGAGTTTATACGACCATCACTTGCTTTGGGTGAAGGAAAACATCGTGATGAAACCTGCACACTAGGTTGTGATTAATTGATTGTGAAATAGAGAAGGGAATGGCAAACCAAGTTATTTCTCTCAAGACAGTTGTTGTCTGTGTTTCATTCTACACAATGACACCGACAAGAGCTTAGCTCTTAAATATCAAGAAGAAAGAAGAAAGGTATCATAGTTAGGGACAATGATGGCACCAGTTTTTGGTTCAACGCCAAATAGCTTGGCGGTAGGACGGGGCAGCTTAGGTGTTACTTGCTTTGTAGGCATTTTACCATTTAGGCATTTTGGTTTGTAGGCATTTTAGCATTTAGGCATCCTACTTTGTAGGCATTTAACTATTTAGGCATCCTGCTTTGTAGGCATTTAACCATTTAGCCATCCTGCTTTGTAGGCATCGACTTTAGGCAATCTGCTTCTTAGTCGATTTTCCATATCAGGCATGCTGCTTCATAGGCATCCCTCGTTTAGGGCAAACAACTTTTTAGGCAACTCTCATGTTTAGGTATAACGCCTTTATTGGCATCTTGCGTTTAAGGTAACTCGATCAAGAGGGAAAAATATTTACAATAAATTAAAAAAAGTACATTATATAATATTGAATTTGCAGTTAATTTAACTAATTTAAATAGCTCTATTTTTCTTTGCTTTTATATGTGAGGTACCCATCTTTGGGCGTAGGCCTCCTCCAACCCCTTCCAAGGTCCTCTCTCTTTAGCTTGGCGGGTCCAGGTGGGTCCGGCTAGTTGAGCGATATCGTCGACCCACCTCCGCCGCGGCCGGCCTGGCGGCCGAGACACGTCACGCGGATACCAGTGTACGATCCTCTCGCTCCACCGGTTATCCGGTATCCTTGCTACGTGCCCGGCCCATCTCCATTTCAATCTTCATGCAAGTTCAACGGCATCAGTCACGTTCGTTAATTTCCTTATATCCGTGTTTCTTTTTCTGTCTCACCTTCTAATATTTAGCATACTTCTTTCTGCCGCTCTCTGAAACACATTTAGCTTTTGAACTATTTCTTTCGTGAAGGTCCAGGTTTGACATCCGTATAATAATGTTTGAAGTATAATAGAGTCCATAGCTTTTCGCTTCAAGTGGACTGGAAGTTTCGACTTAAAAATGTCTTTTAATGACCAGTATTTAGTCCACGCTATCTTTATTCTACGCTCTACTTCGCCGGACGTTGGCTCTGTGAACGATATACTCTTTCCCAAGTACACATACTTATCTACGTAGTCAATAGTATGTGATTCGGTCGTAATTGGTATCTTTACATCATTCGTCATAGCAAAGGTTTTGTCTCTGTTCATTTGCAGCCCACACTTTCGGCTTTCTCTGTCTAGGGTTCTCAACATGAATGTGAGGTCTTCGTGTGTTTCTGCTATTAAGACGATATCGTCAGCAAAGCGTAGATTATTTAGGTATTCGCCGTTGACATTGATCCCTCTGTCTTTCCAGTTTGATTCCTAAAAATCGTTTCTAATAATGCCGTGAATGGCTCTCCTTTTTTCCCAACTTGACTATGGCTCTGCTATTTCTATAGATTTCCTGAAGTATATTTATATAGGTTGCTTCTACACCTTGTTCCTTAAAAAAATAGTTTGTATAAAAACCTAATTTCTCAACATTCTCTGGGAGTCAACAGTTTCTGGAGCGTCTATTATTTTCAATGAGGTAGTATATTCACTTCATTCAAAGTATTAACTCTTAGTTAGTGTCTAATGAAAACTGAACCTGCAAAAAAGCGGTAATTAAAAAAATATTGAAATGGTATTACCGATCAAATTGTAATAAACGATGTTGATACTTTTCTTATTTTATTTTGGTGAGCACTAAGGGAGAGAAAACGCGAACTTTTTTTCATAACACTTAAGTCTCTATAATAAACTATCCTCAAATCTACTAAGTAATACCGCTGTCAAGAGTCCGTTTGTCCAGGCTTACTAATATGTATAGTCAGCATCAAATAGATGGGTCATACACAGATTTAGGTTCCCGTCTTTCCTGTGGACATATCCGAAATTAACGTGTTTTAGGCCTAATTTTCTGGCTGAACCCACATCCGCATAAACGGCGTCACGTTTACTTTAGTCCTATCAAATAAAAACATAACTTATATGCACACAAGTACTTAACTATTGACCACAGGAGAGACAACTTTTGTTTTTGTGATTGAGTATGACCCAGATAGTGAAACCCAAAGTCGCCAAATAGTTTGGTACACAATATTATTCCAATTGTCATAAAGGCGTGTACAGATGTATTGAATAATCCTTTCCCATCGTTTTTTCTCCGATAAATTCGTATTTATCTTGCTTTCTCAGTTGGCTTATTGACTGGTCCTGAAGTTAATTGAGAAAACAAGATAAATACAATAATTAGTTGTTAGTAATTCTGTAGCTCTGCCTGCCCCACTCTGGGAATAAAGGCGTGAGCTTATGTATGTATGTATGTATAAATACGAACTTACCCGACAAAAAACGATGGGAAAGGATTATTCACTACATCTGTACCGAACTATTTGGCGACTTTGGGTGTCACTATCTATTTGCTGCTTTGAAACTATCTATGAAAATAAATGCAGACCACCATAAGCATACTTTCTCATTTGTGAGCTGTTGTAGTAAAGAAAATGTCAATAAAAATATTTTTTTTTATTTTGTTTATTAACTGACTGATTGTTATAATTTCATAATTTTGTACATAACTCACACTTATTTCAGTCAGAATCAGAAGCAGAATACATAATAAACTCTCTTGAAACGTCATAGTAGCGACTTTACCTATAGTTGCTATAGTGCAGTCATTGAAGCGAAAAATACGGTCTTACCTCCGATTTTTTTTACTGTGAACCGATTTGCATGAAATTTTGGAATTAGGCTCATCTTACCCTTAACTTCAAAAGTGAAAATGATCTGAACTCCGCCTATTATTTTTAAGGGGTGTAAACAACCCCTTAATGGAAAAATTGACATTGAGCCATTTTATCGCTAGAAAACATGTCTAAATAGTAAGTGGTGAAATTGTAGTGTTTTCTAACAAAATTACCTCATATTAAAATCATTTTCAACCCCTTGAAAATCTTATATAAAAAAGAAATATATTTGAAAAAAAATAATTACATTAATACGAGAATAAGCTTAAAAGCCGACCAGGCTAGTCAATAACTAATTAAACAATTTACTTTATAAATTTACAATATAAATTCAATGTTATAAAATTACCTGATATAAGATGCAGACTGGATTAAGTGCTGCTATCGTGCTCTTTGAATAGTACGAACGTCAATACTAGTAGAATATATTATTGTCTTTAGATTTTTGGATAATATAATTTTATGGCACAATTTTAATAAGATATTATTAAACAAACAGGTTTTTTATCTACTAAAATTTTTTTATTACACCGAAATTTTCAGTTACTACCTAAGTAGAAAAAAATATGATAAGTTTTTGGACCATAACTCCTTCAATTTTCATGCTATCACAATTTATAAAAAACCATTGTAAAGGTAATTAAGAGAGCTACAACATCCTTCATTGCAATATATAGTAAAAAACCTTTTTCTAAAACGGTGAAGGGTTAAAGGGCTTAAGAGAGGCTGTGATTGCGCTGCCACGCGCTCTTTAAACAATCATATCTCCGTCATTTTTTGTTCGACAGATAAAACAAAAAAACCAAATTGTTTGTCAGAAAAATACCTAAATTTTTCATCCATACACTTTTATACGTATCTGTCGTCATTTTTGAGATATTATGAAAAAAAGGTGGGTGTTTTAAGAATTTGAAATTTTTATATTTTTTTTAATCGTGACTTTTTTGAAACATATGTGTCCTGAAGCAGCCAAACTGATACAATCTATCAAACTCTTCATAATAAAGTTAATTCTAGGCGGAATACGATTAATTTTAATTTTGGTGGAAATGGCACTTATGAAACCCATTGATTTAAAAGAAAAAACATTAGATGCTCCTCTTATTTGCAATACAGCTCACTTATTTTACGTGCAAAAGACTTTTAATAGTTCTCATTTTAAAGCTTATTTCAAGCACTACAAAACCCTTTTTTATTAGAATGCATAAAATGCATCTGCTCGCCGCTAGATGGCATTGACCACATCGATTAAATTTCAGATAATATAAAAACGGCTTTGATCTTTAATATCTAGCTTAATATTGCACTTAGAATACTTTATAAAAAACCAAATTGTTAATTTTTTTACCTGCTACAATTTTGTTCCTTGAAAATTTTCGATAAAACGTATATTTTTGGAGATATTTGCAAAAAACCGATGAAAAACGTGAAAAAATTGCGAATTTTCAATTGCCAATAACTTGAAAAGTATCGGATTTTTCGAAAAACTTTAGGTTATTTTGAAAAAAAAAAGAAATTCTCCCCCGAGATGGGGTTGCAACCACCCCCAGGGTGGTTTCGGAGTTCAAATCATTTTCACTTTTGAAGTTAAGTGTAAGATGAACCTAATTCCAAAATTGTATGTAATTCGGTTCACAGTAAAAAAAATCGGAGCAATAATGCTTCAATGACTGCACTACTAAGTTTACTGCAGGTTCAAATCGCGACCGATCAGAGAAGAACCTGTCGGATTTCCTTTTTTTGGATACTGTGGCCCTGCGTGGTCGCTTCTTTCCTGGAGTACTGAAGCAACCATGGTTTACTTTTCCATCATTTATTTATTCCCTTCAATGTCGAAAAACTGAGATCTGTAAGAAATAATAAAATGAACAGAACACCATTTACGCTTGCAAGTGCCAGTAGTGCTCAGAACCGCGTTGGCGAGCGTAGCAGGAGAAGAGGAGTGAGTGTGGAGTACACAGCGAGTCGTGTACCTGCTCGTGAAGTACTCGTAGTTGGACGCAGTGAGTCGCGTTCTTGAGTGAGAGTAGTGTGCACACTGTAGAGAGATCTCTCTCCAAGCGGGTGTTATGCCTGGGGACCGAAGTACATTGGGATGAAATTGGAAGTGGTATTTATATCAACTGAATGAAGAAACTTCGCTAGCGCGATGTAGACCACTTTAGTTCCGCTGTCTGACGCTGGTGGCGCTGTTGGCGCTGGCGAGTTGGTTGGTACATTTTTGCCGTTAGATGTCGCTATGTTGCCACAGTAGTAAAGATTTAAATGGAATAACACATCGTTCATTGAATACAAAACGGACACAATCCGAAATGGGTCATTGTTGTATTTTAAAATTAGAAGCGGTTGGAATACGATTTTTAATGGAATAGCAACTTTTTTTGGAATGTGTCCGTTTTGTATTCAATTAGCGACATGTAAAACAACTGTCGCGAACAATGAATGATAATACACATGGACAAATCACGTCATACAACAAAAGTGCCCAAACATCGCACTGAATCTTATTTCACCTTATTATGCTTCGACTTGCTTTGTCTATACATTGCCGTTGAGACACCAGTCCCTTAACATTGTCGTCGGTCATTAATGTACTCGTATATAAATTACTCAGTCGAAGTTCGCTGGAACAAGGTAGCAGTGGAGCAGAAACGGGCTGTTAATTTTAGAGTTCCGCACCTCAACACGGAACCCATAATGAGGTTTTATATGGGTGAGCTTATTGTTTGTCCGTCTGTCACAGTCGATATTTTTTTTATTATTGAGAATGTTTTTTTATAGTTCTCAAATGTACCTACCTATATTTTGAACTATTTATGGTATTATAATTATGTGGATAGCTAATGTAGGGTAACTTTTACTATCGTAGTAAACGGTATTTATGAATCCTTCTGAAACCTCAAACATATCAAATGTGCATATCCAAAAAAGTAAGCTTTGCACATGCAAGAAAAAACATTTTTCTTTAGCTACCGTTAAATTTAATAATTTGATCTATAACTGTTTCATATTGACAATCTCGTTTGTTACTTATAAGTATGTATGTAATGTATGTATAATGTAAAATCTTTATAGCACAAAAATATAAATATTGCAACATTGTTATTAAAATAATGTACAAAGGCGAACTTATTCCTAAATGGCTTAAAAGAATTGATGTAAACATCCAGGCACGAAGTGAATGAAAGCAATTGAATGATATAAGTACAATACAGATTACCTCAACTAACACTATTATGGTGCATAAAAATGATTGTTATAATTTCGTTTTGCATACCAACCCTTGGCAGAATCATCATTTACCTTCAATCAATTACTTTTCGCTTAAATTTCTTAGCATATTTTCTTGGGCAGAATAGTATATTAGCACACAAATTTGATTAGAATAATAGTCCTATGATAGAATATTTGGTTTCGGCGAAATTCGTATTATGGGCAGTTAAACTTGTGGGTACCTATAATAATAAAAATACCACCAATTACTCCACCAATTGCGATTCGGTACTGCCGGCCTATTGCCTAACGCACTCGCATTCGACTTCAAAGCGGAATAATTGTTTTAATTTTGTATGCAGACAAGCCTTCGATTTTCGAAATGATAACAATTGCGATTGCGAGTTTGTTAGGCAAAAGACCTTCTGGTCCTGTTATAGTAGCACTTCTAACCTAACCTAATTTACTGCAAGCAGTTCTTATGCTAAGGTAAAATTATGCCATAATAAATTCGGTGGAAGGTATATTCTGCTACATAAAATTCCGCGAAATTAAAGTCGGTCATATTAGTATGCTGCTACGAGGGCTGATCGATAAGTATCCGAAATGAAGAAGAAAAAATATTTTTTTTTGTAACAATCTAATTTATTTCTCTACATATGTTCCTTCTAACTCTATACATTTTACCCAACGCTTCTCCAGAGCCAAAATCCCATTTTTATAGAAGCTTCTATCGAGTCCTTCAAAATAGCCATTAACGGCGTCAATGACCTCGGTGTTGGTGGAAAATTTACGTCCCCCTAGCCATTTTTTTAAATTTGGAAACAGATGGAAGTCGCAGGGGGCCAAATCTGGTGAATATGGTGGGTGAGACAATAATTCCAACCGTAACTCTTGAATTTTTGCCATAGCAACTCTAGCCGTGTGAACTGGTGCGTTGTCGTGATGGAATAATATCTTTTTATTAGCCAAATGGGGTCTTTTTTCCTTAACTACGTTGCTCAGTGTTTGCATAATACTGGCCATTTATTGTTCCTTTTTGAAGATAGTCTACAAAAATTACGCCTCTAGCATCCCAAAATACAGTTGCCATCACTTTGCCTGCAGATAATGTAGTCTTTGCCTTCTTAGGTGCGGGTTCACCACTTTTCGTCCACTGCTTAGATTGCTCTTTGGTCTCCGGCGTGTAGTGGTGTATCCATGTCTCATCAACCGTTATGAAACGACGAAGAAATTCATTGGAGTCGAGTCTAAAAGTTGCAAACACTCCTTTGAAATATTCACTCGTCGCTGCTTTTGCTCGTCGTTCAGTAGCCGCGGCACCCATCTCGCACAAAGCTTTTTCATTGACAAATGTTCATGCAATATATTAAAAACCCGTTCTGACGAGATATTTACAATCTCTGCTATTTCTCTTAGCTTCAAACGGCGGTCATCTAGTACAACTTTTTTTATTTTATTTACCATTTCCGGAGTAGTCACCTCATTTGGTCGGCCACAGCGGGGAGCATCTTCACAGCTTTGGCGACCGCGTTTAAAATCCGCCACCCAAGTGTGGACAGTGCTAAAAGACGGAGAAGAGTCCCCCAAGACACGATCAAGCTTAGTTTTTATTTGACTTGCTGTTTTCCCTTTTAAAACATAAAACTTTATTAAAGCACGAACTTCCGTTTTCTCCATTTTCATGAAAATGGAAAATTACACTGACTTTAAACCTCTATTATTTTTAAAGAAATAACAAAAAAATAATGATAATAGGCTTTTTGAAATCTAAAAAGATGTCAAATTACATTTCCGCGTTTTTTTTTTTTTAATTTTTTCATTGTCGTTTCGGATACTTATCAATCAGCCCTCGTATTCAAAATTCTACCAAATGAATGTTATGCGTTATGTCAGTTATGCTAAAGTATCATGCGGCTGAAAATGTTTCTGCGATAACTGTTATGCGAAGTGTATTTATGTATATGTATTTATGCTACCAACTTGCGCCAATTCTCTTTATCTAGTGTACAGGAAAGCTAAAAAAAAAAGCATTATAAGGGTTCCGTTTTTTGCCATTTTTGAACCCTGAAAACAGCTACTCTATTGTTTTGTTTTCTGATTATGTTCTTGTCACGTCGTTTTGCCTGTTTCTTTCTAACGCGCGAGAGAAAGATATGGAATACTCAACGTAATACTTGACAATACTTGTCAACAATGATATTTATAGAAAATTTAATGGTTTTAATACATTCTTTACTCTTTTTCGGGTGTTGTGTATGTTTATAAAATTATCGAACCGGTGGTAAGTCCCACCATATTTTTTTACAGTTGTTAAGGTATTATTTCGGCACTTTTTGATGCCACACTTCAGCATCTTATCGGCTTCGCGACCAACAGACGACTAAAGTAAGAAGTGTGCTTGATTCGTCATTAAGCACAGCACTGCCGTCCCGCGTTTTGCGCGCTGTTGGTAAGTCCTTGTGTATAGAAGGTCATTGGTCGCGAATGATTTTGTTTTGCCACGAACATTCCAGCCTTTGGTGATGATGACAGTTCCAGTGAATCGGAGTTAGAAATTTACCAACATATCAGTAGTTTCAGGAAACATTTCTGACATTTTTCCTTCCCTTGTCCTCCTCCTACGGCCTTTGTTCATTTTATTGGTATTAATGGGTGAATTGCAAAAATATTGTACATAGTTAAGGGCTTAATTAGAAAATTCTTAACAATCCTTAACTTTTTCCTTTGTGTAACGAAGATTAGTCATATAATTATATGGATAACTTTCGTTACACAAACGAAAAACAATGGAAGAAAGTTAAAGTCTCAATTAATTAACGTTGTCTCAATTAAGTCCTTAACTATGCACAATAATTTTACAATTTACTCTAATATTAAAAAGTAAGTTGTGATAACTATTGGGAATAATTTCTCCAATCTGTTACCCATTATATATATATATATATATTATATATATAATAACCAGGGATCGGAAATTCGGATCGATATTTACCTAAAGTTGTCAAAATCCCGGAAAAAGTGAAGCGAATATAGCGTCGGCTTCTTAAAAGTATTATTTTATAAATATAATTTCCGGGATTCTCGGATTCTACAAAATGTTTATTTTAATTATTTTACACTTAGGATAAAACGTTCCGTCAATTTGCTCCTCAGACTTCGTTAGGATAGGTTAGATGAGTTACCTGTAAATTAAATAAAAAAATTGTTAAATCTTTATTCAAAATATAACTTCAAATAGTGAAAATAAATAGTTAATTATGGATTTATGATGGCGTAATTTATTTATTCCGAAATCCCGGGAATATTATTTATCAAAAAATATTGAGTTCGCCTCCATACAACTGAACAACGCCGCCGCCAAAGATTAGGTGAATATCGATCCGAATTTCCGATCCCTGATAATAACCCATTCCGCTCATATTTAAAGTGAGCTGGAGCACTTTACCAGTTTTATAGGAACAGGAAATGAAAATAGTAATTTATTATGATGATTAATTTATTAGCGTCAACGCCCGTCCACTACATACGTATTGATTAAATGATTACAGACAATGATGGCATCGACATTGTAGCGAGTCGCAGAACAAGACATAACAAGTACAGTACACAGTATACAATATTAAGGCGAACTTTATCAAGATACGACGGGGTTTTATGCAGACTAGTGCTCTCGCAGTGCTTTAAAAATATGCGCAAATGACGAACATGAGCGCTGGCTGTCGATTTTCGAATCTCACTGATGATTTAAAAAGTAATTTCAAAACAAAGTTACGCGTCGTCTGCCTTTACAAGTGGGTAGGGGCACACGTATTTGATAATAATGATATCATAGGGATTATTCCCACCTGTTACCACCAATTTGTTATCACTGCTATCAGCTGGGTTTTTTTTCTCATCTTTTACCAGTTCCCAACTGTTACCACTAACTACTGGGTATTTTTCCCCAGTATTTATCACCAGATACCAGTGGTAACAAATTGGTGGTAACAGGTGGTTATAACCCTATCATAGGCGTGATAACATTAGTTAAAAGTGGGACAAAATAAAATAAACCAAAAAAGAAATCGGATGATAATCTTACATAAATTGACCTAATCACAAACTAAGCTTGTAATAGGTACTACACAACATACGTACTTAAACTATAAACATACTTATATATATAGAAAACACCCAAGGGTCTGAATAAAATACGCTCATTACAAAAATAATTGCCCTGACCGGGAATCGAATCCGGGACCGCTAGCTTCGTAGGCAGGGTGGGTCCCTATCAACTAGCTAACTGCGTCGTCCAAAAATCACAAACATTGTGAAATCAGTTAAATTCGGGCATATTGGTTAAATTCATCAAATCCGATTCAAAAATAGACCCCTTGAAAGGCTCAAATTATAAAGCGTAATAACTTCGTCGATCTTGGTAAGATTTGACCCCTAGCCAAATAATATAATTCTACGATATTCATTATACAGGGTGGAAAGTTCTAATGCCACATGGAAGGCAACTACCTTAAATACTAGAAATAGCACATTCTGTGTAAAGGAGACTTTCCATTGTTCTTAAAAACTATTAACTCTGCATTTATGGATTTTTGAAAAATCCTGTCTCAACCGGGACTCGAGCCGGTCAAATGCGGTAAAATAACACGCCGTATTTTATGATGCAGATCGAACTTTCCACCCTGTTTTGCTGTAGAAACGTAGATATGCGAGTAGACTACGAGATAACGCACGATGAATACCATTGTTTTATTAATGCTTAAACAAATAAAACAGTCCACATACGGTAACAAATTAAAGAGTCGCCAGTATGCTTGCGTCCACATACAAACGTGTACATTCGTTTTAATATTTAAACTTCATATCCAAAAGTCAAACTTCGCTAAGGAAATAGCAATCGTGATATCGGAAATTATATCACTACATAGTATAAAAAAAGGTTCCCGCTGTCTGTCTGTCTGTCCCTATGTATGCTTAGATCTTTAAAACTACGCAACGGATTTCGATGCGGTTTTTTTTAATAGATAGTGATTTAAGAGGAAGGTTTTAAAGTATAATAAATTCTGTTTTATGTACGGGTATTGCAGAAAACTCACATTGACCGAAGCGAAGCGAGGGCGGGTCGCTAGTTTATTTATATTATTTGTTGTTATAGCGGCGATAGTATTAGGGTGGGCACCAGTGTTGGCCACTATAACTGACAAACTCCGTCAAGTTCATGTATCGGGGTCTCCTGTTATGTTTAATGTAATTTATCACTACATATTATAAAACAAAGTCGCTTCCCGCTGTCCGTCCCTATGTATGCTTAGATCTTTAAAACTACGCAACGGATTTTGATGCGGTTTTTTTTAATAGATAGAGTGATTCAAGAGGAAGGTTTTCATGTATAATAAACTTTGTTTTATGTACGGGTGTTACCGAAAACTCACATAAACCGAAGCGAAGCGAGGGCGGGTCGCTAGTTGTTTTATAATTTGTTGTTATAAGTTATAACGGCAATAGAAATGCACACTGAAAATTTGAACAGTCTTCTAGTAGGGTTCATGAGAGACAACCCGCTGCCCTAAGGCTAAGGCTTTTATTAGACCACTTAGGTAATCGTAAATTAAAACGAAAGAACTTTTATAAGAGGACGCAAGCATCTTGGTGACTCTTAAAATAATAATCTACAAATATCAATTAATGAGATCACTATCCTTATAATTAAAAAATATTTTTTAGTAAGTCAGAAGAAACAAACACGTTATTTTTCAAATGACAGTTATTTTGCTATCGTTTTCGCCCCAAGTCAAGATAAGAAATTAAATACAATAGTGCCTGTCTATTGCATAAAGTATTAGAATATTTGTTTTTCTGTATTATCTACGATATTAAAAGAAAGGTGTGCGAATTGGACCTTTAATATTCTAATGTGAAAATAACGTAGTATAAGAGGGGACGCAACTAGGGACACGTTCGTTAAGTAGGTATTTTAAAATATCAATACTAATATTAAAATAATGGTTGTTTCTTTGTATGTTGAGGGTAATCTTTGGAACTACCGAACCGGTTTAAAAAAAATCGGCGAATCGCTATATATTGAATAAAAACGCTCGTGGCGACTTTACTTGCGATGCTCGGCAAGCCTCACATCGCAACCCACGCCACTCGCCTTTTAAGACCCTTGTTATTCAACAGTTGCATAAACTACTATTATGATTTCGATATCGATATTCTTACCTGACGAAGCTTTAACATTACCCTTTCCAGCACTTAAAAATTACTTAAAAAAGTCGTTAATATCTAAAGCGTACTATAGGGTCGAGGACTATCTAACAGATAAAAATGCTTGGCCTAAACCCGAAACTTAGTCATTCATAATTTGTAAAATTGCAAAGTTGTTTGTCTAGGGGACACCGTTGATGTGGGAAAGCATATCAAACTTTTATTTGGTTGTCCTGTGGTTTTTTTTCCTCTCTTCCCCCCCCCCCCCCGCCCCCCTCCTTTGTCTCTCTCGTAATATTTTTGACATGTTTTCCTGCTGAACTACGCATGCTATTTGATATTATATTTAATTTAATATTTATTGCTTTATACAGGGTGTCTCATTCAAATCGGTCAGTATGGGAAAGTCTGAAACTATAAGACATACGAAGATTTGTTCTTAGGAACCATGTCACCGATTTTGATAAAAAGAAAAACTGCATTCATACATTTGAAAAAAAAAAACTGTACCCAGCTAGGGAATCGAACCTGGTAGTTTTGAAAAAATAAACTTACACTATTTCTATTCAGATATCGATTGTGTAGGTCTTAAGCAGTAAATGTTTCTAAGAAACATGATGTTTAAAATGAATAAAATGCATTGTTTTCACATACTTACTTTAATTTATCATAGTAGGTGTTCGAAGTGACCACGTTTTTTTTCAATACAATATTCAACACGTTTAGGTAAAAACAATTTTACATGCCTGAACTTGTTGAATATTGTAACGGTGGTCACTTCGAACATCTATTAAAATAAATTAAAATTATGTGAAAACAATGCATTTTCTGGATTTTAGACATCATGATTGTTTCTTAGAAACATTTACTGCTTAATTTACCTACACAATCGATATCTGAATAGAAATAGTGTACGTTTATTTTTTCAAAACAACCAGGTTCGATTCCCTAGATGGGTACAGCTTTTTTTCAAATGTATGAATGCAGTTTTTCTTTTTATCAAAATCGGTGACATGGTTCCTAAGAACAAATCTTCGTATGTCTTATAGTTTCAGACTTTCCCATACTGACCGATTTGAATGAGACACCCTGTATAATGCTAGATTAAGTAGTACCATTGTAACATTGTTTAAAAAATGACTGACTGCTGAGTTTCTTGCGGCGTTTCTTCTCGGCAGTGGTCTCCTCTTGGGAAGCGCTGGTAGATTCATGACGTGTAAAAGTGCCCGTGCGGCCTACTTACTGAATAAATATCTTTTATCTTTTTTTTTTTTATCTTACTTTTTCTGTACAATTAGTTTTATATGTACCTATACCATTTTTAGACTACAATTTAACATGTCTTTTAAGGGATCCATGATAAATTTGTCATCAGAAGTGTAAATCATTACCAGTGCATGAACGCTCTTGAGATAAACCTTTACGATAGAAGTAAAATACTGGCCGCTTACTGATAATACTGATAATAAATTATTTAAGTACGGCAATAGATAGTCAATGTCAGATAGTCCTGTTTTATAAAATAAATACGTTTAATTAAATTCTTTGACTATCATTATGGTAAAGATAAATTATCGACATACAGGGTGTCCCAAAATTCAACAATAATCCGCCAAGGGCTGATAGAGCAGCTACAAAGCTATTGATCATTTTAGTCTGAATTTTTGTAATTTTCCCTTATGTCCATGTCACGAACAATCATTAATTTCATGTTGTATTTCATAAGTTGTTCGGTAGTGTCTTACATAATTATAATCGTTACGAATTGGCGAAGTTTTTAAATCTGTTTGCCCGTTTTTTTATCAGTATTTTTTTTAAGCAATCACCTAAAGTTGTTTTTCCTATACAAAGTGAAAAGCAAACACTGGGACACCTAGTATGGAGAAACAAACTTAATGTAATTACTCAAAAAAAATACTAGAAAAAACATGGTCAAATAGGATTAAAAACTTTGCTGATTCGTAATGATTCTAATTACGAAAGATACCACTGATAAACTTATGAAATAAAACATGAAATTAATGATTTTTCGTGCCATGGACATAAGGGAAAATTACAAAAATTCAGACTTAAATCATCAATATCTCCAAAACTACTTAAAATCACTGAATATACATAGGAGGTTAAATCGATAGCTTTTTAGCTGCTCTATCAGCCCTTGGCGGATTATCGTTGAATTTTGGGACACACTGTATAGATAGTATATCAAAAGAAATATATACCCATCCCTAAGACAGCTACCATTTTGCACCTCCGATAGCGGGGTTTAGTCATGAAATACCTCGTCTTAACAGAGTAAAATTCAAAACTTAGTCTCATTTTTTATACATGATACCTTCAAGTTCATTTTCTTAAAGAGGGAACACCTTAAGCTTTCCATTTGTGTAAACAAGTTATACAATATTTATAAACAAATACAAATATTTTACTCAACTTAAGCAAATTTTTTTTTTAAATGTTATCCGTTCTATAGCCGGAGTTCCCAAACCCGTGACTCTATCGCCGACACGTAAAAAATAATCAATAGCAGTATAATTTCTTTGATTTTATTCTGCTAACCATACAATAGCATGTGATTTGGAAGTAATAATATCGCACCGATACAAAATAAAGCCGAAATATCATTATAACTTTTAGTAAACGAGCGTGGTCCTATTAACGATTTATACACTTAACCATTATTTTTATAATAGTAGTTTAATTTACTAAAAACATTCGTAGCCGTATTTCGTAAAGGTGGGTTTAGACCAAACAAACAAAGAGCTAGAACCCGAGTAGAGGATTCATTCTTGATCTTTTAGTGTAAACAAAAGTTCGTTTTCAGCGTTTACACCACGCGAATATGAACGAGCAAGAATCAAGCACTAGAACGCTTTGAGCGAGCCCGTTCTAACTCGAAAGAACGCTCTAGGTGACTGTTCGCACGCTTGTCCGTCGTTTACATCAAGCAAGCGAGCATTCTTAGAATCTTCGCAAAAAAGGGAGAACAACAAAATAATGCTCTGTCTGTTTAAACAAAAATAATTTGTTAGAAAGGGGATAGAATGAGAATTCGCTCGTTTGGTCTAAACCCACCTTAAGAAGATTGTGAAGCTGAAAATTCGACCACTAATGATTCCACACCCTAAATCAAGTCCATATTTTTTACATTTTTTGAATATGCTGTAGGAAAAACAATGTCTTTACATTTTCTTTTTAAGAAAATATTTCTTGGAAAGAAACAAATGAAAAGGAGAAAATGGAAACGTACAAACACTTTTTCATAATGTCTACAACTTATTCGAAAATCGTAAAAATAAGACGATAGACCAGACTTTCAGTGGAATTCAGTTTGCAAAAATTTCGGATCGCATTCTGACTTCTGACATATTGTACGAGGGCTGCCTTTTAAGTTGTGTCGTTTGGAAAATCTAAAGACAATTTAAGTGTTAAATGGTATTTATTGTTTTTCAAAGTAATCACCGTGACATGTAATACACTTTTTCATTCGATCGAACCAGTTTTCGAAACACTTATTCCAGTCCGAAGTCGGGGTCTCCAAAATGGCCGTTTTGTATGCCTCAACGGCTTCTTCAGGCGTCTGGTACCGTTGACCACGAAGTCGTTGCTTGATTTTTGGAAAAGTAAAAAAATCGTTAGGGCTTAAGTCTGGACTGTACGGCGGGTGTTCCAGAATTTCGACGTTTTGCTCTTTTAAAAACGCAATTGTTTGCCGGGCTGTGTGCGAGCTCGCATTATCGTGGTGCAGTCTTATACGACGTCTTGGGTTATTTTTTCGAAACTCGCCGATGACTTCTGGTAAACAGACAGTGGTATACCAGTCAGCATTAACCGTTTTACGATCCTCGAGCACGATGGTGGCAACGTGGCCACTTTTCGCCACAAACGTGGCGACCATTTTTTTCGAAGTGCTCCGTGAGCGTATTACTTTGGTTGGTTTTGGCTCATCTTGGAACACCCAAACAGTCGACTGCTGTTTAGAATCGGGATCGTAGGCATATATCCAAGATTCGTCACCACTGATAATGTCGTAAACATGTTTCGAGTTTCCTTGGTTGAATTGCCGCAGAGTTTTACGACACCATCGAACGCGAGCCGTTTTTTGGTCTTCACTGAGTAAATGTGGTATCCAGCGTGAGATCAACTTTTTTAGGCCTAAGTGATCATGCAAAATACTGTGAACACTGGTCCCTGAAATACTTAAGGAAGCTTCTATCTCACGGTATGTCGCATGGCGATCTTCGACGATCAGTTGCCGTACAGCATCAATGTTCTCCTGGGTTACGGCTGTTTTTGGTCGACCTTCACGATGTCTATCACCAAGACTAGAGCAACCACGTTGAAATTCTAAATACCAGCGTTCCACAGTCCGGAGGCATGGTGCTTTATCATTGAAAACCGTAGTCAACTCTTCGAAGCACTGAAGTCGCGTTAAGCCCCTTTTGAAGTTGTAAAAAATTATCGCACGTAAATTTTCCTTCGAAATTTCCATTTTCACAACTGACTTGTCAACTTTGAACGAACGCTGTACTAAAACGGTTGGGCCGATTTCGAGTCATTCTTTTGTTTTCGAATTCTAAATTCAAATATTTTAAGATGACACTAGTTCTTTTTTATGCAATCACGGGAGGTTTGCAAACGACAGAACTTAAAAGGCAGCCCTCGTATAAATCCCAGTCATCCAATCGACAGATGTTGCCAGCAAGTTTTGTGTGCCAGTCGTGTCATGAAATAATTGTTTACCGCCACATAAATAAAAAAGCGCGTGTAGCAACGGTAAAAAGGGGGACTGAATGACAAAGGACCGAGCGCGCGAGCGGCAACTTGGTTTTTTATAAATTCGACGGTTTCAGGTACAAATCACCAAAAATTTCGCTGTCCTTGAATTTTGCAAACGAAAAACGTAATCGCCCGGAGCTTATCTTGTACAGTTTTTTTTAACAGCTACGTGATTTAAGCTTCGCTATCCTCTTAATATATATACTTTCGATGACAATATGTGGTTGTATTTCTAGTTTTGTTTATATGTTTGCCAAATTAATAGACAGGCGTAGGTATATCCTATAGTGGGACTAATAATATTCGACAATAAATGGATATTTTTAAATAAGACGGTCAAGCATTAAACAAATCTCGGGTCGGAGAAAAGTCGGGTTAATATATACATTTTCTATCGGGGAACGCGAGATGTACAGTAAAAAAAAGTTTATTGAATATACATACGTTACTCAGACAACAGGCCAAATGAACTCATCTCACATACTGATCCTCTACTATAAGGGAAAGACCAAGGAGTGATCATTCACCATAGACTTGCTTCTCACAAGTTTTTTTTTAACCGTCGGACTATGCCACGCTACATACCAAATTCAATGGTCATGCAAATATAAGGTATTCGAAATTTGTAGCACCACACATTTTCCAACAAAGATAAATTTAGGTGTAGTTTTAATCTGTGCCTTGATGGCAACCCTTACCTTATATAAACCACATCTTTAGAATTATAGTGACCTAATTAATACATTTTGGATTTCGAAGGAGATCTCTATAACAATAAATTTATGATACAGGTCACTATAATTCTAAAAGTGCGTTAGCTATAATGAATATTTTAGTAAAAAATTATAGGCGTAAATCAAAGTTGGACACATGAATTTGTGGCACGTGAGCTGGGTCGATTTTAGGGGTGGTTTTGTGGTCACAGAGGCCAAGCTCCTTGAGCTTCCACTCCCAACCCATTTTTTGCACCGCGTGCAAAGTTTCAGCTTCGGTGTGCTGACGGCGAAGCATGCCCTCCTGCAAAACGACATATCTTGTCTTTAAACATAAACAAGAACTTTATAGAATAGAATAACTTTACTTCAGACATGAAGGCCCATATTTACAAAATACCTTGCAGACTAACTAACATACATAACAATGACACCCCTAGGCCAGAATTCCTCCATTAAAAAGGTCGACAGATCTTTGGTCGGTACTCTCACCATAAATAACTTATTAACCCTGTGGCGGGGCTCCAACCGCTAGGCGACCCTAGGCGTAACTCCTGTCTTAACTCGTACGAGGAATGATCGAAAAGTAATGATAATTGAATATTTACTTAGGCCAGTATTATTAAACTCATCTTGGCTGAGATGCCAAGATACGTCAAAGTAAACGTCAAACCATAGAACACTGTAATTTTTCACACATCTCGAAACGAGCATTAGAGTTGAGATTCGTTTATAAATACGGGCCTTAATATATCGGATTAAAATAAATAAATGTTACGTTACTGGCTACACTCCACAGTAAACGAAAATAAAAATGTTTAAACATACGGTATACTCTTGATGTATCGAACCTCATTTCATAGAACGTTTCGCTTCTACGAATTTTCATTTCATCGATAGGTATTTCAACGTGCAGCTTTATATTTTTTGGGGTCACGTCTATCCTAACCTACGTACCGAATGCACAAGATAACCTGAAAACTATAAGGTTTCAGCAGAAATCAGCTTTCGATGAAATGAAATTCGGTGAAAAGACACATTCGATGAATCGTTTGTCGGTATTTCAAGGGGATTCCACTCTAGATGAACACCGCAAAGGCCGCCCATCTATCGTTCTTACTAAAGAAAACTTCAAAAAAAAAAAAAAGATTGACTATCATCACTATCATCAGGCATTTAGCCGAGCTCACGGGAATCTCTTATGGTAGTACATATACAAAAGATATTGGCTGAAGAACAACTCAAAAAAAGTGTCCGTTCATTGGGTGCCCTAGAATGTTAACCGACGAACAAAAGAAAATACTTGACAAATATAAACGATGCCGTAAAGTTATTTTGTCGGTTTGTAACCTGGATTCATAATTTCAATCCAGAGACCAAACAGCAATCCATGACCTCGAAACGATCGACCTCCCTACACCAAAGAAATTCAAAGTCGCAAGCTCAGCTGAGAAAGTCATGGCTTCCGTGTTCTGGAATACTGAGGGAGTCATAATGATCGAATACTTGGAAAAAGGAACCGCTATTACAGGCTCTTACTACGCTGAACAAACAGGCAGATTGAGAAAAGCAATCAAAGAGAAGCGGTGTGGTAAACTTCGAGCCGGAGTCCTGTTTCATCAGGATAACGCACGTGCAGTGAAGTGATGCAGGCAGACCTTTATAACGTTATGAATAATATCGTTATCATAACGTTATATTTCGGTAGTGCTCAAAATTCCGTTTAAATATATCGATATTTTTTCATAACGTTATGCTACACCGTAATGAAATCCTAATAACGTTATAATAACGTTATGAAACTTATGAACTACGCGCTGTTGCCGCTCCTCAGGTAGGCATTTTGCGTGACTGGCCGACTGGCGCGTGCACCAGCGCTGGATTCATGCATTGCGCGACGTTGCCAGATATAACCATTTTCTTGTCGTCTTGTCTGCCTACCGTCCAGGGGTGTTATTCTCTCAAAAAATAGCCTGTAAGTAGGTATGAATATTTGGACACATACCAAATGCAAGCGTCGTCGCCACGTTGGGTATTTTATAAGGGCTAAAGTAGTTGGGGTATTTTATATTATTTAGTTTACTTAGCGGTCCCCCGACGTGTCGACGCTTGAATCAAAATATTAATACCTATTTATAATTAAACTTAAAATAGGGCCAATAATCCTTATTTTTTACTTTTTAGAGGTTTTCCTTTACAGACTATTTTGAGTCAGGGGTTTTTTAATTTTTTTAATTTTTTTTTAATTTCACGCTTTTTAAACTTTTTCAAATTAACAATATGACTTTAGCTAGCAACGTCTCTTTAAACATATGACATGAATAAGAGGGGGCTAATAAGTAATAAATAAAAAGAGGGGTGTTAGTTTATAACGGGCATCATAGCTCCTAAACGGATGAACCGATTTGGATGCGGTTCTTTTTGTTTGCAAGCAAAATCTCAAAAAGGGCTAAACCAATTTTGATACAACATGTCTAAGAACCACCGATAAGAAACCTGCTTTCATATAAAAAAAACTGCATCCAAATCGATTTATCCGTTTAAGAACTACAGTGCCACACACACACACACACACACACGCGCACACGCGCACACTCACGCTCACGCCCGTCAGTACGAACAAAACATATTTTAGCGCGTGCATTTTCAATTTAGCAGCATTGTTTCTGCCGATGGATCGAACGTATAAGGCAGCTTAATTGAAAATGCACGCGCTAAAGAGTATTTTGTTCGCTCTGACGGGACAACTTAAACTCGCCGCTGCGATTTCGCTCGTTCGTCCGACCGTCCGTTGTTTTTAACCACCGAATCACTACCCAGGGGTGTTATTCTCTCAGAAACAACACGGACGGGCGTAATGTAATCGGGACCCCTACAGCTGCGTCATGAGCGTAGCAGAACATATCTGTATGAAACTTAATATCTGTTTCATCTAGGAACAGTCCTGTGAAAGCCGTATTTCGTACTTTCAATCACTAACTATACTCACATACGAGGTACTTGGAAAGGGGTTTGGGTAAAAGTGTTGTCATTTGTAAAAATCATACATTTTCAAGGTGAGCGGCCATTAGTAAAAGTGGTGAATTATGATAGAATTATTCAAAATAAACATGTTTTGCTATGTATGTAATGTAATACTCTTAAGTGCATCGGAGCCAAGATATTTAATATTCTTACCCAGGTGTACTTTTAGCACCAAAAATTGAACACTTAAATCTTAAATATCTCGGCTCCGATATTATTAAACGCCATAAATTATATACAAGGTGTTACAAAAATACCCGTAAAGCCGAAAGGGGGTTAAATGGTACCTTATAATAAGTCCATTTACAATATTTGAGAACCGTACTATCACCGCATGACTTACCGACAAAAAAAATAAAACCGTTATTGCTTTCATTGATGTGAAAACCCTATTTCAGTAAAATTAAAGAGTAAACTACGCAGATTGTTTATGTACATTTTTACCTAATTCGTGAAACGATTAAGAGACATACTAACAAAATGTACAGAATTTGATTAGATAGATATTACAAGTCGAGTTTTGGAAGATTTTAAAAGACCTAATAAACTACTTACGAAGAAACCTAAACTAGCACTTACTTTTTCGTAAAGAACGTCAAAATTACAGGAACGGCTCAAAGTGAGCTCTGCCTTGTTCAATGCACAACCTCGCTCGTCGGGATATGGTTTTAAACCCATTTAAGTTGAAAAATTATTAAATTGGTAGGTAGGCCTCTCTGTTTAAATAATCTATGTTAACTCCGGTTCCCTGACATGACAGCTTACTAGGGTTGACAATATTTTAGGCTTTGATAATTTATTAGATTTTTTACGGGGTATTTTGTAACACGTTGTATATCTATGTGTATTTCGAGGTCCTCTAAATAACTATGTTAAAACCATCCGTGGCCGCTGAAAAAAAAAATGTCAATATTCTTCAAACAAAGGGCATTGGGTAAATTTGTTTGAAGAATATTGTCATTTTTTTTTTCAGCGCACAGTGTGAAATCTGCCCTTAAAAACGGACATATATCATTTTGGAACTCAAACGATAGATTTCACCATTTCAAATGCAAGACGATCATACCGGAGTGCCAATTCTACTCAGAACTCGAGTTTTTTTTTTAAATCTTATTTTTCTATGAAACTCAAAATTTTCATAGAATTGCGTGTAACTGCAAAAGTATAGAATAATCACCGATTATCTGTTTAGATATCAATAGCATCTTGTTTCAGGTACGTAATAAAAAAAACTAGGCGTGTTTTTATGGAAGCAGTACAAAGTAATAGTTGATTTTTTCTTTTTTAGTTTTTATTTTATTTTCCCCTAACCCTAGCGTATTAGCATTTGATACTTACCTAAAATATTCGTTGAAACCATTACTATCCACCCCTAAAGTATCAAATCAAAATCTAGCAGGATCTTGGAAATATCCATATTTAAAAATGTTCGTTTAGGGTTGTCAAAAGCATGTTATTAAACGTCTTATTTAAATGTGGGTGTATTAATAAATTGTCCCGATAAATTGAAGTTCTTAAATGTGATTTCCATGTCTTATCTCCGTTCACTGATATTTTCTAAAAATAAAATTCTCTTATGAAAGTGTTTCGACCCAACTACACCATAACTAACTTTTCTTATTGGTGAAATGATATAATATGTTTGCAGAAATGGAGTTGAGTAGACTGAATTAACGTGTCATAGATTTTATCATTTATCATAGATATTTGAGAAAGCGATGTTTGACCTAAATCCTTAAAGCGACCGATCGCCATAAATTAAAATAATTGAATTGAATTGACTTTAGCTTTGGCATTGACAGTTAGCTATCAAAACAACTCGAAAATTGCATGATTGCTTTTAGTTATTATAAAAGTGTGCATTTATTATTAATTCGATGGCAGCAGCCGATACTCTCGAACCTTCAAGAGTATTCGCAAATTCCCAACAAGGTTCCAACAATATCTTTACCAGACTAGACGCTTATAAATTGTTCCTTGCACTTGCAAAGCAAAAGGGCAAGAAATGTCGCCCCCTGGATGTAAGCTTAGAAGATCGAACTTTCGCAGTGCTGAATACTTTGGAAATACATACGGAGTACATAAATAACAAAAGACTCAAAGATCTAATCTCCAAACTTACCAGTAAATGCGAAAACTTATACAAATCATGTAAATACAATATGATTATCTTCATTAAAAAGCACACAGTTTGGTTAAATGGAGACCTAAAACCGGACCTTTCAAAATGTTTGGATCCGCTTCTCTATCGCCCGCCTGTTTCCGAAACTGAATCTGGTTTAGTAGGCGATTCAATTTTCGAATTTGCTTCAGAACCTACCGTTCCTTACGCTGGTCCAAGTAACAATCGCGATTTCGAATCTGACATAGGTAATCCCAAAACCGATGTTTCTCATATAGATTTTCCGATATCTGAGCAAAGATGTGAATCAAAGTACGACGGACTGAGCGAAAGACAAAAACGAAGAGTTTGCAAAAACCTACAAGAAACCCTAAGTAATGAACCATCTGCTAAACTGATCAAGGTTTTGTCGAGTAGTTTAAAAGCAGAAGGGCAAAACCTCACAAAACCGGCATCAAAAAACTTTGAATTTGTTGTTAATTCCTGCCTAGCTAGTCCGTCAAGAGCAATCAAAATAGCCACAAAAATCAAAAAAGATCCCCAGCCCTATAGCCCAGAGGAAGCTTTAGCTATCTATATAGATCGAAAATTCACTGTAGATACATACAAATTTCTTGAGTATGATTTAAAATCGAGAGGCTATCCAGCATTTCCGTCATATCATCACATTCGAGCCGCAAAGAAAGATTGTTACCCTGATGCCCCAGTTCAAGTATCTGAAAGAGATGCATCGATACCTTTATGCAGCCTTATTTCACACACATTTGAAAGAATAATCAAATCGTGTGACGATACCATTTCAATTTATTGTGCTGAAAAAAATCTCGAATTGTTAAATTGCGTTTTTGAGGGCTCTTGGGGATTTGACGGTAGTTCAGGACAATCGCTTTACAAACAGAACTTTTTTCAAAGCGAAGAAAATGATAGTAGCATATTTGTTACTACTTTCATTCCCTTACGAATTACGACTGAAGGAGGCCGCGTGGTGCTGTGGTTAAACCCAACCCCAACTTCGTATAGGTATTGTCGGCCAGTTCATACTCAATATCGGAAAGAGTCAAAAGATTTAATCCTTTCCGAAAAAAAAATGATAGAAGACCAAATTGAAAGGCTAACCACATTCGAGGTCACTACTTCAAAAGGACAAGTAATATCAGTGAAATCTCAACTCTACTTGACCGTCATAGATGGCAAAGTCCTTAATATCATAACTAATACTAGTTCACAACTTCGATGCCCTTTTTGCAAGGCTACTTCAACACAATTCAACAAATTAGATATTGTTTTTTCACAGCCTACCGATAAAACTCTTTTGCGGCATGGATTAAGTCCACTTCATGCGTGGATTCGCGTGTTTGAATTTCTATTGCATCTGGGATACAAAAATCCTGTTAAGAAATGGAGAATCGGACATAATTCACCAGAAGCAACTAAAGTCACTGAAACAAAAAAACGTATCCAAGAAGAGATCAGAAAAAGATTAGGGCTTTTGGTGGATGTTGTCCGACCTAATTCAGGAACAACAAACGACGGAAACACCGCGAGAACTGCTCTAAACGATAAAAATCGTGCCATTTTCGCTGAAATACTAGATATTCAACAGTGGCTGCTGGACGATCTACATACAATGTTAGTAGTTTTGTCTAGCGGATTGCCTATTGACGCTAATAAATTCGGCGACTTTTGCAAGTTAATTGCATCTAAGTACGTTTCAGCATATGAATGGCATCCGATGACGGTGACATTGCATAAAATTTTAGTCCATGGCAAGGAAATAATTGAAACTTGTGCTTTACCCATAGGGTTACTTTCGGAGCAAGCTGGGGAAGCCCGAAATAAATTCTGGCGTTATGACCGTGAACACCATTGTAGGAAGTTGGATCGGGAAAAAACCATGTTGGATTTGTTTCATAGAGCACTGGAGTCGTCTGATCCTTGTATTTCCAACATACGGCTTAGAGACCGGCAAAATAAATTAAAGCGATTACCTCTGCCACTAGCCGCTATAATGTTACTCAAACCATATGATGTCCAAACGGAAGAACATTTTAATGAGTCACGAAGCGATGATAACCTTTTAAGCAATTTAGAAGGCCATAGTCATGAAAGCACAGAAGTTCTTCAAAACGAAAACAACATAATATTTTACTGAACATAACACCTAGTTTTTAAAATTAAAGATTGATAGTGTATTTATGTATTGTAATGCTAAACAAATAAGCGTCTTTAACGCAGACACAAGACTCGATTCACAGTTAAATCTTGATGTATCACCTTTTATCAGCAGAAATCTTCTGACCACCTTCCAGCTCCATCATCAGGTCAGCACAATGTTATCATGTTTTATGGTTACTTAAAAATTAAACTTTTCTATACAAATATTATGTGGAAAACATGCGACAACCCTATTTCCATAGTTATCAGAAAAAAATTTAGAACGAATTATCTCAGAGATCCTTTGAGATTTAGATCTAATTTTTTTTTAGTGTTTGCTGCACGTGTAAACAATTGTTTTGACTAGTAATAAAATCCTAATGCTTTGAGATTTCTGATAAAAAAAATAAAAAACAAAATTAACAAAAACCTAAATAATTCAAACAAAATAACAACTAGAGCTCTATTTTTTATATAATACACACGCCATGCATTGTTTAATTTATTGTCACTGTGATTTGCGTTTAGTTTTGTCGAAAACTGGAGATTTTCCATGTTTGTGTTTTTTGTAAATAAAATTTAAAAAAAATATTTCTCGAGTTCTGAGCAGAATTGGCACTCCGGTATGATCGTCTCACATTTGAAATGGTTAAATCTATCGTTTGAGTTCCAAAATGATATATGTCCGTTTTTAAGGGCAGATTTCACACTGTGCAGCGGCCACGGATGATTTTTACATAGTTATTTAGAGGGCCTCGAAATACACATAGATATATATAATTTATAGTGTTAAATAATATCGGAGCAGAGATATAAAATATTTAAGTATCTCGGCTCCGATGCACTTAAGAGCATTACATTACACAACAAAATATGTTCATTTTGGATAATTCTATCATAATTTACCACTTTTCCGAATGGCCGCTCACCTTGAAAATGTATGACTTTTACGAATGACAACACTTTTACCCAAACCCCTTTACCCAATGCCCTTTAACACGTTCGACGCCGGCAGCGTTTCACCGAGTCCTTAAGCTATGCCGGGCGAAATTATCGTAGTCACGTATTTGTGTCACTGGCATAAGAGTACGAATAACATGGTCACAAATACGTGTCAACTGGCATAGTTCATAGATAAATTAGTAAAATGCGGTTTTTTTATTTTGCGGCGTTAGTCGTCTCTCTGACATGTAGTGGAATGGTGCTAGTCCTCGAAAAAATACTGCCAAATATTTGAAAACTCACAAAATGGAAGAAAATCGTAAGTTATTACTTTTTTACTCAGTGTTTCTCAAACTTTAGTGCTAATGAACTGAAAATAAATTATTATGTAGGTGACATAGGCCATTGGTAGCGGAGATCAAACCCATGACCCTTTTGACGGTCGGTGACCACTTCTGGATTTGACCACTGCTGGATTTGGCCACTTCTTGATTTGACCACTGCTGGATTTGGCCACTTCTTGATTTGACCACTTCTGGATTTGACCACTTCTAGATATGACCACTTCTGGATTTGACCACTTCTAGATATGACCACTTCTGGATTTGACCACTTCTGGATTTGACCACTTCTGGATTAGATCAAATGTCAAGTGACGTCAAACATTTTTAAAAAAAATTTGACATAAAAATAAATAAATTAAATAACCCCCGACACAAAACAGTCTGTAAAAAAACCTCTAAGTGTATAATTATTGGCCCTATAACTTTAATTATAAGCCGGTATTAATATTTCGATTCAAGCGTCAACACGTCGGGGACCGCTAAGTAGCTGGGGTATTATATACTATTTCATTTACTTAGCGGTTCCCTAACGTGTCGACACTTGAATGTCCAAATATAATCATTTTTTACTTTTTAGAGGTTTCTTTACAGACTGTTTTGAGTCGGGGGTTTTTTATAGTGAAAAAAGTCCAATAGTAGGAATTCCCTTCGTCCGTCTACAGAACCGGAGTTGCAGAACTGTTTCCTTACGAGGCTTTCAAATTTTCTAAAGACACAGCGAGGTCTGATATATGCCGCAGTTTTAAAATAAGATAAATATATAAAATAATGTTAGACATCACTTGACATTTGATCCAATAAATTTTTTTCAAATCAATTTGATCAAATCCAGAAGTGGTCAAATCCATACATACATACATTAAATCACGCCTGTTTCCCAGAGGGGTAGGCAGAGGCCACTTCTTTCCACTTGCTACTATCTTGACAAATTTCTTTCGCTTCTTCCACATTCATACATCGAGTCATGCACGCACGTCGGTTTCAGATGTTTGATGTTTTCACGTTGGTCAGATCCAGAAGTGGTCAAATCCAGAAGTGGTCAAATCCAGAAGTGGTCAAATCCAGAAGTGGTCAAATCCAGAAGTGGTCACCGAGCGTCAAAAGGTCATAAAATACTTGATACCGATATTTGTTTTATACCCTGGCAAGTTTATGGATGGTGAAAAAATACACCAAATTAAAAAAACCCTTAAAACCGGCACCTCGCAATAAAATTACTAACAAAAAACAGTCTGATTGAATTTGAAAGATTGTACCCTTAAAAATACTAAATATATAAAATATGCTATTTGGCGACTTAGCTTCACAGGGTATAACAACGAATTAACTGTTAACTAATTTCCAATAAAGCAGTGTAAGTTCTAATGAAAACTTTGAAAACCGCTGAAATGCGTGGAAAAAATGACACAGATTTGTGTCATCGGCACTGTATAAGGGTAACTTTTAATAAATTTCAAAAACTCTCAGATTTTGGTACCAACGCATAATTCGATTTAATATTTAAATAACATAACAGTACATTCAATCTAAAAATTTTAAATTGGAAATTTATTGAGAAAAAGGCTTAATAATAAAATCACACATATGTGTCACTGGCATAGGAGTAAGAATTTTTTGATCACAGATATGTGTCACCGGCGCCGAACGTGTTAAGTTCCTAAGCGGCGTCGCTGGGTGTGTGTATCAATGTAGTATTTATGTAAAGTTAAAGAAACAAGTGTACATACGTGTTTAAATGAGCTGTCACAGGAATAATTAAAGATGAAACAGAGTGTAGTTGTATTTATACGTATGCAATGCTTTTTGTTCATATACTGCTGGTGGTTGGCGATTGTTACGAATCTGGGGAACTTACCTTGATTTTCTCCCATTTGTCATCAACTTCCTGCAGCCAAGAGTTTATTTGTCGGCTATTGCATCTAGACCTCTGAGCATTACGTTTCTCCTCTTGCTCTGGGGCAAGCACGTTATATACTTCTTTATCTCGCAGCATAGTGCAGACAGAATAAGGAAGAGACTGTTGAAATGAAAATAATGTCAGTAAGTTTTGAGGGTGGTAGAACCTTGTGCAGGGTCCGTCCGGATCGCTACCACCATCTTATCCATTAACCTACCGCCAAACAGCAGTGTTCGCATTGTTGTGTTCCGGTTTGGGGATAAGACAGCCGGTGAAATGACTAGCACAGAGGCATTCCGTCTTAGTCTTCAGGGTTGGCAACGCATTTGCAGTCTTAGGATTGCATTGCAGTCTTGTGAATGCGAATGTCTATGGGTCACAGTTTCCACTTACCATCAGGTGGTCTGTGTGCTCGTTTGTCATCTCTATGCCATAAAAAAATAAAAATAAAATAAAAAAGTATATTGTATTTTGCCTTGATCTTACAATTCTTTGAATAGTAAACTCGTTTACTATGTATCTATATATACTCACTGATAAAAAACTGTATTGTGCTGTGAAATTTACAAAAAAGTACCCCGTTTTATAGAGTTCAAACCAAAAAAAGTGCGTTTGAGTGACGGGTTGACTGTGCTAAAGTTGTAATTTTTTTTTTTCATGTGACTTACAATTATGTTTTTTATTTTAATTTCTTGTAGTCGAAGTGAAAAGAATATTCTTAAATCTCGATTAAAATGCCATAAGGACACCGCCACTACATACACAAGCAAAGAGAGGGTGTCTAAACGTTTCGTGTGAGTATGGCCTACTTTAGTCCTTTCATAAACAGTTAACTATTAAATGCCTATAATACTTTGTAGGTAACTAGACACAGACCACTTACCCTCTAGACCCCGTATACAAACACGCCCCAAATACGATTTTAGTACGCGACCGCTTGTAGACATAGCAACATGTAATATTCGGCTATTTACTTTGCGAATAAAGTGGCAAAAATATACCGTATTGCATGGTGGAGTTGTGTGGAAAGTGTAGAAATACATCAAGATACCAAAAAGGATGGAAATTCATTTCACAGGTAAGCTATTATCAGAGGTCGGAATATTCACGGCAAAACATAAGACTGTCGCAATTTACCTAGAGTTAGAAACACTTTTTTTATCTATATCGAGTATTATTATACAGTGTGTTACCAGCACCCTGGCTTTTTTTAAAGTACGTTAAAATAACGTATATCTGTAACGTAACTATGACATTAATTTAAATAATAAACAAATTTTCAGGTTTTGTTAACTTTCTAACAAAAATTTAATTGCCAGCAATGTAAAGCACAGCAATTTGACAAGTATAATTTGACAGTCGACGGTTACTTTGATTATTATGATCGGCCCCCGTACCACGACATGCCTTGTACCAAGCAACAGCGATACTGATAACGATGAACACGCAGCACATGCACTACATTGAAAATGGACAGTGTCTAAGAAAATTAATTGTGAAGTTATTTTAATTATTTTTTAATTGATAATACTTGCAAACAATTGGTAAAGCAACATATTATCGGCAGTTTTAATAAATGCCCGCATGCCGGTAACACACTGTATAAAAAATGATGCCGATATATTTATATTATTTTTCCTACTCCTGTACTTTTATCTGTCATTTATATAGTCACGAACACTAATATAAGAACATACATAATATGTCCGCAGAATAATCCAGAGAAAAGTCTATCTTGTCTATGCCCCAAAACAGCACTTGTGCGTTTTTGAGATAAAACGATACGGCCAGCTGCCAAAGCTTAGCGTTGCACAATCGATTTAATCATATTTTAACGATTGTGAAATAGGGACTATAAATCACCTAATGTTTTGAGAAATGATTTCAGTTACCTGATTGGTCGATTTTAAAATAGCTGTATTCTGGTTGGTTGATACGAAATACAAAGTTTTTTTAAAAGATTTAAATTAGTTAAAGAGAAACACGTACCTAAAAGAACCTATCGTTCCGTTTGACAGTCGATGTGTATTGTGATTGGTGGATTTAATTTGGTGAAGTACCTATTCTGATTGGTCAAATTAAAATGTTTTGGAATTGTAAATAATTCTATTTTCCATTCCGTCAATGTAAAAACAAAGTAAACCATAGACACATATTTTGTCATTTTCTTGTTTCCCGCTCGTTTGTTGTTCTTTACTTCGTTCGTTCGTTTGTAAGTTTTTTCGCTTAGTTTTGCATTTCATTTGAAACCTAGTCGTAGAAAAAGTATTGTATGCAACGGTGTATAACTAAGTCAAAAAACACTCGTGGCGCTTACGTTTACGATGTTCGCCTTCGGCTCGCATCGTAATACACGCCACTCATATTTTTTGACCTCTCTTATACAACTATTGCATAAACTACTATTATAATCATTCGCGACAGTTGTTTTATGTGTTATTCCATACTTTACCATATAAAGTAATTAAATGACCCGTCGGGTAACTAAGAGGTAAAACTTTGAATGAAATGACTATACTACCTCATTGAAAATAATAGACACTTCAGAAACTGTCTACTCCCAGACAATGCTGAGAAATTAATTATTATCTACTCCTATCATTATCACAAACCAAATGAAATGGCATGTGCTGCTGTGTGTACTCTGAATTGGATTTCGAAGAATAAATTGCACCTATTTCTATATAATTTTATACAAACCTCACGTAAAATGTGTTTTTTATTTATTTCGTGGATCGTGTTTTTTCTTCTTTTACACAACTATCGATATATCGATTCAAAAATATTTCTAACACTAGCAAGATTGCGACAGTCTTATATTTTGCCGTAAAAATTCCGACCACTGGCTATTATTAATTACTTGGCCAAATCCTTTGCGTAGTTTTAAAGGTCTAAGCATACATAGGGACAGACAGACAGCGGGAAGTGACTTTGTTTTATCATGAACTAGCTGCCCGCCAGCGGCTTCGCCCCGCTGCAAATTTCCGACCTTACGTTGGATTTTTCATTTTTTTTCTTACATATAATCCTTATCCTGACAATAACGAACGCAACAGAAAAGAAATTAGCCAAATCGGTACAGCCGTTCTCGCGTTTTGAGCTTAACAACACATTTAGTGATTCATTTTTATTATATATAATATCTCTATATATAGATAAATTGTGATTTGTACGCATAAATCGCTGTTACTTTTTTTGTGTAGACACGCAATGTTATAAAATGACCTGTATTTTTTTTATCGTCACGTCTAAGGAGGTTTGTTATCTTATCAGTCTAGCAGTAGTAGGTAATTATTTGAATTAATTTTGAACAACCAAGGTATTGCGAAGGCAAAACCTGAAAAATTAACTCAATACAAGATATACAGGATGTTAAATTGCGCTATATACGAGTCCAGCAACCGCCCTTCTACGCTAGGGCTTGTATAGTACGTTTCTCCAACAATGCGAGAAAATTTAACACAATTTGTTAATAATATTAAACACAGTCCAAAAATTTCCCTGAAAAAAAAAGAACATTGTCGCCGTCAACAGGTACGATTTAGTATAAAACTGAATTAAAGCATGTAATACAATCACAAATTTTAAAGTAATAAATTGAATTTGAATAAAAAATACTTAGTTGACATTTCGGCACTTTATTTTGTGCAGAACGTAATTTCTATAAAAAACAGTCAAAACTATTTGACACACTTTTAAATACTCTGTAAACGTTGGAAAAGGTTTAACTTTTTAGTCTATGACATTTTAAAGTAAAATGTACATGGAAGAATTTTGATTGCACGAATGTTTGGCTGTTTCGAGATAGCCAAGTCCAAACATGGTTTTAAAAAGTAAAACACCAGGTACGTAATGAAATTTCATACACTTTCGCGGCCGCTGCGTTGGTAAATAATTCCATTATTTTTTTAAATTTTGCCCGGATCTGGAATTCAGAACTTACGGGGCTGATTTTACAACAGTAAAGTTAACATTTCCGAGCATATGGGAGAAACAAAAATGAGAATATCTCAAAATCCGTGAAACTTAGCATAATAGTAAATCGGTCAAAAACGTTCAGAATGACCCTACCACTATAATCCCTTAAAAACCCTACACCCGACTACCAAACACCCTGTTTAAAGTTGCGGTGATTATAATTAATTATTTTAATTAAGAACGATTTCAAGTTCCAGAATTGATTTATCTAAATTATGTCATGTGTAGTTATGTCTTCCTTCTTAGAAGTAACTAGTTATGTTATGTATGATAAAGCCACATCAATAGAGCAAACGGGATTAGGAACATAGAATAAAATCTATTTCTTATACAAATTTTATTTATTCTGTATAGTAACAAATTCAAATAGTAATGAAGCTGGACCAATTAATAATGAACGATTTTTTAAACTGCACTAGAGTTGTTTTATATGAAACCTAGAATAAGTAAATCACATAAATGTGAAGTGCGTAAAGCAAACAAAGCTATTTAAAACATTTAATAATAGTTCATAGCATGTCCACGGCTTTTAATTAGTGCTTTACAACTTAGGCATTCACTCTATCAATTTTTGACTTTTCGCAAAAAAGCATTCTTTCGCATTCTTCTAAGAAACCGTCGTAAAGCTCTCCTTAACGGCCTGGCCACGACATTGCGCGACCTGCGGCAGCGGCGGCGATCACGTGGTGCCATCCTTACCACTCTCCAAGACCTCTAGGACGCCGTGATTGAAGAATGGGACCTCATTCCTCAGTCGGACGTAGTGAAGTTGGTTCGGTCAATGAAAGACCGCATGGAAGCATTAATTAGGGAAAGGGGGGGTAACACTAGGTTTTAGGTTACTTTTAAGTGTCTTTTTGTTTTTTTGTTAACCATTTCATTGATGTTAATTTAAGATTCATAAACATTTTTCTTGTCTTCGCATTAAACTTCTTTATTTTTATTTGTGGTTACAATAATGATATATTTTTTAACTTTTTTAAAAAGTACATTTTATTACCTTTCAAATAATACCTAACAGTCATACCTTACCCTTGATTAAATAGGGTATAATGTCGGTTGATAATATTTTTCCCGAAGGTGCGATTTTTTTGCGCCGAGTGTACTTCACTCTCCTACGCTTTTATGCGAGTCTACCAGACTTGAGCCGAACATGAAAAAATCAAGATTTCTTGCACTATACGTGATTATATTAATGAGCTGTCACTTCTTGATTGATAGCTTTATTTGTATGGATATTTAAATCAAGAGATAAAATGATTTTATTGACCTCACAGAACACTATTCAATAGATAACAGTTACAGTCGCGGAACGAAAGGGTTGACCAGTTTTCAAATAAATTCATTTACGCGTTGCAAGCACATGTTACCTTTTTAAACTGTGTAACCGACGAGAGAAATAATATTGAACCAATAGTGGCTGTTGTTTATACGTGACCATAGCAACCCTTTTGTAACGAACAATAAAGACTTGAGTTCAGTTGGAACCAATAGTGGCTGTTGTTTATACATGACAATGGTAACCATGTTGTATCCGTGGGCCATGTAGTGTAGTTTATGACGGAATGTGTCATACTAGGTCGATAAGCAGATACTGATAACTTATACTGAGCAACCAAAAACAGATCTTAAGGTGGCCAACATTTTCATTCCGCGACTGTACAAGTCATTTTCCATTCTTAACATTCTACGACTATGTAGCTAATTCTACTTCACCTGATTAATTACTGCGCGTTCGGCGCGTCCGTGTACTCTTAGGATTTCTTGCTCAACAGCTAAAACTAGCTTTTCTTTTTCAACCAGATGTTGAATACGCATTCTAGTCCTGAAAAAGATAAAAAGTACTCGTCAGGACTAAAGTTGAGAAGCCGGAAAAATACTAGTATGCTAACAACACCATTTTAGAACATTAGGATGTAAATATATTTCTGCCGTGTGAACTCGATCAAACTTCAAATGCCAAAGGTGTCAAAATAAAAATCCTTAACCCAAGTCTTCTAACCTACTTAACCGAACGTATGACGGGTTTGTCTCCAAGATTACAAACATTTCTTCATTAGACAAATAAACTAGGGTTTTTATTATATTTGTGTTGCAATCAAATCAATAATATTTCCTCGTGTATTTATAAGTTTCGAGACCATTAATTATATTACTTTAAAAAATAAAATATTCACTAGCGGCCCGTCAGCGGCTTCGCCCCTTTGCAAATTTCCGACTTTCCCGATGTATATTTTAATTATTTTATTTCATACAAGCCATGACCTGACAATGACGAACACAACAAACAAGAAATCAGCCCAATCTATGAAGCCGTTCTCAAGTTATAGCGTGACCAGGAGAAATAAGGGGTTCATTTTGATATACCGGGTGGGAAAAAAAATATGGGCCCTGGTGGGCAACTAACCTTAAATCCTTAGAGATTTTCTAAAATTAGCTTGTCTCACCCGGATATCGAACCAGCTAAAAATTCAAAAAATAAACAATTTATATTTTATTCTACTAAATGACAGGATTGTTGTTCAGGATAAATTCTAAACATATGGCCTAAGAAATAAAAAAGAGCGTGAAATCTAACATTAATTTATAGCGCTCGTTTTCTTTAAAAGGAAAGGGATCACTTTAACTGAAAGATACTTTTATTTGATGATTGTAAAATCAAGCCTTCATAATTGTTTGTATTTTCTGAGATTAACATGAAAACTCTTTCGTGACATTTACTTACATTCTAGGTATTGCAGATTTAGTCGGTCTACCAAAGTCTTTCTCTGTGCGGTATACGTCTACAGTACGAAAATGGGCCAACCACACAACACAGGCGACTTATTTGGCTTGAACAGTTGATCACGTCTATCTCGTGCTAATTCGTGGAAAGCCTTTAGAAAACTAGACCCGTAATTACGAGGGCAGATTGAAAAGTTCGCGGCCTGGGCAATAAGGGTTTCCATTTTTTTTTATGCCACCATTTTGAGCTGTCTTTATTCGACTGTCAAAACGCTAATTTTCGATCGGAATCGTTATTAAAAAATAAACCATACGCGTAGACCTGATATTGAATTATGGAGAAATTGGAACAACGTGATGTAAATAAATATTAACATAAAAAAGGTTTGACTCCGAAACAGATTTTTGAAGATATATGCAAGGTTTATTAGAGGAAACCTATGGGCCGCCGAGTTTCAACGTGGACGAGAAAGCATCACATGTAGTGATGTGCCGACGGTAACTTACTCGTTACCAGTATAATACCATTTGGTAAAATACTCAGTAAATTACCAATGTTACCGGTAATATTACCAGAAGCGGACATAGAGATCGTGTATTTCTGTTTTTTTTTCTTTATTCATTTATTTAATACAGGGTGTCGGATCACTAGTGGTCCAAATGAGAAAATTAAATAGGTCACACCCAGGGCTACCAAAAATACCCCCATGTATGTTCAGCAATTTTTAGTACTTTCGGAGATATGATCACATTTTAGTCGGAATTTTTGTAATTTTTCCTTTTGTCCATGTTACAAAAACTCATCAATTTGATGTATTATTTCAATATTTTTTCAGTGGTTTCTTACATGGATACAATCATTATGAACTTAGAATGTTTTTAAAGCTACTTGCCAGTTTTTTTTTCATGTCAACTTTTTGTGTAATCACGCAAAGTTACTTTCTCCATACTAAGTGAACCCCATGTTTGTTTTTCATCTAGTTACAAGTGTAATTATTGTAACGACGTGTATAATTTAAAAAAAATATTGTTCTTTTATTTTATACTTACTTCGGTATCCAGTTTTCACGTGATAGATATGTATGAAGTATAAATATGAGGGAGTAATATTCCCGGTAACATTGGTAAAATACTCGAAAATATGAAGTATTTTACCAGTAACATTGGTAATATACTAAACTACTGAACCCATCTTATCATTATTAGTTTAAAAGGGTCCGTCTGGTGCTAAAATAGTATAAACATGTATAAAAACCTAGGTTATAGATACGAAATTTGAATGTTACCGTATATTACCGCTTTTTGGTAATGTTTCTGGTAGCGTTACTGGTAAAATACCCGCTTTGAGTAAGTTACTGGTAACGGCACATCACTAATCACATGGCCCACGGCCCGGGAGGCCAACAGTGGTGACTAACCCACATCATGGCCTCCCAACTCGCACAACGTAAAATTATTACTTTAATAAACTCATAGATGGCGTCACAGGTATCATGAAGATTGAATGATTTTTACACCTTAATAAATTCAACGTATCTTAATTTTATCAAAAACATCCTTCTCTACATAAAAATAAGGGTAAATTATAAGTTTAATAAATGCAATAAAATTTATATTTACTCCATCAATCTCATACAATACTTGTGAGCTTTCAAGCTTGCTTCGTCTTATTGGGTACCAACAGTAGATGGCGCCATGTAATCAATCATTAATCAGGGCAGATCATCTGAATTACTAAAATGCTACCACAATGTGACACGTAGGTTTATAGCGACTACATATTAATTTTTAAAATTATAAATTTTAAGAAGTCTTTTTTTAAAATCAACAATTTGTGAAGTCAATGCCATCTGGTGATTTCTAATATGTTACTAAAACTATTAGGTAGGCTGCAAGCGTCATAGCAGTGGTGCTCAGATACGGCATCTACTGGTCTAACTACGGGACTAAAATCGCCCACTGAATTGCCTACATTAGGACGGCACCCTTTTGCTCTATGAGATTGGGTATCTGTACTTGTATTCTTTGACCTGTGCCCACATGATGTGGCAGAAATGTGCGATGCGATTATGAGAGACCGTCTCGGTTAAAAGTCAGGGAAATTGTTCCAAGGTGTCAGGGAGATGGGGCATAACATAGACAAAAAAAAAATACTGTTGAAACATGTCGTATTTAAGCATTAAAAATTATTTAAAATTGAGACTAATTTTGACATTTTGAAACGCCGCCATATCCGCGCGCTGTTTGATGACGTCAAATACTATGTATGTCGCCATATTGACAGGTTAATTAATACGATATGCGGGTGTGATTGTTTAAAACTAGCTTTCAGAGTATTAAAACCATGGAAAACCTTCGAAAACCACCTTATAATTATTTAATTGCACGTAACCTATGGCAGGCCGGTGACCCTCCGCGCTATCGCCTACAAAATGTGCTGCCCCTTGCAAGGGGCGAATCAGTTGAGTGTCACGCGAGCGAAAAGGCAAAACGTACTGCATCGCATACGGGTGCTTAAATAATAACTCCAATGTCGATTTATCTTTATTTAACCTGCCTCAGGATGCCGAAAGGTAAGATTATTATCAATATAATTAATAACTTCGATCTAGATAGGTAGGTAGTTACGAGTAGCTGGACTTAATTACTGACACAATCAGTACCTACAGTTTTGAATCCTCGACGCAAAGAGCGGTATAATATTATTTATTTGATTAACGACCCGTCCGCAGTTTCGCAGTTTTCAACTTATTCGGACCAAAAACCAGTTATGTACTTGCCTTAAACAGCGTTCAGTGTAAGTACGTAGATCTCCCAGTAATAGTAACTGCCTGCTAAAGCAAGGTCAGCATGTGCTGGTTATTAGGTAAACACAACACACTAACAAATGGCAGCTTTTGTAAGTAACGGAGTAGGTAACGATAGTGCTTGAGTTTATAACACACAAAAAGTTTTAAGGTCTATATTGATTTGTTTATTTTATTTATTTATTTATTTATTCAATTAGACACACCAATAGTTTTACAAACAAATACAAAAGGTACGTATAAAGAAAATAGTTAAATACCTCTAGTTAGTACCAATTACAGGTGTGCAACAGTATTAGCATAGTCGGGATTCAATAAAACAAAAAAATTGCCATTTATCACATTACAGCAAAATGCCAAAAAATAAATAATTAAATCAACATTTATATTTTGAAGGTTAATGCTAATAAACTACGTCTTATTACTTAGATAGAAAGGGAGATCGGAGCAAACAACAAACAAGTCGCGGACAACTTTTGCTAGCCCTCCAGGCATGAACTATTTTTTCTCGTCATTTAAGTAAGAACTACATAAAAATCATAAATTCAATTAGTTTTCTTACAACAGCCACGGAAAGTAATAGTACAAGTAAGTGCCAGCCCTGGGAGGTGGGCGGAGTCAGTAAAGCTCATGACGGGCGAAATAATACAGACTCTCGCGGCGCAGATTTAAGGTGCATTTTGCCTCGTTAGGGGCGCCCCCACTATCGATCCCAAAAATGTAACCAAGGTCACTTCCGTGCATGCACTTGTATTATTATCGTTCCCGCGTTCTGAATAGGTTTAAATTCGCATGTTTGCTGTCACAGAGAGTCGCTTCTGTACTTGTACTATTACTTATTCTGTGCTTTAGCAAGGCCTGGAAAAGGGTTAAACGTAGCCATAGCAACTATCAGCTTTCGGATAAAATGGCGAGTGGTTTTTCGATGTCGAAATTACCATCATAACTTCTCCGTACGCTAACAATAGTCGCTAGGTTACGGTTTCAAGACCTGCAATTGGTTGACTTTGGGTGAAGTCATTATGTTATCATGTCAGGTTTGGTAAACCTGGCTCTCAAAAGTTAAAGTTTACTTGACGTGCACTTGACGTATAATGAATGTAGGATGACCATGTATTCAGTGGTTATTGGTTTTTACAATATCATTAAGGGCTGATTTTTCAATCTCCACATAACACTGTCAGGTAAATTGTAGCTCTGTCATTTTATTTGTCACTAGCGACCCGCCCTCGCTTCGCTTCGGTTTATTTGAGTTTTCTATAACACACGTACATAAAACAAAATTTATTATACATAAAAACCTTCCTCTTGAATCACTCTATCTACTAAAAAAAACCGCATTAAAATCCGTTGCGTAGTTTTAAAGATCTAAGCATACATAGGGACAGACAGCGGGAAGCGACTTTGTTTTATACTATGTAGTGATGATAAGAAAGATAAGGACAGAGCTACAATTTACCTGACAGATTGTGTTATCTGCAGATTGAAAAATCAGCTCTTAATGATATTGTAAAAACCTAAAACCACTGAAAACATAACATATTTTAATTTAACGTAACATTTTACGTACGGGAATTATGGAATAATTAAGAATATCAAATTAGAACCTTTCTTTCTCCTGATCAGTGAATTCGCTAACCATCTGTGGCGGCAAATTGTGCGGGATCTCCACTTGAGGATCCGGATTCACATTACTTTGAAGAGTGTAGGTGCAGCGGTTCATCAAATATTTGTTGAAATCTTTGGGGGGTTTCGGTTTCACGGGGAACAAACTCTTTTGACGACCTTCAATCTGCCAAAAGAACAAAGCTTAGAGGGTTGATATTAACGACATCACCGTTGCGCTCTAGACATTGCACGTATTTTTACCTGTTTACGAATATGGATGTACATTTGATAAGGATTTGAATGAGCGACATTGTGAGATAAAGAGTTATCTGGAGCCGGCTCGGTTTTGATCGGCTCACGTGAATCTTTGGATGCTTTGATCTTTCGTTTCCTGGGATGCAGCTCAACAGAAGAACCAGGATTGTTGCCTACAACATGACGTAGATTGTATTGCAACTTAACATATAATAATAACATTTTCAGATTATTTACTAACATTACACATACAATTCCATCAAATTAACATATGATTATAGGATCAGTCTTAATATTAATTTGCTTTAAAAACATAGTGAAAACATATTACGGGAATAAAGTGTACCTGACTCCGATCTGCTCCCACCTGCACCTGTTGACGTAGAGGGCGCATGCTCATTATCCTGCCCCTATAACAATACAAAAAATGCAGGTTACAAATTAATTTCACCATCAAAACAGCAGCTAATTGCTAGACAGATTATAACTCGTACCTTTCATCCACATTATTTTACCTACTTTGCATGGCAAGGGAATGTAAGAATTATAAGCCCTCTAGAATCGAAGCCAACAACTACACTATCTACAACAGTTTGGAAATAAAAATACACAAAAATCATGCTGTAAATAATTATAATAAGTAGGACGATCTTGTACGTGGAGCTGCGTGACACAGCCGCATGCTGCACCTGCGACCGTCTGCCGCACGACTTGTCTATCTAACTTAGTACATGATACAGAGAACTTACAGAGCCCGAGGGCAGGGGGCTCTTGTTGGAACTCAATGTCGTCTGAGTAGACCCCGACCCGGAGCGACTTTCGCCCCCCGTCTGAGGGGAAATCCTTTCCTTGTCCTTCTCTCTCTCTCCATCGTTCGTCCTGTGCGAACGGAGGACTCTTTGTCCAGCCTTGGGAGGAAAAATATTTTTTGAGTAAACTTGTTAAAGAAAATTTGGGTTCGCTAGCATGTTTTTAAATATGTTCCTTCTTTGGCTTACTGACTATACCATAATAAAAATGTGTATGAGGGGTGCACTAAAAGTTTCGGGAATCGAATACCTACTCACGAATTTATTTGTACAACTTATATGTTTTTCGACCTTTGAGTTACCAACTTAACGGAAAAACGTGGCCAACTTTTTCCGTTAAGCTGACTACTCAAAGGGTAATTGTTATTAAAGTTTGTCACGTATACCATAAATTATGTTTTTACTTACACTACAAAAACGTATCGTCTGATTGCAAGGAAATTCTTTAGTTAATTAGAAAACACAATAATAGTAATGAGGGCGCCACTGGACGCTCGACGTTTGCTCGGTGCAGTCGTAATAACTGTTAACTGTAGAGATTGATTCGAGAATCCCATTTCTCGAAATGGTTTTTAATTTTTCATACATTGTTAAGAAAAGGTATAATTGTGTTATATATTCTCGCTTTGTTGGAGAACAGCACTATACAAGCCTCGGCCGGGAAAGGCAGTTGCTGGACCCGACGCAGACAAGGCCGCGATATAAAACTGTTGTTAATATATTATCCCACCAAAAACATAAATTTGAAAAAAGGAGCCAAGTTCGATATTAAGAATAAGCGTGGTTGTCAATTTCGCCGACAAAAGAATTGAGATCTAAATGGGTGCCAAGTTCAGTAGGAAATCCTAAAATAAAATGTTTTCTTAAGAACATACAATTTCTTATTTTTTCTACTACAACAATGTTTGCTATATAAAAGTATAACTTCTTTAATTTGAACACTAATTATTTACACAAAGCAGATAACTTAGGATAAATTGATGCTCAAGACTTGACTTGGCTAGTTTTTACTAGCAAGCCTTATTTTTCGAAGAGTAAGACAATATATAAACAGTTACTTACGTATAACATAAAGATGATAAGTTGATTAGCCAAATAACAGATATCTTGTAGGTATGTAAAAACTAGCCAAGTCACATCTTGAGCATCAATTTATCCTAAGTTATCTGCTTTGTGTAAATAATTAGTGTTCAAATTAAAGAAGTTATACTTTTATATAGCAAACATTGTTGTAGTAGAAAAAATAAGAAATTGTATGTTCTTAAGAAAACATTTTATTTTAGGATTTCCTACTGAACTTGGCACCCATTTAGATCTCAATTCTTTTGTCGGCGAAATTGACAACCACGCTTATTCTTAATATCGAACTTGGCTCCTTTTTTCACATTTATGTTTTTGGTGGGATATTATTACTTTTTGTACAGATTTTATTATTATTCATTACTCAAGAGTAAGTTATATATGAAATTAATTTCTCTTCCTGCGTTTACGCTGTATGATTTTATTTTTTGTGCTATTTTCTACATTTTCTTGAACGTTAGAAATATTAGAGCGTATTGCCCATTCATTATCTGCAATTTTTTTTATACGTTTTCTGATTATTTTTAATGTAAGTGTTCCTAATAGTCAAGAGCAATGAAAACGGGTCACTTTGTATAGAGTTTCCATAGAAAGTGACCCGTTTTCATAGAATCACCAATTAATTGAAAAATTATAATAAAATGATGAAAATTTACTAGTTTCTGACTTTTTTCTTTGTGTTCACCCAACTACCTATCTGGATGCCAAATTTGAAGTTTCTAGGTCATCTGGAACTGGGTTAAAGTTTTGATCTATCGGTCAGTCAATAAGTCAATAGGTAGGTGATAAAAATGCCGATTTTTACACGTTAATATTTCAATAACCGTTTTACCTATATACGAGGGTGCATTGAAAAGTTCTGAGCCTAAGGTTGTATATAATAAAAAAAAAAAAAAAAAATACTGGCAGGTAAAAGTGCCATATTTAGTCGCCATTATGCACTATCTTTTGTTTTTTTCTTGTCACAATTTTGCATTTTATGCTGGAACTGCTACATAAGGTCACTGATTTTTCAAGTAATGGATAAAATTGAGCACCGTTCTGTCATAAAATATTTGCAAAAGAAGGGGTTAACACCAAAACAAATATTTGAAGATATGAACAAAACATTAGGGCAATCTGCTCCATCGTATGCTACCATAAAAAGATGGGTAGCTGATTTCAAACGTGGCCGGGAGACTGTTCAAGACGAGCCTAGGAGTGGGCGGCCGTTGACGCCTACTACGGATGAAAATGTCAATAAAATATTAGATGCGATAATGAAGGATAGGCGATTGAAGATTGTGGAGATAGCGGAAGCAATGGGTATTTCTTATGAGCGGGCACAGAACATCATCACCGATGTTCTTGGATTTTCTAAGGTGTCAGCCAGGTGGGTGCCTAGACTGCTTTCAGTCGAGAACAAACGAGTACTGGTTACAATTTCCCAAGATTGTTTGGACATGTTTCAACGTGACCCCGAAGATTTTCTCAATCGTTTTATAACTATGGACGAGACATGGGTCCACCACAGTACACCAGAATCGAAAGAACAATCCAGGCAATGGAAAAGACCAGGTTCACCACCACCCAAAAAACCCAAGGTCATTTTGTCAGCTTATAAGGTAATGGCCTCGGTTTTCTGGGATTGCAGGGGGGTTATCATGATAGACTATCTCGAAAAGGGCAAAACAATAAATTCAGAGTACTATTGTGCTCTTTTACGTCGTCTGCGAGAGGAAATTAAAATAAAGAGACCTGGAATGCTGTCGAAAAAAGTATTGTTTCACCAAGACAACGCTCGCGTTCACACTTCGGCGAAATCAATGGCACAAATACATGATTGTGGATTTGAAGTGCTGCCGCATCCCCCTTACTCGCCGGATCTAGCTCCTTCCGATTATCATCTCTTCCCAAACCTCAAAAAACACTTGGGAGGACAAAGATTTTCGACTAATATGGAGGTACAAGAAGCAGTAGACTCATATTTTAACGACCTCAGAGATTCTTTTTTTTTTGATGGGATAATGAAGTTGGAGGCGAGGTGGACTAAGTGCATTGACCTTCATGGAGACTATGTCGAAAAATAAAATTGTTATAAAAAGTGAGCCAGTTAGTTTTTTTTACCAGGCTCAGAACTTTTCAATCCACCCTCGTATATGAAATTTCGGATTCTAGTTATTCAAGAGGGGGGGGGGGGGTTATACATATACCAAATTTCATGTTTCTATGTTAAATAGATTTTGAGTTATTAAGGAGTCAAAAGTGGCTCCAAATGGTTCGTGTAATATTACACACGGTGCTGCTCGCCAGTTCTGTTAGCTTGAACTTGGCTTTGACACGCTACCGCGTGTCTAGATATTAATGTACTTAATCGAATCGCAGCCCATAAATACTTATTTTTGATTAGGTAGTTGTTCCAGTGGCCATCTGTGGTCTTCATCATCAGTTCTACTTCACCAAATATTGTGTTTCTCAAGACATATGTATATTCAAGAAAAAAAAGTTTTTTTTTCATTTCTGTTTATAGATGATAGAGTTCTGAGGTAACAAACATAAGTAATAATCTAATAATAATAAATAATACTTCAAAATTCTTCGTTTTTTTTACTTTTTTATAAGTGATAAAAATGGCGATTTTTAGACGTTAATATCTCAATAACCGATTTACCTATATATATATATACCGAAATATAATTATATACATATACATATACCAAATGGATTAAGGAGTCAAAAGTGGCTCCAAATGGGTCGCTAGTTCCTTTTGGCTTTGAACTTGGCTGGACACGCTGCCGCGTGTCTATATTAAAAAAATAATTAAGGGTGGTATTCCACTCATTATATGAAGTCCGGATGTCATAAATTTTGATTGCTGATTTTCTATTTACATTCTTCTTACAATACTTACAGGCACTATAAGTAAGCGTTCCTAATAGTCAAGAGCAATGAAAACGGGTCACTATGTATAGAGTTTCCATAGAAAGTGACCCGTTTTCATAGATTCACCAATTTATTGAAAAATTATAATAAAATTATGAAAATTTACTAGTTTCTGACTTTTTTCTTTGTGTTCACCCAACTACCTATCTGGATGCCAAATTTGAAGTTTCTAGGTCATCTGGAACTGGGTTAAAGTTTTGATCTATAGGTCAGTCAATAAGTCAATAGTTAGGTGATAAAAATGCCGATTTTTACACGTTAATATTTCAATAACCGTTTTACCTATATATATGAAATTTCGGATTCTAGTTATTCAAAGGGGTTCTAATACATGTTTCTATGTTAAATAGATTTTGAGTTATTAAGGAGTCAAAAGTGGCTCCAAATGGTTCGTGTAATATTACACACGGTGCTGCTCGCCAGTTCTGTTAGCTTGAACTTGGCTTTGACACGCTACCGCGTGTCTAGATATTAGGCACAGTTTCGATTGCGTTTTATAATTATAAAATCAAAAATCCAGACTGCGTCAAAAAGCCGTGTAACTTATGTAGATAACACCCCAGCACAATATCATGACTAGGCATCGGAGTTTTTGTCGCACGGTAAGACTAATAGCAAGCTATGGAGTCGTCATTTGCCATAAATATAAACTCTTATTCATATTCATACTCATTTATTTAATTTATCTTAAAATGCCTCTATATCGGTCGGTCGTGTATATGATCTTAGTCAAGTTAAAAAAAATATCTATTAGATTATAAATTCATAACTTGAACTATACACCTGCGAATAGGTAATTCGCCACTAGTGTGGACTAAAACATTCACTTCTGCCGTGTTATAATGTATATTTTGTTTGTTTATAATTTTTTGTAATTAAATCAGTCTAAAAATGGTAATTATTTTTTATTGTAATATTTATTTTCCAAATATAACATTAAATAATCGTTTCTAAACTCGTCAACGTTGTTGTCCTTGATTATAAAAAAAAACCTAAATAATTAAATAAATAAATGAGTATGAATATGAATAAGAGTTTTGATTTATGGCAAATGACGACTCCATAGCTTGCTATTAGTCTTACCGTGCGACAAAAACTCCGATGCCTAATCATGACCTTTAAATCGTTATAAATTGTTAATAGCCAATTCCAAATGAAAAATTATGAAAGCAACCTCTAGATATTTTTTTAAATACCAATTATTTTTCAGATACCCTTTATCATGGAATTAGTAAGAAACCTGCGGGCCTCATGTCGAATGTGGCGTGTCAAATGTGGATAAAGCATCCGCCACTCTCATACTTATTTACGTGTCAGAGGGTGACGGATGCCTTATCCAAACTTAGTCACGCGATAAACGCAGCCATATTAGGGCCCCTGCACTGCTAGCACATGTGCCCAAGCGACATAGCTCGAAAGACGAGAAATCTCTGTCTCCACTGTCACTTTTCTCAATTTCGGTAGTACAAGTGCCCGTGGCGAGACATTCTCCCCAAGCGAGATCTCCGAGCGGGCGAGCCGTATGTGTTGCCATTTGTGCAGATAGTATTCTACGAATGGGATTTTCTTTTGTGGCAACACTGAATCGGTAATGAAAAAGTGCGCGTCCCTTCGGTTTTTGAGTGAACAGCAACCCTGTTACGCGGGCTTACAATCTGTGTGCGAAATCACATGTGTCAAATCATACAGTTTTAAAATCTGTAATTTGAAGTAAAGTAAGTTATTTATTGTTTATCAACATTGATCAAAATGGTGGCTAACGATTAGGCCCAAAGTGCGTGGGCATCTAACTTTACGCAACAGTAATTTAGGGTCATATTGTTGATATAAAAATGAATGCTTTTCTGACTGGTTCAGTGATAAATTGCCCACCGAAATGTTGGTTTCTTTTCGTTTTTTTTTTTTTTATTGTATAATGTTATTTGAGAGTAAGAAGTACCCAAGCACAATTAAAATTAATGGTGGACTTCATGTCCACGAACCCGCTTTTCGCCACGGGGGAATTTACTGGCCTACTTGGTAGTCAAAAATGGAAGCCGAGTGGATCAAGGACCTTCTAAGAGAAAAGGGTCCCAACAAGTCTATAGAGCGATGGAAGCATGTAATTAGTTACTATTAGGAGATTAAATTTAGCTCTTTGTTGTACTTCACTAGCAAAAGTTGGTGCTTGGAATAAAACCCATCGATTCACTACTTCATGGAGAATATTCATTGTTGTGTTCCGGTTTGGGGATAAGACAGCCGGTGAAATGACTAGCATAGAGGCATTCCATCTTAGCCTCAGGGTTGGCAACGCATTTGCAGTCTTAGGATTGCATTGCAGTCTTGTGATTGCGAATGTCTATGGGTCACAGTTTCCACTTACCATCAGGTGGCCTGTGTGCTCGTTTGTCTACTCGATGCCATAAAAAAAAAAAAAAAAAAAAAAAAATATTACCAAGCTTACAAAAATAGTCCAGAAACAAGTACATAATCGAAGATTTCTTCATACATTCTTTTATCATACATAAAACTGTACTAACACGAATCAAAAGGCGGTCAGAAAATGAATAGATTTTTAGATAAATACTGTATAAGGGCTTGTTTACGGAGACGCGGGGCGTCGCGCGTAGCGTTGGGAGGCACGGTCTGCACTCAATTAAAACATGGTGTGATATAAAAGCGTTTACAGAGACGCGGTTTTACGCACGTTTGCTTCAACTAAAGCGTTACTTGCGGCAGAGCTCGCGGAAGGCATCGCCGAGTTTCACGCAGCGTCGCACGCGTCATTAACTGCGGTTCCCGCCACTGGGCCCGAAGCGGGGCCCGCGGCGGAACCACATGCCCATATCTTTGTTGATACGGTAAGTGTTGAAACTCCTGATTCGGCAGCTCGAAGGGGTTGTTGGCATCCCTTAACCTCCTTCTTTGGATTTTCCTTTATCGGATCTTCTCGTCCCGAAAATGGAAAAATACACAAGACATGTAAAATTACGATAAAGTAGCGAATGATACAAATAGTACTTAAGAAAATGTATAATTGTGAACAAACATACTTACATAGACTATTTAAAAAGTTCAACCAAACACCAAAACGTTAATTCAAAATCCGTGACGATCAACACTGAGACACTCTCGCGCGCTTCGCGGGTTTGAAAGCTCGGAGACTAACTGTTGCCTTTTGACGTTGACAAGCGTGGTATTATTTCACTTGTGCTCCGAATTGCAAGGAAATTTCGCCCCAAACTGTCAAGCGACTAAGATCTGTCGCCTTGACAATTGGTCGCGCTCTTTCTCGCTTGTCGCGCAAGTCGCTGGCAGATGTGCCAGCTGTGCTGAAATGCTTACTGCCAAAATCACGACCAGTAAAATAGAACTCAATGTGTTAAGACAGAAGGCTGATTTTGTGGTAGTCAAGTGTACGAGCCGAAAGAGACTTACTTTGCCATAGTTTGTCTCTCTTACACAAGTAGGCAAGTAGTTAGTAGGGTGACCACGAGCAATCATTAATATCATTATAATTCCCAATGTGAATCCGTTGACAAATAGCCGCCATCTTGAACTGTTCCGGGGATCCAGGGATCTAAATGGTCTCCGACCACAAACCCGTAGACAGAGTTAGAAAAAGTAGCCGCATTCTTGAACTTTTTAGTTTTTCGACTGATTGCCTCCAAAATCGATATCTGGGGATTTTTGTGGTCTCCGACTACGAACCCGTTGAGAGATTGAGGAAAAGTATCCGCCATCTTGAACCATTTTAGTTATTCGACCGATTGCTTACAAAATGGAGACCACACAGATCCACCGAATTGAGAAGTTCCGGTGGCCATCTATGGTCTTCATCATCAGTTCCGCGTCACCAAATCATACTTTCTGAATGCAAATGCTGGATCTGTTACTGAAAGTACCAAAATCACTACTTTGTGACAATATGGGACCACCTCCTCTGGAGCATATACCCATACAAACAAGAAAAATAATTTTCAAAATCTGTACACAATTGACTCGCGTAACGTTTGTTTTCTTTTGTATGTTTATACAAAAGAAAACAACATACAGTTGACATACAGACGAATTGAGAACCTCCTACTTTTTTCAAGTCGGTTAAAAATTGTTTCGTTTACTGCCCCACCGGCTTGAAAAATTAATTTGTCCGTAAATTGCAATTCAAATATGGTCACCTAACTAGAAAGGGACGCAGTAAGCTTTAGTACATCTCTTTCGGCTCGCGTTATCGGTGTAGTACACCTTTCAGATGTACGTTAGTACTTACTAGTCTATTCTTTTAGGTATTTAAAAAAATGAAAACATTCCAAATCACGTGACTGTTAAACAACCAATCAAAACGGGTCCGTAGCATAATATCGAAAACCAAATTTCATAAGTACGGAATTCCTAAAAACCAAACTTCGAACATCAAAATGTATAATGTACGAAATTCCTAAAGATGCATGTCCAATGTTTAATTAGTCAGTTTTAAAATGTCTAAAGCACAATACCACTAGTGCACGAAAGAACTAACGACATTTTACCTACGCCCGGTTGACCTAAGTTTAAAATGTATAAAGTGCGAAATTTCGAATGACATTTTAATTTTCGAAAGTACGCTACGTTCATTAGGGGTGGAGTATTTAGCATTAAATGTATTGATTTTCGAAGAATTGTCACTAAGATTTTAGTACGTAGTGATTTTGAGCACGAAATATAAAGTTTCAAGTTTTGTCATTAGGTATTTTGTACAAAGGAATATTGATTTTCGAAAATGAGATCATTCGATTAAAATAGCACTAGGACATGCATCTTTAGGAATTTCATACATTAGACATTTTAATATTCGAAGTTTTGTGTTAGGAATTTCGTACGTGTTTTTTGGGGGAAAATTACGTCCATGGTGCGAGAAAAAGTGCCAAAGTCGTCTTTTTTTGACGAAGTCTGGGCCTATACTTTTTCATTAGAGATGTACCTTCATAATCTTGTGGGCAAAAATACAGTCCCATCACCCCGCCAGGCGACGACAAACAGCAACTGGCTCCGCCTAGCTTAAAATAAAATAAAATAAATAAAAACCGCCTAGCTTACTCCGATCAAATTAATCGATATTAATGTCGTGACTAGTTTAATCGATTAATGCCCAGCTTAGAATCTCTGAGCTAAGCTGCGGACGCAACATCGCAGAATCATGATCTAATCAAAACAATGTGTTCTGTTCCTAAAGGGACACTTTCTACGTCATGAGGTCATGACACGGTCACAGTATGTACATAGCTAAAGCAGTAAAGAAATTACGAACAAACGTTCGAAACGACGCACTCACAGAGACGCACGCCTCTACGAGACCGCGAAGCGAACATGGCAGTGCTGTCAGTCGCGAGTGTCGCTTCGAGACGAATAGTTTCTTTTGCATTTAATATTCTTTCTTTATACAGATGCCACGAGTGCACTGCGTCGTATACGGCTCTTTGAATTCAGCTTCTTCAAACCCTGAGTTTTCATTTATTAAACTCCCTGCTGACGTTGAAAGTTAGAATATATAAACAAATTTTAAACAAATTGCTTTTCATAGGATGACATTTGTTTATAAGTTATGAAATATGTCATATTACAAGCCGCCGCCATGTTAAACTTTTAAGTTATTCGTCTGATTGCTTCCAAAATCGATATCTGGGGATCTGTGTGATCTCCGACAAGGAATTCATTGACCGAATGGGATGAGTAGCCACCATCTTGAACTTTTTAGTTATTCTGTGTGGTCTCCGAAAACGAATCCGAGGAGGCCATGGTGACATGGGCTGATTCTAGTTGTGAAATTGACAACCAACCAAATTCAGGTATACTTAAAACTGCTGAATAACAGTATTAACACGTTCAACGCGGCACAACATTCTCAACTTGCCGGGGGTGCGACATGACCAGATGACCTCCATACTTCTCATGCAACGCCATGGTGCGACGTGAGTTTTATTTGCCCACATCACCTACCTATTTGGTGGGTAGTAATAGTGTGTATATCACAGGAGCCGCCTCTAATCAAATCAAATCAAATCAAATCATTTATTCTGTAAGTAGGCCCTGTAGGCACTTTTACAAGTCTGAGTCTACCAGCGCTTCCAAAGAGACCACTGTTGAGAAGAAGCGCCGCAAGAAACTCAACAGTAAGCCGTTTTTTAAAAATAAATCACTTACTACAATACTAAACTTAAGCTACATAATTTAAATGTCATAGGGATGTACAGGTCCCAGTAGTAATAATAATTAAATACATCAAAATGTCAGATTAAAATAAATAATACAATTTCGGAGATGTAAACAGGCTCCAGGTAATATAGGGTGAATCTACCAGCGCTTCGGACGAGACCATCATTGCGGAGAAGAAGCGCGAAACTAAGTTACATTAAGTAAAGTAAGTTACATTAGGTAATAAAGTAATAAATAATAATTTCTTAAAACTACCAAAAATAAAATCATTACAAATGTAAGGTCAATAAACCTTAAATAAAAACAAACACACGTTTTTAGAGCCATTTGGCCAAATATAAGGCCTGATTTAACGAGAAATAATTCGCCACACCGCATTGCGTTGATAAAAGCACGTTGGCAGTAATAGTGATGGCAAATATTTTAAACTATCGACAATAAATTATTATTGTAGTTTTTTTATTACTGTTAACTTTACATTTCGTTAAATTAGGAATATTATTCGTGTTTCTTCAAAAATGTAGACAAACGCTTATTACTTAGCATGTTTAGGACGTAATTTAGTTTTTTAGGTAACACATAGGTACATAAAACATAAGTCTATAATATTAAGTTTAAGACGAATCTGGGGAGCTGTGTTGTCTGATACTGATCCCTAAATATCTAAAAAGTTTAAGATGGCGGTTACTTTTCTCAATTTGTAGCTTCTTAACTGCTCTATAAATATAATATACTCTGCGTGCGTGTTCCAATTTTTAATCGAGATTAATTAAAATTACGATTTGTCAATTGTTTTTCGAGTAATCCGTTGATTAATTTAACCGCGATTAATTTCGTGAAGATTGATAGTTTATACAATTAACTAGTTGATAAGAAAAAATCGATTAATACCCATCTCTGGTATGTATGTATGTATGCATGTATGTATTGAGTACAAAACGTAAACTTAATGCCTAATGGCATTCTCTACCAGTGAACCTTTGGGTAGGTAAATCTGTTTTTTTTTGTAGGCGGTGCGTAATATATACAGGGTTATTGGTAATTCGACGTATTCCCGTTAGGAGGTGATAGGGGTGACTATTTGCGGTAATTTTAACCCCCATATGCATTATGCAAAAGTGAACCATTTTTGAGTTATCATGTTTTTTAGCTTTTTTCAAAATAAGTCAAAAATGCAGCATCAAAAATTAATTTAAAAAAAAGTATCAATTTAAATCTATTTTTTTC
>OZ014438.1:25737347-25900178 GCA_963966035.1 Acleris laterana
AATCTGTTACGATGAAAACATTACATACGGGTCTTATAATGGGCACTGAACAACGATGTAAACATTACACATGGGATGATACTTTTAGGGTTAACCGACTTTGAAAAAGGTGAGATGTTATAATTTTTATGCAATGATAAAATTAAAAATATTCGACACACACTAGCAAAAAATGTGGTAAAACACTTAACTCGACCAGCCTAGCAACTGGTTGAAAGAGATGGTTTTAGTAAGTTTACATACTGTATATTTACTGTTTTAATTTAGGGGTAGTTTTAAGGGTAGAAAAGCTTAAGAATATGATAATCATTTTCGAGTGTGGAATAATATTTAAATCCTTTTCATTTAATCAAAAAAATAAAATATTTTTTTTTATCAAGTGGTACTTTTCAAGGGTTGAAAGGGGGTTAAAAATTTGATAATTATTATAGAGAATATAAAATATTACTTACTCTATACTTACATCTTTTTATGTCATACCAAAGTATTTTTTTGTGATTTTTTCAATTTAGGGGTTGTTTGCAAGGGTTGTAAGATTTTCAAGGGGTTGAAAATGATTTTAATATGAGGTAATTGTGTTAGAAAACACTTTACAATTTCACCACTTACTATTAGACATGTTTTCTAGCGATAAAATGGCTCAATGTAAATTTTTCCATTAAGGGGCTGTTTACACCCCTTAAAAATAATAGGCGGAGTTCAGATCATTTTCACTTTTGAAGTTAAGGGTAAGATGAGCCTAATTCCAAAATTTCATGCAAATCGGTTCACAGTAAAAAAATTCGGAGGTAAGACCGTATTTTTCGCTTCAATGACTGCACTACTTGTATAGGTGAAAAACTTTCATGTATTTGTGTACAAAACTTATATGGAATTTACATCAAATTTCATTGTAGAATGTCGAACGGTCTATACAGAATGTGCTACAACTACTTGCAAGAGGTATTTTACTAAGTTTTTCACCATCACTGTTGGGCGATGTGCTTGCAACCTGTCACTAATGCCCTGGTAAACATCTTAGCCTAATTTTGCAAAATGTGCCTGAAGAATTATCAACAAATTTTAGAGTGGTAGGTAATTCTGGCTTTGCCTATCCCACTCTGGGAACGGCGTGAGTTTATGTATGTGTGTAAAATTGAGAAATTTTTAATCGACCCCTTTGAAGTGTTTTTTTGTGTAGTCGATCCATTATGCCTGTAGTTTTGTTGGTGGATTGTATACAAATTGTATATATTGTATTGTAAATTACACAAAATTATTTTATGGCTGTATTTTTCACTGACTGACGCGACAGCGGAGCTCCTATTTCTGGGTGCTGCTGCAAAAGTAACATAACCTGAACCTACCTACCTATTTCATTATAATGGCAATAGGACAATATGCGACTGGGTATTATGTAAATAAATTTCGTAGTGGGCATTTCGGCCCGCGGTCCGAGTGATGTGTGGGCTGAGGTGGCCACATTCCGGACTTACGTACCTAGGCTTTTTTTTGGTTAAGGCGAAGGGAAGCGAGCTCGGGTCGCTAATTACTTATACATAAGTACCGAAGTATAAATAGAAAGCCAGGTCGTCTCCGGCCCTTTAAGAGTTTCTGTTACCTATTACCGCTCAGGCGCTAGGGTTGCATCGATGCGCGTCACTCGATACTTGAATCGCACGCAACCCAACGCGGCGACGCCGCGGCGGCCCCGACTAAACCGGCTCGGTACCTCCTGTTGAGTTTGCTTGTGTACTTACTTATTCTGTGCCTGTGGAGGATTGCGGCACGTAAGGGCGAAATATACCTTTGTTTAAAGATGAACTACTTACTATTTGTAGTGTGCATATAGTAGCTGACTCTTATCTCGGTCGTATTGGCGGCCATTCACTTAGTTCACTGACAATAGACATGAACACTTTTAAATTCATAGCACCTAATTTTATTTATGAATATTGGCCTAGGTGTACTTACGAATCGTACGGGTGAGCTGATAAGAAGAGGAAACAATAACATTTATTATTGTTTATTGAATGATACGAGGGGCGGCTGAAAAGTAATCTACCTAACAATGAAACAAAAGACTGGCGTGCCTATTTTTTTTTTTAATTTTCTATATAGTCCCCTGCTAGTAAAATGCACTTATAAAATTTTTAAAATATTGAATTTAAACAATAAAAAAAAAAACTTTCGGTTTGTCGTCAAAAAAGTCAGTAACCGCAGCCTTCATTTCGTCATCGGTCATAAACCTTCGTCCCCTGAGGTCTTTCTTGAGAAGTCTAAATAGAAAATAGTCACAGGGGGCTAAATCTGGACTATAAGGGGGGTGGTCAATGGTTTCGAAGCCATTGTCTTTAATTGCTAGCTTCATTGTGCGGGCGGTATGCACTGGTGCGTTATCGTGCAAAATCAGAATTCCTTTGCTTAGTTTACCTCGCCGTTTTTCTTTTATTGTCTCTCTTAGTTGATATAGTAAGTTTGAGTAATAATCAGCATTCATTGTAGTTTTCTTCGGTAAATAATCTATGAGCAAAATCCATTCTGTGTCCCAAAAGATTGACGCCATAAGTTTACCTGCCGATGGACAGACCTTGAATTTCCGAGGCGGCTTCTCATCCTTAAATTTCCACTGTAACGACTCTTGCTTACTTTCCGGGTCCCATCGTCGAATCCAAGTCTCATCACATGTTACAATTCTAGAAATTATTTCTTCCTCTTTCCCTCGACTCATGTCTAAAAACTCTTCGCAACATTTGACACGCCTCTCCATGTCAAATGCAGTCAACATTCTGGGGACCCAACGTGCACTAACCTTGGACATGTTCAAATGCTCATGAATTATTTCATTGACTCGCTCTTTACTGACGCCCACATCTCTAGCTATCTCACACTGCTTCACTCGTCGGTCCTCTAATATATTTTTTTTCACCCTGGCTACATTTTCATCGGTGACGGCCGAAACTGGTCTTCCGCTACGAGGATCATTTTCCAGGCTCTCACGACCTAACTTTTTTAAACTGCTTTGACCAAAACTTTATAACAAATTCGGAAGAACACGAACTGCCAAAATCACGTAACATACGCTGTCTGATCTCCGAAGGCGTATTCCCTTCTTTAGTCAAAAACTTAATCACCGCACGCTGCTCGATTTTATCCATTTTAACTTTTTCTACCGACATGTTTGAAACAATTGTAGGAGACAAATAAACGTGATGCAATAAACAAATGAATGTAATACATTTTGAAAATAGAATAACAAACGAATATAAATCCATACCAGCCAGCATTATTTTTGTATACACCGTGTTTTTTTTGATTTACGATAATTTTAAGGGAACGTTCTTTAGGTCAAATAAAGTTAATTTCCCAAAGACAGACAAATGATAACTCTTACGGTTTTAAAGATATTTAATTTTTAAATTTAATCAGTTAATCAGGTTGAACTAGTATAAAAGGCTCTTAATTGATAACAACAATTTTCTTTGAATTCTTATGATTAAAGAGTTTCCAATTGTTAGGTTTGTATACGCGTCCATGGAACTAGTAAGTACAAACGTACATCTGGAAGGTGCACTACACCGATAACGCGAGCCGAAAGAAATGTACTAAAGCTTACTGCGTCCCTTTCTAAAGGTGACCATATTTGAATGGCAATTTACGGACAAATTAATTTTACAAGCCGGTGGGGCAGTAAACGAAACAATATTTACTTATTCAACTGTTACTCTTATTCTTACTTATTCAACTTACTCCCAAATCGATATCTGTGGATCTTTGGATCTGTGTGGTCTCCGATAACTAATCCGTTGACAAATTGTCAACAAATCTTGAACTTTTTAGTTATTCAACTGATTGTCTCCAAAATCGATATCTGGGCATCTGTGACCACACAGATGTCCAGATATCGATTTTGGAGACGTCAACCGTCAACCGTCAATGAATCCGAGGACAGACTGAGAAAAAGTAGCTGCCGTCTTGAACTTCTTAATAAGAGCTGGTAGAACAAAATAAAAGCATTGAAAGCTTTCAAACAAAATCTAGTATTAAGTTGTCATTCAAGTGTCAATTTCGAATTATAGGAGACCACACGGAATACACAGATCCCTAGATCCACATACAGGTACAATTCTTTCGGCTCGCGTTATCGGTGGAATGCACCTTCCAGATGTACGTTATTACTTACTAATTCCATGGTTACGCCAACATTGACGTATTATTTGACACTCACTATTAGTTAACTCTAAAGGCCCTTTTAGAATGATCAAAGATATAACATTCAATAACTTTGTTCTAAACAGAAAAAAAAATTTTTTTTGCAATATTTAAAAATCTAATCTACCAATTAGTTTCTATGGATATACCTAGTAATATGCCGAAGTTATCGTGAATCAAAAAAACACGGTGTATATTTCTGACCAAGGAGATTACTTATCAGCCGCCCCTCGTATATGACTTATGATTTAACATGAGAAAGTGTTAACTTACATTTGAAGTAAAAACTGATTCCAATTCGAATCCGTCATCTCTAATTTTAAAATCGGCGCAGAATACATAAAAATAATATCTGTACCCTTACCATGAGTTACAATTACGGTACTCTCGCTAGCGAGTCGAATGCTCTGTCCCTCGCAGGCCTTGCACTATTCTTATAGAGTGCGAGGGACAGAGCATTCGATTCGCTAGCGAGTACAGTAATTGTAACTCATGGTAAGGGTACAGATATTATTTTTATGTATTCTGCGCCGATTTTAAAATTAGAGATGACGGATTCGAATTGGAATCAGTTTTTACTTCAAATGTAAGTTAACACTTTCTCATGTTAAATCATAAGTCATATACGAGGGGCGGCTGATAAGTAATCTCCTTGGTCAGAAATATACACCGTGTTTTTTTGATTCACGATAACTTCGGCATATTACTAGGTATATCCATAGAAACTAATTGGTAGATTAGATTTTTAAATATTGCAAAAAAAATTTTTTTGAAATTAACTGAAAATCTAGATTATAGACTTCAAACTCGATTCTAGATTTACAAGAATATAATTGGACCTTTATAAAGTTCACCGCCAATTACTTAGTATAACAGAGCTGAAATACCTTGTCGGAACGATATGCAATAGGGCAACAAATCTTCGTCCTCCAAGGGCAAGAGTAAGTCAAGAGCTAACCCGTTATCAGTAAAAAAACACATGAAGGAAACCACTTAGTTATTTAAACCAAACTACCGGCTGCATGCGAAGCAACCAATTTCTATGCTGGTCTTTCTACCTCTGCTTTGCTACGAAGTCATGGTAGTAAAATTACAGAACGCAGGACACATTACATGGAAACTAATGTTACTATCCAACCAACGTAGTTATTACTGTAGGCTTATAAGAGTATAAATTATTTTCTAAAATTTTCGACGTCCAATGTCGTGGATAGGTAGGTTTTTAGCTTTCTTTCAATTACGAACGCACAGCCGAACCGATTTGGATAAAGTTCAGCACACAGATAGTCAATGGACTTAATAAGGAAATATTGAACACGAAAAGTGTAATTTTCGTTACAGTTGCGTTGCGTGTCCTAGGAATAAAAATCTGATAATATCTTTAGCACATAATAAAACGAACTGAATAGGAAAACTATCACAACAGTAGACTCGATTGGTTCCTTAGGTACAGGCGACTGTAGTGTTCATACCTGCTAAAAATCATTTCTAAGACACAAGTAACTTAGATAATATAACATCGACTTGATGTTTTTCGAGATAGCTTTTTGTGTTTGTAGTAAAGTAACGTCAGAAGTGTCGGAACCCTACACTGAGCATGGTTCGACATGCTCTTGGCCGGTAATCTTTAAGTATTTCAATAATGGGTCATGTATTTGGAATGAAGTTTAATGCTACATTTTTAAAAGTACCTACACAAATGTACGGTCACGAGCGTTAATTTGTGACCCATTTCAAGAAAAATATGCTTGAAGTGGTCAAGGTCAATGTCATTAGAATATCAGATTGACTTTGGACGTAATATTGGTTCGAGCGCAACCCATGAATAAAACATAATTAGGTGCCTACTTGCCGTGGTACGTAGTTTTCTATAAAATCATAGGCCTACTACAATCTTGCGGGGAAGCAACGATAAGGTCTAACATGGAACATGCTTGCCTAATTAAATGCTTATTAATTTATAGAACTTAGTAAATAAATAAGAAGAAGAAGTAAATAATAAGAAAAAGTATTATGTAAGTACATTTTCTATCAATGTCATAAAAATACAATGTCGATTGGAAAACTTTTTAATCGTTGGAATCGCATGTTATGTAGTGCCCTGCTGTTAATTATTATAATTATACACTAAACAAATGAAATAAGTGTCAAAGATAGGATCAAGGAGCAAATTCAAATAACAAATGTGTCTATTTAAAGCCCTATTCTGCAGTTAGAGCAGCATGTATAGGTATAGCAGTTCCGCTTACAAGAACGTCGACTTCTGATATATGGGAACTAGTCGGTCAATAAAACAAATGTGACTGCAAGAAACACTGAGCAAAGTCGGAACTTTAATCGAAATAATTCTTTCACGATAGTTAGTTTGAAATCTCCTTCTATTTTTCTTACGAAACTACATTGTCTATGAGGATTACACGGTAAGTGTATGTAGGTAGAACCAGTGCAACTGCGGTACAAGCATGCGCTACAGAGTCAGTGTGCCAGTAGGTCGCGTTATATAAGACACCGCTTACTCGTGGCTTTGCGTAAGACCCGTTGCGGGCCGCTCCAACCCCAGACGATGATTGTGTTCAATGCCGTATTTTATGTAAGCGCTTAGTTGATGTAGCGCTCATATTTATTTAACGATTGAAATTTTATTATTTTTACTATATGGGCATAGTCAAAAACATTAAATGTCGATCGAAAATGCGAGAGAAAAACCAAAAGCGTAACAGCTAGATTTCGTTGATTATATGTAGGCTTCTCAAGTTCGAATCGTATGCCTACTTAAGTATAAAGCCTTTTGCAAGTACGATGTCAAGAACATGTTTTTTTATTCTTTTGAGAAAATGTGCAAACATGTAAATATATATATATATATATATATTTATTAGTGTCCGACCGAAATTTCGGTTTCGGTTTCGGCCAGTTTCGGCCAAAAAATCAAGTTTTGGCCCGTGTTTCGGTTTCGGCCAAAAACGGCCGAACCCTTCGGCCTCGCCGAAACTTACAACATCGTACCTTCGGGTCGCGCTCGGCTAACGTCGGGCGCGCTCGGCACGGCGGGGCTGGACTTTATAGGATAGTTAAATTTTCAAACAGAACCTCTGTAACTGTGCTAAAATTTCATTGTGATAAATCTTTGAAAGTAGAAACCTGTAATTATAGGTCGGCGAGATATTAATTTTAGAAAAAAACGGGCTTACTAACATTTTTTCGACTTTTTAAGGACTTTTTTTTTTATATAAAAGGTTCGGTTTCGGTTTCGGCAAAATGACATGTTTCGGTCGGTCACTAATATATATACACTGGCCTGGCAAAACTAAGTGATAAAATTTTCATTAAAAGTGTGATACTTAGTTTTGCGGGCCAATATCTTCCACGTCAAAAAAAACGGGGCACTATTTTTTACAGCTCCTTGAGATAATAAACTTTAAACTAAACAGCAAGCAACAATTAAAAGGGTATATTTATTGGTTTCAATATAGACAAAATTAATTCGTTTTGACGTCGAAGTTCTGTCTGAGATCATCACAGCTCACCTCGGTACAACCACCTCGCTGGTTCGATGTTTTATCCAATTGAAATTGCAACGTAGTGCGGTTAGCTAAGGTCGCTCCAGAAAATCAATAGCGTGGAATTAAACGCGTCTGGGTTATTCAACCAAAGCGTACCTAACGATTGCACAGCCCAGCTGAGCATTGTGACTTCATGTAATTAAAAGAAGCGACTTGAAATAGTTAATACGACTTAATAGTATTTTCATTTATTTATCAGGAATCACTACATAGTATAAAACAAAGTCGCTTTCCGCTGTCTGTCCCTATGTATGCTTAGATCTTTAAAACTACGCAACGGATTTTAATGCGGTTTTTATTAATAGATAGAGTGTTTCAAGAGGAAGGTTTTTATGTATAATAAATCCTGTTTCATGTACGGGTGTTACAGAAAACTCACATAAACCGAAGCGAAGCGAAGGCGGGTCGCTAGTTTTATTATAATTGTTATTAGATTGTAGTAAGTGAAAATATCGATTATTTTTATGCTCATACTAAAAATGTTTACAGATTTCACAAAATGTCCAATCAGGGCCGCAAGGTACAGTGGAAACCGTAAGCTGTATTACAAGAAGAAATTATCAGAACCGCTCCATGCGACGAGTAGCTCGCAGCGAGCCTCTTTACCGGAGATCAGAAGTCAGACAGCAGCCCTACTTGACCTCGAGCGCTAGTCCGCGGTACCACAAGTTAGCACACGACATTATTCCGAAACAAGAACTGGCTTTAGACTTACAGATTACTAACGACGACATTCAAGCTGCGACCATATTGATGTTATTCGCTAAACGACACTTAAACATGTATTATGACAACGCTTGCACTAATTCATCCACGTTAGAATGTGTGACGTCGAATGAAGATAATCACCGATCTGAGGCCTACGTGGCGCCACCGGGTTGGTTGCAGAGTCTGTATAGACAACCACGACTGAGGTTGATGCGCATTCTTCAAAGTCTAGCGATTCCTCCTTTCGCTTCGCCGCGAGACAGGCGGAGATGGAAGAACGAGATGAATATGAACTTGATAGTGTCTTGCATGATGCGAAGGCGAATCATGCCGAGGGTGCCGATGCCGGCGGTACTGCAGCAGGCCATGCACGTGGCAGAGCAGCTAGTGCAGCTGGCGCGGCGCAAAAAGATGCCGCACGAGCGGCACATAACCTGCGGCGACTGCGGCCTGCTGCCCGTGCTGCCCGTCACCGGCCAGTGCGGCCACTCACGCTGCTTTGAGTGAGCTCCCCTTATTTTAATCTTATAATTTGAAATCTGTTTCCTGAAAAGTGTTGTTTTGTTCTTTAAAAGCGTTTTTGCATCGCAGATAACACGTATCTCTCGATGCTGTCCAACCACAAACGAATTAAAAGCTGGTGTATTTTATTAACACTTATCTTTAGGTTTCTGAAAACAAGGTAGGGGCAGGGTGTTTTTATTTGCGCTTAACGTGAGGTACCAATATCTCAAAACACATTATTATTAAAATTCTAAAATAATATAACTAACCCGTGTGGTTCCCAGGTAGAGTATTAGAGTAGTAGTAGAATAGTGCCACTCCATGTCTTCCCGTGGATGTCATAAGAGACTACTAAGGTAATAAAGGGCGATGGGCTTGCAACCAGTCACTAATAGACTGACAAATACTCGTATTGCTTGATTGTGCAAAATGTAGTGTCAACAGGATTTTGGAGTGGTTGGTAATTTTGTAGCTCTGCCTACCCCACTCTAGGAATAAAGGTGTGAGCTTGTGTGTGTATAATTAACACAATTAACTTGAGACATTTTTAACTAATATATCACGTGATAGAATAAATAAATAAAACTCAAAGTTCTAATGATGAGGCTTTGTTTGGACCACTAAATACTCCAAATATTCCAAATTGCAGCCTGATAGCTTTATAAGTTTTAGAGAAAGGGTAACGACAGACCGACGAACAGATAGGCAACAACGTCTCGTCTCATGAGGGTTTGTTAAGGAACCCTTCAAACGTGTCAAAGTCGGCACACAGCGCTTCCTCCGCTCTCAGTGCGTTTGCGCCTTAAGTTTGAGATCATAATAAAAACCGTAGATTTTTGAAATTTTGTAGATGTATTCGAAACAACGCTACGTGCACGTGTGGGACGCCAGCGCCGCAAGAAATGCACGTAGACACTTGCGTCCAATATCTCACCGGTAAATTACTAGCCAACAAGCAACCTTCAAGGTAAGTTTCTTTTAAAACTGGCAGGTTATTATTAAGTCCAACAATTATAATATTCTGTCTATCTCAATACTTCACAATTCAATTAAAAATAAAATGTTATGTACTTACTAATGATCTTTTTGACATGGGACATTTTTGATCTGTCAATCATCTGTTAAATAACGTAGGCAGTTAAAGTATGACGCAAGCAGAGTTTTCTGTATATTTAAGTCAATTTAAAGGAAGAACCTTTTAATTTGTGTGCGTGTGTGGGTGTGTGTTTGTTACTCCTTCACGCTGCAACGGCTGGACGGATTTGGATGAAATTTGGAATGGAGATAGGTTTTACTTTTTATCCCGGAAAATATAAAAGTTCCCCAGGTAATAACGATGATCAAAATCTACGCGGACGCAATCGTGAGCAAAAGCTAGCAATCACTTACAGCGCCAGTGGAATGTTTGGAACGAAGACACTTGTCATGTCATCAAAAGTAACCCAAGAAAACAACTTGGAGCTTTAGCAATACTTGAATCACCTCATCATCATCTGACTATTTATTCGGTTACACATAGCAAAGTCGCAAAAGCATACGTTACTGAACTTAATACTTATACAACGCAAGGAATACCGAAGTATCACCTGTCCTTGTCTGCTTTGTAAAATAAGGGCCTGCTTGTTATATAACTGTCCTAGTCAAATAAGTTTTCCCTAATCGGTTCTAATTTACTTTATTTTATTTCATATAAAATACGTTATTATGTGATTAGATTTTAATAGCATCGTGATATAAGAAAAGACTCCCTACTTATATCACAGTGTCATCAAAATCACTGACCTGTATAAAATCTCTTTGGACAGGCTGTAGACAGACTGTTGAAGCAATACAAGCGCCCTCTAAATTTGCGGTGAACTGAATTGACATGGTAGCCTGTCTAAACTAAATTAAAAAAGGTCAATGCAAAGAAACAAACAATCAAATCTTTCTTCTTTATAATATTTACTCCAATAACTTAAGACATGAGTTTGCGTCAAATCGTAGTTCTGATTTGTTGCCGACTTGTTTATGATGTTGGCCCAATGAATAATCCAAGTTTGTGACCGAACGCAACATAAAAAAAAACGATTTGGCGATTATAACCCTAAAACATCGTATACAAGTCTGCAAAAATCAGAACTACCTTATTTAACGCAACCTACCCACTACTTGGGCTAATTAGTGTAGATAATAATGTATTACCCGATCGATAGCCTGAGCATCGCTAGAGTTAAAATCTAGTTTTCCCTAAGAAGACACAGTGTAGTCTAGGCCCGCAGGACATTTAACAGAGTCTGACGCAGGTAAAAGCTGTTAGGTATAAAAATAAAAAACTTCGATGTTACATTCTTTTTATTAAGTACACAACCAAGTGTTCGAGGTGTTTGGTAAATGCACTCAATATTACCGATGTGTGAAAATTGCCCTGATGTGGCTCTTTTACTAAATTAATATTTAGAATAATTTAAACCAACGATTATGTTTATGGAAAATTGTATATTATGCAATTAGTGAATAAAGGACGGATTTAAAGCGAGGGCCATAGGTGACTCACGAGCAAGTGAAGGATATCTACTAACGTCGATGAATTTAAGTGTGAGAATCCTGAGCGACGCGAGTGATTCATGACCCTCGATATAAATTCGTTTTATTCAAGAGTTGCATATTATACTTTACACCATGACTACGAGAAAAGGAAAGATTCAAAACGGCGCCAATTTACCTACTAATGACAGCAAATAATACAAAACGTGATTAAAAGTGCTTTTTATTCCCTGTTTTCAGTCAATAAAATAAGCTTTTTATAGGGGGAATCGTATAAAAATATTAACAAAGATCATTCAAAATATTACGACATTCGAGAACCGTTTACCTAATGAAACGTAAACAAGTTTAACAATTTATCGGTAAGAGCTCTGTGTCTTTCTTGACTTTAATGTAAGAGATAACAAATTAAGTTAACATTATTTCTCGTGTACTACAAAGAGATGTATCCACTTTCAGACCTTATTACAATGCAATAAGAGACTTCTTGGACGTTGGACTGTACCCCAATGCATGTAATGCAAAGGTATATGTTTTACATTATGACATCGCGTGAGGTGTCATTAGCTAGGTCTTAAAAAGTCAATGCACTTGTTAATATACATTTTTAGATTTGTAGGATCGAGTTTCGTGTCTGCTTTTTTAAATTTAGGTACTTACTTTTAAGTGCTGCACATCGAGGCAATTTACTATTCTGCCATATCACTATTTAAAAGCGTTGACAGGTTTATCTGAATTTCGCGTCATTCTATAAGGTGTAATGCGATGCGCCTGCATTCAATTTTGTGCCAAGCTTCAAATATCTCGTGGTTGCTAGACCGGTGATATTGACTCGCTTGATATTTATTTAAATGAATCGTACGCGCATGCAACTGCATTAATACTTTATTACTGGCGCTCTACTTTGTAGCATTGTTCTTTCAGACGACGATTTTTTCGGTTAGTGACGTAATTTTATTGATCGTAAGTACAATAAAATGATCAAGTGAATTTATCTCCCCATAGAACTGCAGTAAGGGCGTCGAAGCGACCACCTGTTGGCGGAAGGTTACTGCGTAACTTTGTTCGCACTATTTACACCAGGCTTATACAAGGTCAGTGAGTGCGCTTCGTTAAAATTGGTTTTTCATGTTTTTGAATTTCTTTTTAGTTTCTGGGTGTTGTGTAATGTTTTGTTTTGCATGTTCGTAACTTTTCCCAGCGCTTTAAGATGGTTTTCCACAATTAGACAAGACTTTTTGCATGTTTTAAGGTATCTCGCGTCTCTGGTGGATGTAATACTTATAGGTTTTTTGTAAGTTGGTATTTTCAATTCTTCAATAAAAAATAAGTTACATAAATGAGTGCTTATTTCGGGATTCATTCAATTTAAATTTCATAAAGTAAAAGTACGTAAAGTAAAAGTTACGTCGAGACAATTCTTTGATAATTTCTCGAGGTTTGATGACGCACTTTGATATACGGACTTCAAGAAATCAAATGATTGACATAAGCACTAAACAAATATTCACTCCGAATTTCAGGTTCCACAGTTTAGAATGTACGCGTTGTATTTTCAGGGTTTTTTTATAATTCGTAAATCATAAACAACCTCAATCTTGAATTCTGGAATCAGTCGGAATCAATAAATATTCCGGGTCCGTTCAAAAAAACTACGCAAGGCCAGCCATTGTCAACGTTATACCAGCTCTTATTTACATGATAGTGAGGGCACCCAACACAAAAACATTAGGATAACATAATAAAGGCAGTAGGTATGGTTTTACCAAGTAGAATAGAGGCGTATTTGGCATTTCATCTAAATTTTTAATCCATGTCTAGTGACACGAGAATTTGCAGCCGATTTGAGTTGCGAGTTTATTCTGATATTGAGGGTCTAGAAGACAAACGTGCAGTTATTCGCGAGATCCGTTTTCATTAATTTAAAACTTCACTATCCTTAAACTTAAAACTGTGTATAGGAATTGTGTATTATAAATATATTGCCTAAAGTCGGGGTTAATAGAAATGGCAAAAGATGTAAACATATCCAAACGAACCTGTTTACCATTATTACCTACTAAATAATTACATACTTTTGGACATCGCGTGAGGTATTTTTGTGATGTACACACTTGATGGTTACTTTTAGGTTGTCGGTATGATACAATAACTATTAACTATACGTTTTTAGAGTTCCGTAGTCAAACTACGAACCCTTAATAGTTTGGCCATGTCCGTCCCTCCGCAGCCGCAGAGTCTCTCAGTGTGTACATACCGTCACGCTTTCATCCCAGGGGTAAGTGTGTCGTTGGATAGATCATTCAAAATTATTGCTGGTTTGCGAAGACAACTTTTCGATTAAGGTACTTATCGATTATGAAATATTAAGCTTCAAAGCGCTAAATAATGAATTTAAAAGGAAAACTATCTCGACTAGGTAAACTTAATTAGGTTATGAGTATAGGCGACTAAAGCGTTTATACCTACTAAAAGTCATCTAAGGCAGCACCAAATAACTAAACAGAAAATTAGTTCATACATGTTGATTTTTGAGATAGTTTTTTGTGTTTGTTGTAACGGTTTCGGAACCCTACACAGCATGGTCCGACATGCTCTTGCCCTTGCCCGGTTTTTATAAAACAAGACTCGTTTGCAGCAATATTGAGGTTATATGTCAAACTGTATTTATTACATACTTACATCTTTTGACATTTATATTGACTCCGATTTTATATGTACTTTCTTAGCATATTTATTTTTATTATTATATATCATAAATATACACCGTGTTTTTTTTGATTTACGATAACTTCGGCATATTACTAGGTATATCCATAAAAACTAATTGGTAAATTAGACTTTTTAATATTGCAAAAACAAAAATTTTTTTGCTGTTTAGAACAAAGTTATTGAATGTTATATCTTTCATCATTCTAAAAGGGCCTTTAGAGTTAACTAATAGTGAGTGTCAAATAATACGTCAATGTTGGCGTAACCATGGAATTAGTAAGTAATAACGTACATCTGGAAGGTGCATTCCACCGATAACGCGAGCCGAAAGAAATGTACCTGTATGTGGATCTGGGGATCTGTGTATTCCGTGTGGTCTCCTATAATTCGAAATTGACACTTGAATGACAACTTAATACTAGATTTTGTTTGAAAGCTTTCAATGCTTGTATTTTTTTCTACCTGCTCTTATTAAGAAGTTCAAGACGGCAGCTACTTTTTCTCAGTCTGTCCACGGATTCATTGACGGTTGACGTCTCCAGATATCGATTTTGGAGACAATCAGTTGAATAACTAAAAAGTTCAAGATTTGTTGACAATTTGTCAACGGATTAGTTATCGGAGACCACACAGATCCAAAGATCCACAGATATCGATTTGGGAGTAAGTTGAATAAGTAAGAATAAGAGTAACAGTTGAATAAGTAAATATTGTTTCGTTTACTGCCCCACCGGCTTGTAAAATTAATTTGTCCGTAAATTGCCATTCAAATATGGTCACCTTTAGAAAGGGACGCAGTAAGCTTTAGTACATTTCTTTCGGCTCGCGTTATCGGTGTAGTGCACCTTCCAGATGTACGTTAGTACTTACTAATTCCATGGACGCGTATACAAACCTAACAATTGGAAACTCTTTACTCATAAGAATTAAAAGAAAATTGTTGTTATCAATTAAGAGCCTTTTATACTAGTTCAACGTGATTAACTGATTAAATTTAAAAATTAAATATCTTTAAAACCGTAAGAGTTATCATTTGTCTGTCTTTGGGAAATTAACTTTATTTGACCTAAAGAACGTTCCCTTAAAGTTATCGTAAATCAAAAAAAACACGGTGTATACGTCTTATTTCAAAACAAACTATAAAAAATTGCAGAATCAAAAAAACAAGCGTCACGTACCTACATAAGTACTACTTTTGTACACAATTAATATATTTATTCGTTCTTTTAACTTTTGTTTAGTATATAACAAGCATGTATTTTTAGTGATTTGCTGTTACTGTTTTAAAGAAAAACTGAAATTAATATTATAGTTATATGCCTACTTATTATAATTGTATTTATTACTTACTTCTGCCCTTTTTTTTATTACTTACTTTCTCTCGTTAGTCCCTCGGGAACTTTTAAAGTTTCCGGGATGGAAAGTATCCTATGTGTGTTAATCCAGGGTATGAGGCTATCTCCATTTCAAATTTTATCCAAATCCGTCCAGCCGTTGCAGCGTGAAGAGGTAACAAAAACATATACACACACACACACACATATACAAACTTTCGTTTATAATATTAGGAACATAAAAAATACAATAAAATTTCAGTAAGAATTAAAAATAAAGTAATTATAAATCCTTGACATTTGCACGAAATTCGACAAAAAATCTTTCCACGCTGACTCTTCTGGAACCACAGGTCCCTCAGACTACGCTTTCGACTCTTTAACAGGCTATGAAGTAAACTGTACCCTGAAAAGCGAGTTTCGGTAAAAGTCCCGGCTCCGACGAAGTTCTATTGAAACAAACCTTAGATTTGTTTCAATAGAACTTACCAACAATGTAAACAAAACATTCATTGAGATATCCATATTCTAGCACTATTTCATTCTTACTCAGAGACGTCAATTAAATTTAATGCTTGTTTAGTGACGTGTTGTCTAATTCTATTGCTTTAGCAAAGAAAGTGACAGCAGCAACTTTAAACAAGCATTAAATTTAATTGACGTCTCTGAGTGCGGCAGTTAATGGTTTAGGATAATGATGTGGAAAGAATTGATTAAATAACACATGGATTTAGCAGTATTTGATGATGTAGAATGGAAATTAAAGACATTTTGAATACAAGGTTTGTTTACATTGTTGGCAAGTTCTATTGAAACAAACCTTACACTGAAGGTCTCAAAGTTGGAAAACCTCCACTATTACCACTATATCCAGCCTATTCAACACCATCTTGTACACAGGAAAGCTCCCTAGAATTATGTGCCACTCAAACATAACTTTGCTCTATAAAAAGGGAGACGAAAGTGACATCGACAACTATCGGCCTTTAAGTCATGATCCCCACCTATATGAACTGTTGATGAAGGTTATAAAAACTCGCAATGCTATGCAAATGAGTAAGAGCTGACCGGATTCAGAGACGGACATAGATTCCTTTTTCCTCGGTAAATTGGACAATTTCTGAGGGAGTTGCGATAAACCAATTCTGCATAGATAGAGCCGCGGGTAAAAACGAATAGGTAGTTCATAAATATAACGATTCTACATTTTATCTATCTAACATTTGAAGGTTTCGGACCGTTTTATGTTTACGTGTCAATGCCCCTTTGACATTGAACAAAGTGACTCCGCTGACTTTAATCTTTGCTGACAGTACTACGTCACCCTTGAAAAATATCTCTGACACCTTCAGCTATCTTTGTACTTAAAGTATGACTGTTTCGTAGATAGTTTTCGCAAGCAATGTCGCGTAGTCCCCGGGTATACAGAACCGACAAAACCATTATGTAAATCGTCCATTTGTTACATAGCTGTTGTGTAATCACATTGTGAGCGAAGCAATCGAGAGCGCCGCCTGGCCGCGTCGGGTCGCAGGTTACGTTGTACGTCTAGCGGGCTGCGACCGCCGCTGACACGATTCATGCACGATCAGACATGAACTGGACACCCTGTGCATTGTACAGGGCACAGTGACAGGGTAGGGAAGATCATGCTGCTTAGTCACCACTGCGCCTAAGTTATGTCTACGAAGAACTTAATCCAATATTCGAAATGCATAAACGGCAAACACCTCTCAAACAGGTCAGATATAACGGATTTCAAAGTAGGTTAAATTGTCCGTAAAGAAATGAATACTGGGCCTCTATTCTACGACGACAAATAATATTGCTTTTGATCTGTTATCGTATTATCAACATTTTGCTAGCTCTTTTTTACTTGACAGTAACGGCGGCCGAGTTAAAAACAATACCATAACACGTCAAAGGCAATATGGTTTTACCAAGTTGTATAAAGGCCCAGTTAACGTGTTCGAAGAGGTTTCATTACTATTGAATTTCATAATGCCTTAATCTTAATCTTTACTTGGTCTTAATTTAGAATTGAGTCGGTCCCATAATGCTTACATTTCAATTTCGTCTCATTCTATGTATAGAGTAGGGTAGAAATACTGTTTGTGGCCACTGGCTCCATATAGGCTCATATAAAATTGGTCTTTCGAATATTTAAACAAATAACGATTTGTGACTATACGATACTCAGTACTCCGAAAAAAAATTCTCATTCTTTTTTGTTCATACTTTTTAAGTCATAATTATCGCAACTCACAATGCATTTTTTCAAAAAACTGTTACTTTTGTTTCAATTTTATAAATCTAACCTAACCTAACCTAATTTTATCTACACTAAGATATTTAAGATTTTTATTTGACGACGCGCTGGCCTAGTCGGTAGTGACCCTGCCTACGAAGCTAGCTAGCTAGTGTTGAGCGCGAATATTTATTCCTGAGTCATGGATGTTTTTTATGTATTTAAGTATATATTTATCTATGTATTAGTATTTATATCGTTGTCTAGTACCCATAGGACAAGCCTAGAGCTAGGACTAGGTCAACTGGTGTGACATTGACCCGTGATAAAAAAAAACTGAAAAGTGTACGGTTCCATGAATATTGGCGTAATAAGTTCCGATCATTAGTATTAAAAAAAATATGAAGAGGAGTATGAAGAGTGATCATAAGGTTGTTAAATTATGTGACATACATTTTCGGAGTTCCAATAATCTAACTTGCAATTTTATATGAACTTTGGCGCACCCGTGGCCACTGTACCTTTTTTTGTCACATAAGGTTGAAATCAGTATCAGTAATACAGTAATAGTCAAAATCATATTCATAAATAGTTAAGACGGAAGATTAATATGGAGATAAAATATGTAATAATATAATTTTGATAATGCTTTACATATTAATTGAAATTTAGAATGGCCAAAAATGGTGCAAAGACTTCTTCTACCGTCATACGTATAAAACTTAGAATTACTTAAATTCAAAACACCAGGACCTCTATTCTACAGCGTAATACCGTATTGCCTTTGACCATCTTGTAGAACCCAAATGTGTGTTGACGTGTTAGTTAGGTTAGTGTTATACAAAACCTGAAACATTTTGAGCTTCGGAAAAAAGGCGTTTTGCAAAATGATAATATAGATAATAATATGTTTGTGAAACTTCTTTTTAGCAATTTTTTTGAATAAAAAATTAATTATTTTAAGTTTTGAAAAGAAAATTAAATTTGAATTGACACATAAAATCGTGCCAGTGGTGTCACATTTTATTATTTTTATCTATAAAATAATGCTAACGAAACGGCGTAGACACCCCTTTTTTTTAAGTCTTATTCCTATTTTTTGTTTTCCTACCGATTTGTATTAATAATAATCACTCTTCATATTTTTTTACCTCATACCTTTTTCCTCATACTTTTTAAGTCATAATTATTGCAATTCATAATGCATTTTTTTAGGAAACTTACTTTTTGAGATATTTTTTAAATCTAACCTAACCTAACCTAACCTTATTACACGTAAGATATTTAAGAAATTGTGAAAAGTGTACGGCTTCGTTAATATTGGCGTTATGAATTCAGATGATTATGAGGTTCGATCGTTAGTACTAAAAAAAATTATGAAGAGTATGAAGAGTGATCGTTATGATGTAAAATGGTATAAGAAACATTTTCGGACTTCCGATAATAGGACTCAAAAAGTTATGTGAGTAGATACGCACCCACAACTGACACTTGACAAAAAAATACCATGCCAAAATTGTTCTCACAAAAAAGTCCTAAGTACCTATCTATTGGTTTCTAAGACAGTTTTTCTGTATATAAAATGGTTTTCCCCGTACTGCCCAGTATAAAAATCATGCTGTACATAGATTTTGGATACTGGTACCAGTCCAAAACAAGTCTGACGTGTAACTAACGGCTTAAAACAAAAAACAATCATTTGACCAGTAAACCTATATAATTAATGCCGGATGACATTCTTATGTGGTCGCGCAAATTATAATCCGATACCGCGTAATCGCTATAATTTTGGCTGGCTTAGGGTAAAGGTTAGTTAGTTAGAAACCGGCCACATTCAATACGTAGTAGAGTGTAGGTCTGTAATAAACTTTATTAGATTAAATTAGTTTAACTTTTAAGTTTAGTTTTTAACGTTATGCGGTTATCTCCGGTTTGTCACTGAGAAAGTTAAAATCAATCAACGTGCGTAGTGAAATCTGTTTTAAACGTGGAAGCTGCGTGCATCTGCGCAGTACCGGCGGCTGCGCGCATCGCCCGGCGCCCGGCGCCCCGCCCGGCTCCGGCCGCCCGTCTGGCGAGGCTCAGTTCCAGTTTATGGGTCACCAAGACCGGTTGAGAGCTCTTGGTCCCTTTTAAACTGGCTCATAAAACTGATTTTAAACAATCCTGCCTAAAAAGGATACGTTTAAAACAAATTGATCATTTTTTGTATTTAGCTTTGTGCGTATGTATTTGATCCATGCATATTATAATATTTAAGACTACATTTATTTAAAATTTAATTAATTATTATAAGAATGTGTAATTTTTTCACAACGTTTATTGATTTTTAACGGCGTGGTCGTGGTGATAAGTATTACATTACATTCTATATCGACAGCAAACTTGAATGATAGCATTCTAAAGCGTGACGACGCGACCAAATCACAAGCGCCGTGCGGGTAGAGGAGGTCGTGCTCGTGACGTGACTTATAATGGTTTGAGATTTGACATTTAAAATATTTATTACAAAGCTTTAATATGGAAAATCTTATCTATTAAGTAACTAAAAATACACCATTAATTGTAAAAAAATACTCATATTTATACACAAAAGAAATACAACAAATTGATGAGTAACGATATTGAATTGTTTTGGTGTACGATTAAATATGGCCTGACAATGTATTCGTAGGTAGATATTTATATAAATAAAGCTTGAAATCAATGAGCTTGAAACTAAGCAGCAGAATTTCAAGCTCATTGGCGTAATAATCTAGTAATAAAACTTCAGTAAAGTTCGTAGCAAATACTTAAATTAACGAAGCGAATAAATGTCCTTAAATAGTTATACTGTTCTTATCATGAAAATATGATCTTACCAAGACTTTCATGATATTGACTAACAAAACTAATCAATCATCAAAGTCTTTACTGCGATATAATACTCGCACTTTAAGAATCATGCATGCTGTTTAAGCTTTGGTGAAGTGATTTTAATATGCAATTGCGAGTACATTGTCAGGCCATATTTAATCGTATACCAAAACAATTCAGTATCGTTACTCTTGACTTTGTTGTAGTTCTAAAACAATACTAGCTGCCTAACGAATAAGCGGTATTTTGATATAAACCGAACTTAATATTAACAACACATAAAGTATATGATAAGGATCCACGAAGAGCTAACCAACGGGAACTGTTAGTTTTACATAGATACTTAACCAAAAACGGACATAACCGTGACTTGACTCGCATAAAACCCAATAAAAACAAACCGGCAGCTATTGTTCTGCCATCATTGTCCGTCTGTTGTTGGAAGAGTTTAAGTAACCAAATCCATTAGCCCAAGAATTTTGTTAATCATGATTATTTTATATTATAAGATTTATAAGGGATATGTAGAATACTGACATTTTATACATCCCTTATAAAATAATCATTTACTAGGTATCATGTAGGCAGGTACGTAATATACGAATCGCCATTTTACTCATTACTAATTTTCACCCGCTACTTCGTCTGCGGTGTGTCAGTAGGTACTTTAGTTAATAATACAAACATGTATTCCATCACTTTCACTTTACTAGTTTTTTTTTTCAATAATGGCCAGTAAGTAGGTTACCTGTTTTTTTAAACCCACTTAAAAAACCGGGCAATAGAACGTCGGACCATGCCGTGTAGGGTTCCGACTTCCGAGGCCGTTATGACAAACACAAAAAAACTATTTCATTAAAGGGGCACTTAATCAAAAAAATGTTTTCACAAACCCGCATAATTTCTTAAAGACCTATCGAACGACACCCCACAATACGGGGAAGACGAGAAAAAGAAAATACATCCCCACGTTACTTGTAGAGGGCCCACTACAAAAAAAATACCACTTTGTTGGCGGGACTAATATGTATATTCATGGCAAATTACAGCTTTCTAGTACTAAGAGTCTCTGAGCTAGGCTGCGGACGGACGGACGGACGGACATGGCGAAACTATAAGGGGGACTCCGGAACCCTTAAAAGGAGGAGGTTCTATGTTCCACTGTGTTTTTTTTAATGTATGTTTACAAATTTCTCCGTCAATTGTGAACCGATCTTAAAAAATCTTATTTGGTTTGATAGAGTATATTTCCGAGGTGGTCCCATTGTCACCAAATCTGAATCTGATGAGGGGATCCGTAAGGAATTGAGGGAACTCCTCAAATACAATAGGCATATAGTAATTTTAGTATTTTCAGCTATAAGGTCAGCATTTGCATTCAGAAAGTATCAAACGGTGAAGTGGAACTGATGATGAAGACCACAGATGGCCACCAAAACTCCTCAACGGTACCTATTTCAAGGGTGGCGATAAGATATCTCGATTTAGATAGTTAGGCAATTGTAACCAAAAACGTTTGCCTGATATGCCTCCTAATTACCGCTGCGCTACTGGTACTTTATTTTAACATGCAAATACTTTTCTTCCCTAGGGTGGACATTTATCAATTAACTTTTTTGAGTGATGCATTTTTTATTTCATTGCATATGTTTGAGAAAAGCACTATACATACCTCGCCGTGAAAAGGAGTTGCCAGCCACGTAACTATCCTATCGTCAATATCACTCGGCTGGCAACCCCCTACTTTGGGAAGTAGGGGGTTGACGGCGGCGAGGGGGAGGCCGGGGCCTCAAAACGATGACTATCCCCGAAAGATAGTCAATGAAATGGTATAGTCTTTATTATTTCTAGCGAGCCGATCTTCTACACAAAGGTCATTGTTTGTATACAATACTATTATCTTTCTTTGTGTCCGTAACCGCAAGCCGATTACATACAAAAAGTTAGAACTACATTGAATGTCCATAGAATTATTAACCCTATCCTCTTAGTCAGTAGGTTTAAAATGTAAAGTACAACCCTGGCGACAGAAGATGGTAATATTGTGTAGGGAATAAGACCGGTTCAAATAATAAAGACATATCTGTATCCTGACACTTTACATTTTAAACCTACTGACTAAGAGGATAGGGTTGATAATTCTATGGACATTCAATGTAGTTCTAACTTTTTTGTATGTAATCGGCTTGCGGTTACGGACACAAAGAAAGATAATAGTATTGTACGCAAACAATGGCCTTTGTGTAGAAGATCGGCTCGCTAGAAATAATAAAGACTATAAGTGTGGCGGATTACAAATTCTATGGAAACGAAGACGCGGCCAGAAGTTAGTACAATGTCTAAACGCGAGATTGCGGATACAACCTTAAACGGCACCTACAAATTGTTCCGTCTTCTCGGTTCAACGCAACAAAAAAAAGTTAATAAATGGAGTAACGGGTAAAGCTATGATATTTTTTTCCAATGTAAACTGTAAGATAGTAGATTGTTGAACAAGGGACTTAAACAAGCCATAGTGACACGAAATGTTTACCCACCCAAGCGGAGCGCGGGCGACTATAGTTCAAGTGTCATTATGGTTGTTTAGTCTCGCGTTAAACACTCTACTTTTCACTTTGAATGCGAGGAAAAAAAAGACATTCTACGAATACAAAATTACAATATTGATTATAACAAAGTTTCTTACAAAATTGTTCCGCAGTTTTTTTTGTTGTATAGTGACGCTTTAAATGCTTGCATATTTAGCCAACAGATTCAAACATGAAAACGATTTTATAACTAATTGGACCATGAATAATAAAATGAATTATCCTTGATATAATTAAATAGATTCATGCTGGTAATCATTAATCGCGTTTCACGAAATTAAATCGTTATTTTTTATATTTTTGCACAGTTGTAATTTTGAGGTTATTTCCACGCTCAAAAAATGGCCCATACACAATCACTGAAAATGGCGATAATCTTCCATTCATAAACACCGTGATAGGCTGTTTAGGAGTTTCCAGAAAAAAAATACTTTAGTCCCTAGAGATTAGTCCCGATGTGCGAAGACTAAAGTAACATTTTAAGAGCATGAGAAGTGAAAAATTAATTGTAGAGCTTGTTGATTGTGGTAAAAGGACAAACCAGTTACGTATGAGCATTGTGTGTGAGTAGTAAATACTTCGAAATGTCTTTCTTTACATAATATACAACAAAGTCGCTCCCGCTGTCTGTTCGCTTAGATCTCTCAAACTACGCAACGGATTTTACTGTAACCTGAAAGGCTGCACTATAACTAAAGCTAAGGCGCGGCGTTTCGGGGTAGTTTCAAGTTCGCGGCGTGCAAGTGCTGGAATGATCTCCCCCATCCAAGGAGCGCCTAGCAAGTACACCTTTAAGCGTCAGCTTAAAGGCTATTTGTTGACGCTCCAAAAAACATAACTTCCTAACCAGCATTTTTTGTTAATTGTGTCAAATTGCCGATGCTGTATACTGGCTAAGTGGGTATTTCTACTTTAATATGTTTATGATAGGTATTTTCTTGTAGTTTTGGTATTTCTTTTGCCACTCAATATTACCACATATTTGTTTAATAAGTAGTACATGTTTTTTTTTGACTATTTGTTCGTTTAGCGTACCGTCCGTCTGTCACTCTCGGAGCTGGCTGAAAATCAGCGCTGCAGGTGTTTAACATCTTAGCATTATGCTGAGCCAGAGTCCGATTCACTGCCGCGAGGACACACTAACTACTTGTTTATTGCTGTTTTCTGTTTTTACTTTTTTCTATGTGTGTTGTGTCTGTAGTGAATAAATGTCTTTTCTTTCTTTTCTATTCTATTTTTAAATTCCTTCTTTCATTAAATTATGCCGAGACTGAGCAATTGTAGATAAGATAGTTTAAGTTAAATACATTTTATTTTTTTAGAAATAATATGTTGACTGTAGATGAGATAGTTTTAGTTTAATACAAGATAGTTTTAGAATATAACTCAATTCTGCTGTCTAATTTTTAACTGGTTCCCCGCGATACAGGCGTAACCTAGTGTGGGGACCCCTGGTAATGATTGTATTTCAATTTGCATAAATAAATGATTATTTAGAGGGATTCCTACATTAAAGATCGACAGTTTACGTTGGGACTACATCACTTTTTGTATCTCCACATGCTAGTATCTCAAAAGCGGTAAAAAAAACTCGCATCAACAGCATTTTTATTTCAGTTTAAAACGGACCTTACTATGTTTGGCAACGTCTAATATTATAAAGAAAAAATATTATTATGTTTGTATTTTTGTTCGACATGAATATATGTAAAACACTATACCTACTAGACTAAATTTGAAAAATTCTTTCACAAGTAGAATAGTTTATTGTTACTGAGTAACATAAGCTATATTTTACCATGACTTTTTTTGTGATTACTACAAAAACAACAGCAATAATGTAACCCCGGGTTTAAAAACCTGACTTATAATAGTATTTTATGCAATAGTTGTATAAGAGAGGTCAAAATAGAAGAGTGGCGTGTGTTACGATGTGAGCCGAAGGCGAACATCGTAAAGAAAAACGCCACGAGTGTTTTTTGACTTAGTTATACACCGTTGCATACAATACTTTTTCTACCACTAGGTTTCAAATGAAATGCAAAATTAAGCGGAAAAACGTACAAACGAACAAACGAAACACAGAACAACAAAAGCGCGGGTAACAAGAAAATGACAAAATGTCTATAGTTTACTTTGTTTTTAAATTGACGGAATGGAAAATATAATGATATAGGATAGTTACGAGGCTGGCAACCCCTTTTCACGGCGAGGTATGTATAGTGCTTTCATATGCAATGAAATAAAAAATACATCACTCAAAAAAGTTAATTGATATATATGTCCACCCTAGGGAAGAAAAGTATGTTCATGTTAAAATAAAGTACCATGAGCGCAGCGGTAATTAGGAGGTTTATCAGGCATAGCGCAACTTAAAATAAGATCGCAAGCGGTGCGGGCAACCGGCGGGCGCGCACGACACAGCGCGGATGTCTCTCAACGTTAATGCACTTCTAGTATTTGTCGTTATAACTTTTTCTCAAAAATATTAAAAATACGATTTACCTATTCAACCTGTTTATAAACACAGCCACCATGTTTACATTAAAATTTAAAAAAAAATACTTCCCGTCCTGGACCTTCAATTTTGTATGAAATTCCTTTACAGTTCTCTCGAGTTATTCCTCCCGCAACGTGACACTTTGAAGCCAAAAATAACTAACATAACGCCAACATTTCATTGCTTGTTTGAGAAAATAGTAGATTGTATAACTAGGGTCAAAAATAAGCCATAGTACCCCGAGATGGTTATTTTCCCGAGCAAAGCGAGGGTACCTAATATTTTTACCTTTTAGACCCGAGTTATACACTCTACTTTTCACTTCGATTGTGAGAAAATAAAAGAATTATACAAAAGTAAAAAAAATATATTTTAAGAAAAATTAAATGAACAATTCGTACAATTTTTTATATTTATTGACGAAGCTTTTCCAGGCAAATTGAACGTGTGCTGAGTGAAAGTTTTTTGGCCCTTTTCTCCATTATTGTATTCGGCGTACAAGTTGCAATTCATTTTCATTTGACGACATCTTAACATTAACAATGATTATCCACCCACAATGTATTCCGCGGCAAAATATTGTTTTAATTTGGCGGCGTGTTTTTTTTTAAACTACTTTGACACAGATACAAAATATAGACTAAACGGCGCTGACCGAGTGAGTATTTAGCGCTTTAAAGCGTAGCTCAAACGATTTATGATATTTTAGCAATTGTAAAATAGGTACTAAAAAACACCTAATGTTTTGAGAAATGAATTCTGTTACCTGATTGGTCGATTTTAATATAGCTTTATTATGGTTAGTTGATATCAAATACATTTTTTTTTTTTAAAGATTTGAATTAGTTCGACTGACAGTCGATGTGTATTGTGATTGGTGGATTTAATTTGGTGAAGTATTTTGATTGGTCAAATTAAGATGTTTTGTAAATGTAAATCATTCTATTTTCAATTTCATATTTTCCGTAGTGAAAATATATATATTATATTTTCCCTCGGTTGTACATGTATCACTTGAGTCTCGCTTGATAAGTCTAATTTGAAAAACTTTTTGAGCATGAGAAGTGAAAAATATTGTATTATACCTACTTGTTCACAACTGACGGAGGCATCGGTGAACATTCATGTAAAAATACATATACAGGGTGGAAATATAAGTCGGGCCCTGGAGGGAAACTACCTTAAATCCTTAAGTTGGCTCATTTTACTTAAAGGAGACATTCCTTTATTTTTTAAAAGAAACTAAACTGCTTTCAAAGATTTCCTTAAATAATCTTGTCTCTCCCGGGAATCGAACCAGGTAAAAATGTAAAAAAGGGAAACTACCTTAAATCCTTAAGTAGGCTCATTTTACTTAAAAGAGACATTCTTTTATTTTTAAAAAGAAACAAAACTGCATTCAAAGATTTTCTTAAATTTTCTTGCCTCAACCGGGAATCGAACTAGCTAAAAATGAGAAAAATTAAAAGTAGCTATTTTATTCTTCTAATCCATAGGATTATTGTTCGGGATTAAATGTCTCTAAGTAACACTTAGTATTAGAAATAAAAAAACGTGAAATTTAACATTAATCATATCGAGTGTTTACTTTTTACATTTTTACCTGGTTCGATTCCCGTGAGAGACAAGATTATTTAAGAAAATCTTTGAATGCAGTTTTGTTTCTTTTTAAAAGTAAAGGAATGTCTCCTTTAAGTAAAATGAGCCTACTTAAGGATTTAAGGTAGTTTCCCTCCAAGGCCCGACTTATCTTTCCACCCTGTATAAGCCGAACAACCAGGGCTTGAGAACTGTTCGAAAAATACCGGTTAAATATAGTTCTTAACCAGGTTCTTTGTAAAGGCAAAATTGATTCTCAAGCGTTAGCATCGCTGGGATTAACCGATTCTTTTTTCGTTTTTGATCCTTCCTTCACTTGGATGTCGTGGCGACTGTAATTTTAAATGATAAGGCCTGCTTGACTTCAAGCTGAGCAAGTGAAAATACTAAAGACCTAGTTATTACTTATTATACAGGGTGGAAAGGGACGACGGCCCTTCCGGTAAATTCGAGATTATGCATCTTTAGTACTATATTTTTCTCCAAGAAACTATGCTAATATTGTTAGCCGTTTTCAAGTTACAGCTCGTTAAAGTTTAATACAAAAAACGTGTTTTTTCAACCCTAACAGCTGATAAGGTCAACTAGTAAACAATAACTTTGAGATGTAATTGATGGATGACATTTAGCAGGTGCATTGACAATATTTTTGTTTTGCAACCTATTTGTTTCATAGACAATTATTACAATGACAATAAGCACGTCACAATTATGTCACACTCTTAAACTAATGCTGCTTCCTTAATAATGCCATTATTTGAGGCTAGAGATCCCACCGAACACCGTCAACGCACCGAACAAGACTATAAATGTCATATGGCAGCGCACTATCCAACCTCGACATTGGCAGAATCATCAAAACATTGATGGGGCCATTATCTTTCCAAAAATTGAATTGAATTGAGGCTAGAGATTATCTCAATTTGTTACTGTTATACGCAGAGTGCAACTACAATACCTCTGAGACTTTGCGTCAATACAGACAGCGATATCTTCCACCGTATCCATCAGACCGTCGAATGATTTTGCGTGCCTTCGTTGCTAGCAATCGTCCCATAGTCCCCCGAACATCTCAAGACGACCAACGCGGAGGAGGTGTCGTACGACTTGCTGCGGGGCTCGAAGAAAGAGTACTGCGTTATTTTGACCGCAATCCAAGAGCAAGTTCCAGGCGGGCGGGTCAGCACTTCGGATTAACTCATACGACAGTATTGAAAATACTAAAACGCGCCCGTCGTCGTCCTTATCACATACAGAGGGTTCAAGCGTTATTGCCCCGAGACTGCCCCATCCGGGAAACATACTGCCGCCGGTGGTTGTTAGACAAAATAGCTGGAGACCGTGACTTCATTAGACGCATTATTTGGACGGATGAAAGTGTATTTACACGCAATGGTATGTGGAACAGGCGAAATGAACACGTGTACCCCGAAGAAAACCCATTCGCGTACCGTTATTCGAGTCACCAATATCGTTGGTCAGTTAACGTGTGGGCTGCAATTCACGGGGAAACAATTATAGGGCATGTGTTCTTACCTGCAACACTTAACAGAGATGGATACATGGCCCTCCTAAACTCCACGGTTGACGCTTACCTCGATAACTTGCCACTGGCCGAAAGACAACGCACTTGGTACCAACAAGACGGAGCACCAGCTCATTCCGTGATAGAAGTGCGTGAGAAATTAAACACTGAGTTTGGGGACAGATGGATAGGGCGATTTGGGCCACACCGTTGGCCCCCAAGGAGCCCGGACCTCACGGCACTGGACTTTTTACTGTGGGGCACGATTAAAGACAAAGTGTACAGGACTGAATGTGAAACTGCCGAGGAAATGAAAGAAAGATTAATTGCTGCCTTCGAACAACTGCGTCGAAAAAATCGTGAAGAAAATACATTATCGAAGGTGCATCGCCATACTCGGGCACGAGCTGCTGCCTGTATTATTAGACGTGGTGGAATATTTGAACATCGGTTGTAGATCCCTAAGATAACAGGTATCCTTTTCTCGTTAGCCTTACAAATGTTGGCATATTTAGATAAATAGTTAGGTAAATAGGGTTGTCACCAATATTAAACATGACTCATTTTAACTTTTTTGTTTTCTTTATAATAATTGTTTCTAACCATTGCACATCGAATGTACATCACTTATGTGATACTATATTTTCGGGAACTGCCCTCGTCTCTTTCCACCCTGTACAAGGGGAATTCTTATTAGGGTAGGAAGGTTAAAGGTTATTAGGGTGGTGATCGGTGTGGACAAATTATCGAAAGAAATTAACCGGCATTTCGAGCAGGAACAATTTCATTTTGATCTTTGATCAAAATCGAAATAAAATAGGTTCTATTCGAGCGGAATCAAAATGAAATTGCTCTATGTGTAATGTATAGCGTTTCTGACGAGCTGGTTAAAAAAAGAACCAGGTTTCCGAGCCCTGTATACTCCTCCTTTTTTGAAGTCTGTGAAATATTTAACCCTTCGGGCGACAAGTATGACGCCTTGATTTTTTATCTGGTCAACGATAATTCTCAATGAAATATTGATGCAAAGTTTACTACTACCTGTTGGTCCAAAAGTTCAAGAGTTACATTACAGTGGAATATCGAATTATGAACACAGTAAATATGTAAATAGACTTATTTTTTATTTATGCCTTGTTTGGCCTTAGAATACTTCAAAACGGTTTTATTCCATAAAATAAAAGACTGAATAATGTAATAAAAGCATTTTTGTTCCTTACAGTTTTAGTAAAGATTTTTTTTTGATTAGTGTCTTATCATCGCGTTGAAAATTAACGAAAGTTTTGTTTTTAGCCCATGAGGCACTTGTCCCACTGCCGGCGAGATCAGTTGTCGACAATTTTTTACGTGTCAATAAAAAAGACACTCGAGAACCGGCGAGAACTCTTTCGGCTACCGTGTCAATAAAAAGAGATATACAGGGTGTTTGGTACATGGATGGACATACGTATATAGGAGATAGCTGTTACCATCTGCTACGCGGTCCGCCCCAAAAAAATTGCCTGGGCCCTATCATATTTTTTTTTTTTATTTTTTTTTTTTTTCGAAAATATTCCGTTTTCAAGATTTAAAACCTCAATAACTTTTTTTAAAATGATAAAAAGGGCAACAATTTTATTTTATTTCTATCTTGACTGATCGTAAAATCTTACAAACTTAATATTTGGTGCACAGGATAGCTAAAAAAATAAATACGAGCCCTCAAACCTCAAAAATAGGTAAAAAAAATAATCAAACGCCAACTTTGCATTGCATTTAAAAAAAACTAAAAACGATCGACTAGTTCGAATTACTCAAAAACATCTTCAGTTAATACGCTTTCGATTGGTATACAATAATTGCAATTTGTTTAAAAGCAGCTGAAGTTATTCGTCAACTTTAACTAAGGGGACAGTTTTTTATGAAACTACTTTTGAGGAAAGTACATTCCTTGCAAGGAATGTACTAGTGGTCCTGATATCCGTGTTACACGCGGAACCGTAGCTCCGTGATCTTAGCACCGGCGGTGCTAAGTTCCCGAACTACACGGTCACGCCAAGATACGTATCCGTGTCTGCGTTCGGCTACGTATCTGCGGATCTCGGCTCCGGCTCCGCTCCGCACGGTTATTGAATGAAAAAGCTTGTCGAACGGAGCCTTATTAGATATGTGATATGTGCTCTAGTTTATTTTATATTTATATAATGAGATGACTCATTAAACCAATTTTAAATGCAAAAGCAAAGAAACTGAAATCAAAAACACTACTATCGCATTACATTCGGAGGTCTTAAAGACACATAAAATCTTCATTAAACGTCACGGTCACGGGCGGATCGGATCTACGTGTAAATAAGAAACGTATCTCCGTGTAACACGGAGCTACGTATCTTAATTACACGTAGCTGAATTTCACGTGTCGAACGGGCCGGATCTCCGTTGCCGTGTTACTCGGTAACGGAGATTCGGCTACGGGTACACGAAACACGGACACGACCAGGAGCCGTAGAATGTACCTACTGTACCGGGGTTGATAAGTATTTTTCTCAATAATGTCCGTAAAAGTTGACATTACTATCTTCTTTGGACGCGAAGTACCTACATGGTTTACGGACAGTTATCAAATTTAAAAAAAAAACATTGCGGGCATGTGTAGCGAGCCCACAATGTTGCATACAAATTTAATTATTGTTTAGTTTGTAACTTTTTAAAAAGTGAAAAGGGCCATAATAAATTGAGGGCACAAGTCTTACATTTATTCGAAACATAACTTTTTTACCTGTGTCTGGAATAGATTGTTTTTTTGTTTAAAAAAAAAAGCTTGCGTTTCTCTTTGTCATAAACAAAAAGGCGGCAAAAAGTAAAAGTTTTTTCACTTATCCATTCATTTTGTTAAGTTTTTTGTTATTGTTGCATTATTGTGTTATTGGTAAAATGACCACATTTACCAATGAAGAATACGCGGACACGTTGTTGGCGTATGGGAGAGCTAACTCCAATGCACGCGAAGCCCGAAGACTTTATGAGGAGCGTTATCCGGACCGTCGATTACCCAACCGCCAGACATACTAAGAGACTGCCAATTATGATAAAGAGAAACGCAAACTTTAAAAAAAAAAAAACAAGCTATTACAGACACAGGTAAAAAAGTTATGTTTCGAATAAATGTAAGACTTGTGCCCTCAATTTATTACGGCCCTTTTCACTTTTTAAAAAGTTACAAACTAAACAATAATGAAATTTGTATGCAACATTGTGGGCTCGCTACACATGCCCGCAATGTTTTTTTTTTTAATTTGATAACTGTCCGTAAACCATGTACTTCGCGTCCAAAGAAGATAGTAATGTCAACTTTTACGGACATTTTTGAGAAAAATACTTATCAACCCCGGTACAGTACATTCCTTTGTACTTTCCTCAAAAGTAGTTTCATAAAAAACTGTCCCCTTAGTTAAAGTTGACGAATAACTCCAGCTGCTTTTAAACAAATTGCAATTATTGTATACCAATCGAAAGCGTATTAACTGAAGATGTTTTTGAGTAATTAGAACTAGTCGATCGTTTTTAGTTTTTTTTAAATGCAATGCAAAGTTGGCGTTTAATTATTTTTTTTACCTATTTTTGAGGTTTGAGGGCTCGTATTTTTTTTTAGCTGTCCTGTGCACCAAATATTAAATTTGTAAGATTTTACGATCAGTCAAGATAGAAATAAAATAAAATTGTTGCCCCATTTATCATTTTTAAAAAAGTTATTGAGGTTTTAAATCTTGAAAACGAAATATTTTCAAAAAAAAAATAAATAAAAAAAAAATGATAGGGCCCAGGCATTTTTTTTGTGGCGGACCGCGTAGCAGATGGTCCCAGCTATCTCCTATATACGTATGTCCATCCATGTACCAAACACCCTGTAACTATATTAATAGTTGATCGCTGGCTCTACTCACTTTCCGCACATCGGCGGCCCTTTCCGGTGCCTTTAATGTATAATTTATTTATTTAACCATTATTGCACAAAAACAATATTTTTTTGTGGATTTGATGCCAAAACGCCTTCTCTACCAGTGGACCAAATAATTAATCATTTGCAATTCAAACTTCCACCCTGTTTATGTCCAAATTTACAGTAGTTCCATTGTTTAGAAATGTAATTAACTAAGTTTAATTGTGTAAGACGTTGGCGATTAAATTAACGTCGATGATTGAGCGTGACATAACCGTCGATACACGAGTCCAGCTCACAAAGATGACGCTTTGCGCTTGTACCTTGAACCAAAGTTACATAATGAAACGCAACTCTGACTCCATTACGAGTTATGTAACATTGTTTTATGCGAGCTGGGCAAATGTCAAACAATTCGGGCTTTTTGAAATTTTAAGTAAAGCCGCGTGAGGTTTCTTTTTAAGATTCCGTACAAACGTTCTTCTCTCTTAACTTAAAGAGCTGTATTTTATGAATCGTAACATTTGCAGAATATGTGTATACAAGTACAGCGTAATATGTCGTGTAAAAATACATACAAAACATACTACTCGGTGCGCGAGTCCGACTCGCACTTGACTGCAGTTTTAATGTTTTAACCAAATTATTGAGGTGTCACCACTGTGTGACAAGCTGACAAGGTGATTAGGTTTGCTTATTTAATAGTTCATTACTGCAAAGACCAGTAAGTGAGCTTTCCTGGACGAGTATGAGGTAAAAGGCTTTATACATACGAGTCAAGGATGGCTCTTAATGGTCGAAGCATGTATACTATGTATAGTGCTTTTCTCAAAAATAGAACCAGTAGAATTATTAAAAATTAAATAAACTCGAGTCAGAGATGTACTAGGCGCGCATAAAACGGAGATGGTGCGAGCGACGTACCTATTTTACAAGGAGTTCTAAGTTCAAATCACAATGCATGTTATGAGATTTGTATCGTACAAACTTACTGGACACTTTCGTTCCGAATTCAAAACTAACTTACCGGAGACTTTTGATCATTGTCTGGTATTCTTAACTTTCTGGTGACTTTTTAAGGATGTAATGGTGACTTTAAGTATCATTTTTGAGAAAAGTTATTAACATTGCTATACAGTGTGTTACCGGCATGCGGGCATTTATTAAAACTGCCGATAATATGCTGCTTTAGCAATTGTTTGCAAGTATTATGAATTAAAAAAATATTAAAATAACTTCACAATTATTTTAGTTAGATACTGTCCATTTGTAATGTAGTGCATGTGCTGCGTGTTCATCGTTATCAGTATCGCTGTTGCTTGGTACAAGCCATGTCGTGGTACGGGGGCAAATCATAAATAATCAAAGTATCCGTCGACTGTCATTTGCACTTGTCAATTTGCTGTGCTTTACATTGCTGGCAATTAAAATTTTGTTAGAAAGTTAACAAAGCCTGAAAATGTGTTTATTAATTAAATTAATGTCATAGTTACGTTACAGATATACGTTATTTTAACCTACTTTAAAAAAAGCCCGGGTGCTGGTAACACACTGTATACTGTATTAATAAATAGTATCAAATTGATGCTTATTCGTTTAATGTACCTAACTGTATCTTTAGTTGCTGATGACATAAGTTATTGCCTTACTTATGTACATACATGCTAAAGTCATATCTTTAGGGGTCCGAATCAAAATGTTGAAGTATCCCTTATGGACTTCGGTGTCTGTCAGTTTTTCTCTGAATCTGTCAATTTGAAATTTGGTATAGTTGTACAACTTGCTTGATCGCATCTGTTTTTAGTAAAAACAATATGTAATTATTTTTGGTAATATTTGCACTCAATCGGGATGAATGGCGGAAAAGAGGGGAGGCCTTTGCCCAGCAGTGGGACACCCAAATAGGCTAATAAAAAAAAAAAAAAAAAATTTGATAAGGGGTCTAGAATAGGGGTTGCAAAATGAAAATGATTTGATTATAGTAACCGTGGTGTCATATACATATAAGGGCTCAATCTGCAAATTTCAAAACCATTTATTGTATTAATTGAATAAATAGCCACAAATTTACAACAAAACACCGCTGCCCGCCCCCTTCTCTCCGAAGTTTATGGACCAAAAAATCTGAAAAAATCTCGAATTAATTAAAAATCATTTTTGTAGGTAGGTACTTACTTTACGCAAAAATAAAATCGAGTAGTACTTTTTTTAGTTTTGGAAAAATTTACAAAAAAAATTAAAAACCTTGTATCAAAATTTAGGCTAATCAAAATGGACGTTATTGCATAGAAAATAAAGTTCATAACAAAATGATTATTTCCTTTGCGTTTTCCAACCATATTATCTTAAATACGGAACCCTCGGTGCGCGAGTCGGACACACACATGACCTTTTTTTTTAAAGATAAAGTATACTGTAAACTCATGCATACTGTATACTTACTTACATACATACATTACGTCACATCTGTTTCCCAGAGGGTAGGCAGAGAGCCAGAGGCCACTTCTTTCCACCTATATAGTTTATTTTAATATACTTAGCCATTTTAACTTTAAAACAATTACGTTATCTTGAGAAATTAACACAAATGTTTTTTCCTAAAACAGGGTTATGTAAACAAATTTTTGCTTGCATGTTCCGTTTATTGATTTGATTGCAATGCCCATAAAGGGTTTATTTTTGGACCAAAAAGGTACATTTTTAAGAACCACTTAATGCAATAAATAAATGAGTATGAGTACTTTCCCCAAAACAATGACTTGTGAACAGTCAGGTTATTTACATTAGGTAGTCAGATATTTGGGGGTCCGAGGTTACTTGAGAGAAGTGCAATAGTACATACATACATACAATAAGCTCACGCCTTTATTCCCAGAGTGGGATAGGCAGACCTACAGAATTACCAACAACTCTAAAAACTTGTTGATAATTCTGACACTACGGTTTGAAAACTGATTCGTAATGATTCTAATAATGTAAGATACCACGGAAAAATATACAGTGGAACGTATAACTTCCTCCTTTTTAGGGTTCCGTAGTCAAACTAGGAACCCTTATAGTTTCGCCATGTCCGTCCGTCCGTCCGTCCCCAGTCTAGCTCAGAGACTCATAGTACTAGAAAGCTGTAATTTGGCATGTATATACATATTAGTCACGCCAACAAAGTGGTAAAATAAAATTTTGAAAAATTTTTTTTTTTAATGCACCTCCCCTACACGTAACGTGGGGATGCCTTTTTTTTTTCTTGCCTACACCATAGTGTAAGGTGTCGTTGGATAGGTCTTTCAAAAATATTGCGGGTTTATGAAAACAATTTTTCGATTAAGGGATCCGTTTATGAAATATTAAGCTTTAAAGCGCTATTTTTTGTTAGAGTCAAGTGTCCCCCCCCCCCTACAGCCAAAACTACAAATACTAAAAATCTGAAAAAAATCTTCAACGAAAGCGCATATAACGAATTTTAAAGGAAAACTATCACGGCTAAGTAGACAAGATTAGTTCCTGAGATACAGGCGACTAAAGTGTTTATAGTTTATACCTATCAAAATCGCCTATGATAACTTTGATAGAAAAATATGTTAACGGGGCGTGCAGGACGCGCGGGGGGAGTCGAACTGTCCAAGCAACAAATCGAGCGACAGCCGCGCTCATAAGCGCGAGCGCCTAGATGCTGTTCGGACGTGCCCCGGAATGCTACCTACAAGTTTGCGATTTGCGATCTGAAAGTTTACAAATAATCGATTAGATTATTGATTTGAGTCGAGTATCGTTTGGAAAACTTAAAATTCTATTTACTGGCCCTTGTTTTTTTTTCAATTTCTATTAATTACTTTATAAAAGATTAAACTTTTATTGTAATTTAAAGTCGGTTTGAAGCAGTTTAGATACCTAACTACCTACATAGGTATACTGATCTCACACTTAAAAGCTTGGCTCTTGTTTGAGATATTATATACGAATTTATAAGAAAAAGAATCATTACTAACAATAAGTAGACTTAATTAGTTCCTGAGATACAGGCGACTAACGGGTTTATACTTACCTACTAAAAATCATCTAAGACAGCGCCAAATAACTAAATAGAAAATAAATAATAATAAATAAATAAATATAAGGGGACAATCTCACACCAATTGACCTAGTCCCAAACTAAGCACTAGGCTTGTACTATGGGTACTAGACAACGATATAAATACTTATATAGAGAAATATATACTTAAATACATTAGAAAACATCCATGACTCAGGAACAAATATTCGCGCTCATCACACAAATATCTGCCCTTACCAGGATTCGAACCCAGGACCGCTAGCTTCGTAGGCAGGGTCACTAACCACTAGGCCAGCGCGTCGTCAAAAATTGGTTCATACATGTTGATTTTTGAGATAGTTTTTTGTGTTTGTCGTTACGGCTTCGGAACCCTACACTGAGCATGGTCCGACATGCACTTGCCCGGTTTTTTGAAGTCGGTTATTGAAGGATTTTTCGTAACATTTCAAACATCACAAAAATTGTGATTAAAATGATCTATATCTCCGAAACTAGTAAAAATCGTAGGGGTTAAATCGATAGCTTTTTAGCTGCTCTATCAGCCCTAGGTTGACGTTTTTACAAACCCTGTATAATATGTCCCGTGTAGTATGGTTTCTAAAATACAATGACACCAGGCAGTTTCTTATATTTAAAAATATAATGTAATGTTTATGTGCGAAACTCTCGGTGTTAAGAGTCCAACGCCGCGTGCTTGACCGGATTCTTTACCGTTTATTTTTAACGTTTTGGCCATTTAAATTAATGTCATTCTTTCTCTAAATTAACATTTATTTACTCGTTATATTCTAGTTTGCCCGCACCCTCCATTTGCTGTCATAATGCTGTATACTGCCGTCGAGTAACGCTTAAAGCACCATTTTTTTTGTTTTCTTCAAAAATCTTGTAAACATTGTAACTGTGATGTAACTTTCGGTTCTTGTTAATATCAATTTTATCCGTTAAAGTGTTAACCGCTTTCTTCGCGCGTTACTTGTTATTACGACGTCCCCGAAATAACACAGAAATCCATTTTATTCCTTGCGCTGCGATTTTGATTTCGTTGTATTATATTTCGCACGTTTTTATCAGGTTTTTTTTTTATCAACAGAGAATTGTCAAGCATTGGCACGCCGTCGTACAGTTGCACAGCGCTTGTCGCGTGGCCTTCGCGTCTCGCTTACCATCTCTCCTGATAGCTTCACCGCGCCCGACGTGCCGGCGCGCTTGCCAATGACCTCTCAGGTGAACTTCACACCTTTCTGCCACTTATATGTCGCTCAATCATACGCTTTATTATTATTATTACAGGCGTTACTCGAGTTAAGGAGTGCCCGCCCCGAAACTTATTATTTGTTGGCCATATTATTGCAAAGAATGGCCAGGGCCTCTATTCTACAGGGTAAAACCATAAAGGGGCCTTTGACGTGATATGGTATTGCTATTTAACTCGGCTGCCATTACTGTCAAGTAAATAAGAGCTATCGTAACGTTGATAATGCGATAACACGTCAAAAGCAATATGATTTTACGATGTAGAATACAGGCCCTGCATCGATATCTGATAAAATAAGGTCGCTTCAACCAGAGGCCCTAGACAAGATGCTTAGCGCTATCGAAAACGAAACTGTCGAAGTGTTTGAAACTTACATAAACGCTTGACATGACCATCTGGCAGCTTACGTCAATCTTACACATTTTCGATTACGATAATTAATATCGATCTCGCCACTCATCTTGTCTAGGGCCACTGGTCACAAAATTGTTCACCAATGTGTTTTGCCGGCGACTATTAAAGGCGCTCGGGCTGTAAAATGATTCTTGATTCGCGCGAGGTTACCCATGAGTGCATGACAGATCGTCCACGGACTTCCTTTTGCAGGCCTGAGATAAACTCGACGGGCGACGCCTTACGCTCATGATCACCTGATTAGTTAATCCGCCCATTTTACCCACGTACGGTTTGCATTTTTACATAAAGCTATTTTAACACCCGTTGCAAAATTAATTGAAATTGGAATAGTTCAAAAGAAGATTGACAGAAGTCCTTTGGGCGTCACGAGGTAGTAAGTTATAGTAGTCATAGTAAATTACAGAAAATAGTTTTGATAGTAAAGTACAGAAAATAAAATTTTTGTTCAACCTATTGCACGTGATCGGCGCTTGTGTACGCCGCGACTACGAGAATGACGTGACGATTGTCAGTTCTATAAGCTCAGGGTATATCTTATTTCAAGTTGTTATCGTGTTTGGCATGGAAGAAGTTTTTTGCGATTGTTCCCAGTTATTTTTTTTATTATAAGGCGCAATACAATCCGTTTTTTTATTGTTTTTAAGTGGTTTTTGCTAAGCGAATGTTCCTATTTTTTTTATCAGCCATTCAATTGCACTCGCCACCGATACAACTGTTTTTTATTGTTTTTATTTCGGATACAGTGTATTCAATTTACGACGGAAAACCTAGTCACTCAAATTAACTTTACGCTTTGGCGTCAATGTATCGAGAATTAAATACTATCATTATCAGTAAACCGATTAGGTAGTGCAATTTGCTAACATTCATATTAAGATTTCGACTCGATATCCCGCGTATTTGGACTACCTAATCGGATTACTGGTAATTAGTAATTATATAGGGACTCTTATGTTAACAGTCCACCTCTAATACATTGACAAGGTATGGAGACTGGCTAAAACCAATTATTAACCTTTACTTCGCCTGGTATACTTTTCCGAAGAGCGGTGGTCACGTGGTTAAACATCATAGCGGACTGCCAAAGTTTCCCAAACTTGGAAATCGGTAAAACGTATACTTAGGTCTGTGGCGTGGAAGTGCTGTCTCGGAAGCTCATGATATAATGTATCAGAGCCCCCCGAGACCTAAACAGTGCAACCATTTTCTTAATACCGACAAGTAACAATCCGCCAAGAATCAACCCGTTTTAGTGTAATAAAATTATTAAGTGTATCCATTTGCCTGGCGCGACACTACTTGCCTTGAATCTGAACCTGCCATGACAGCGTTTGATGCGTTTCTGGATCTCCCGAAGTAAAATCAGGGTTTATAATTACGTACAGTCTGCATCTAAAGTAGCTAAGCAGAATAACATGCTCAAAATGATCGAGACACGACGTATTCTCTTGACAATGGAGTCGAGTGCAGAGATCGTTTCGACCTCTTCGGCAGCGTAGCTACTTCTGCTGCTGACTGTAGGTTGGAAATACTCATGTTGAAACCTTCAACCATGGCGAACGCCATTCGTCCCCACCCTTTAATCCCCAAGTACCCAAGTAGTTAAAATAAATCCCATTAGTTATCAATAGGGGTAACTAGAAAGAAATAATTTCCATTTCAATAATTCCCATTTTGTTACCACTGCAGAGACTGCAATGGGAAGGAAACATTCGCATTTGTCCCTAGTGTTAACTAATGGATTTTTTCGCCACTTGACCTCACTGGGGACAAATTGGAATAAAGCCATTGAACTTAATTTTGAGTTAAATGCAAATAATTTTGTTACCATGTAGTATTATAAATTATAAAGCTGTGCTAAGTTTTAATAGATACTTTGTCGACCATAAGCGAATTCTTTTAACGTTGAAACCTGCAAATCTATATTTATAAAAATTAAGTATAAATCAGACACATTTGGTAACTTCTTTTTAATATTCGTATTATATTAGTCTGAATAGGTTTTTTTTTTGGGAAAACTGGACAGGACGACTTGTTTCGGGTCACCGAGTAATAAACACGAAAAAAAAACATGCGATGGATTATTCGATAACCGATACGTCAATCCCGAATTCTCAAACGCGCTAATAAGGCTAAGTACATATTTTTGGGCTACAGGTTATCGAATCGTTCATCGAAAGTGTGGAATCGCTGACTGAACTGGAGGACTAGCACATGTTGTCCGCGACTTGTTTGTCGCTCTGATCTCCCTTTCTATCTAGTCTGTAACGATAGACACGCACTAAGCGACAAGCGAGAAAATACTACTTGTGTTGTGCTACCCGTACTGACCAACCGATTGATTCGCACATTTCGTCTTATCATTCTCTGTAACTATAAGCACCAACAGATGTTCGCATCGACCTTTTGACCGCTGCTGGTCACCAGAACACGCCACTGAAAATTCGACGGGCAATGAGTTTTTCTGCGCTTTGACACTTTACGATGTTATATGATGGTTGTAGCAGCCGAATGGTGAACATAAAAATTCACCTAGCGTGCAAAACAAAGGGCAAAGGAAGGTTTTTACGTTCATTGGATTATTTGCGGTAGTTCCTTTGGATGTTCCTTCGAAGGAACTATTGCGCTATTTTTTTCGCACTAGTTCCTGTACAAGAGATGAAAGACTTACTGTTACCTTTTTTTCGCCTTTGTTCCTTTGAAAAAACTGAAGGTACTACTCCTACTTTTCCTTCGCTTTTGTTCCTTCACAAGAGCTGAAGGATCAGCAGAGATCTTATTCGCATTAGTTCCTTCAAATTACCAGAAGGAACTTTCTTGCAAAGGAACTAATGCGGAAAACAGATCTCGGTTGCCCTTCAGTTTTTGCAAAGGAACAAAAGTGAAAATAAATTCGCAGCACGTCCTTGATCTCTTGTGCAAGAACTGGTGCGAAAAAAACGCAATAGGTACCAAGTGACATCCAACGGAACTACCGCGAATAATCCGGGTTAACCTGTGCGTTTCACCGACAATACCCATAGGAGTACAACTTAATTCAGAGCCGGGGCAGGCATGAGGTGCGGGGGTGAGGTACGATAAAACTCATATGTCACAGTTAGCCTCTTCCCGCATCTCATGCTTACTCTGGGTGGGTCTCAACTAAGTACATTTACTTTTTCTCAAACATGCTATGTAATGTCGGCGTTATGTTAGTTATTTTTCTCAAACATGCTATGTAATGTCGGCGTTATGTTAGTTATTTTAGGCTTCAAAGTGCCACGTTCCCGGCGGAACAACTCGAGAGAACTGTAAAGGAATTTCATACAAAATTGAAGGCCTAGGCCGGGAAGTAATTTTTTTTTAATTTTAATATGGCCATGACAGCTGGTTTTATGAACAGGCTGAATATCTAAATTATATTTTTAAAAATTTTGAGAAAATGTTATAACGTCAAGTACTAGGAGTGCATAAACGTTTGGGAGACATCCGCGCTGTGTCGTGTGCGCCCGCCGCCCGCCCGCCGGTTGCCCGCACCGCCTGAGATCTAAGTTGCGCTATGCCTGATATACCTCCTAATTACCGCTGCGCTCCTGGTACTTTATTTTAAAACCCAATTACTTTTCCGTGGACAATCAATTTACTTTTTTGAGTGATGTATTTTTTATTTAATTGCATATGTTTGAGAAAAGCACTATACATACCTCGGCGGGAAATATGGGGTTGCCCGCCTCAGACCTATCCGGCCTCGCTTGGCGCTCGGCCGTCTATATGTCTTCGGCCGGCAACCCCTTTTGTCCCGGCCTCTGTAGTAATGTACTATTAGGCTTCAAAGTGCCACGTTCCCGACGGAACAACTCGAGAGAACTGTAAAGGAATTTCGTACAAAATTGAAGGCCTAGGCCGGGAAGTAATTTTTTTTTAATTTTAATATGGCCATGACAGCTGGTTTTATGAACAGGCTGAATATCTAAATTATATTTTTAAAATTTTTGAGAGAATGTTATAACGTCAAATACTAGGAGTGCATAAACGTTTGGGACATCCGCGCGGTGTCGTGTGCGCCCGCCGCCCGCCCGCCGGTTGCCCGCACCGCCTGAGATCTAAGTTGCGCTATGCCTGATATACCTCCTAATTACCGCTGCGCTCCTGGTACTTTATTTTAACACCCAATTACTTTTCTTCCCTAGGGTGGACATTTATCAATTTACTTTTTTGAGTGATGTCTTTTTTTATTTCATTGCATATGTTTGAGAAAAGCACTATACATACCTCGCCGTGAAAAGGGGTTGCCAGCCTCGTAACTATCCGACCTCGCTTCGCTCGGCCGTCTATATGAACTCGGCCTGCAACCACCTACTTCCCGGCGTCTGTAGTAATGTACTATTTCATCACACTTGCTCGGAAAGGGTTTTATAACACGCAGGCGTTTAGGGCAGTTATAGCCGACTTAGCTCCCGCGGGAGTTATAGATTTTCATAACTCCCTAGGGAGTTATGACTTTAGTTTTAAAATATAGACTCCACTTGTACATCATTTCAGACCAAGGAGGTGTAAAATCAGCCAAGGTTTATTTCCTATATTCAAAATTTGGCTACAAACTAATTTTACTGTTTAATTAAACTTATACAACACATTTGTCTGCATTATATTTCTATATTTTACCATTATTTCAGAGACATTTGCAATTATTTTATTAAATTTCATTTTGAAAATTTGTACAATCTGGCAGAATGGCCTGTATTTGTCAAGTTAAAAAAAAAGCAATTCTAGGCATTATCTGTGGAAGACTAAAAAAAAGTTGTCAAACTCTTTTAGCTTAGCGAATCGAGTTCGTTTAATTTTGTTTGATTGTTGTTTCCGAAGCGTATTTTGTTTAAAGGTACGAAAAAAACATACTAAATATGACTTCCTCATCGGAAGAATCTGTAGTGATATCAACACCACCTGATTTGTTAAATGCGGCTCAACTACTCAACAATGATTTGCTGCCAGCGAAATCTAAAGAAAAGGTTTTTTTTCTATTTGTTTTTTATTTCCTCGCTAATGTGATGAAAATCATTGTGTGTATCATGGGCAGTAAGGAGATTGCAAACTCGACTCATTAAAAGCCTAAATAGTCTCTCGTTAGCAATCCTCTTCTTACCGCCCTTGATGCACAATGTACTATTAATGCTTTTACTTAGTGTTTCTTGTTCGTCGGTATACCTAAGATGTGTGTTGAGTGTTGACAGCGTGTTTGGTGTTGCGCAGGCGCGGCTGCTGCACGCGTGCGAGCTGATCGGGCGGCGCTGCTACTTGGAGGCGGCCGCGCACCTGGCGCGCGCCACCGCCCTCGCCGGCGGCGAGCTCCCGCGTCGCCTTCTTCTTCAGGTATTAGTTAATCCATGCGAACACATAGTCGGGAAACACGTTTCATTGCGTCTCTCACTGAAACTAATAAAATTACCATTATTACACCGTGATCGCGTACTTTTGAAGTTTAAGCCGTCGAAATATAATAAGTATGGAAGGGTAACTTCAAACAAAAACGACAGCCAAGTCAGCTGCAAAACACTTTTTCGAAATGAAAAGATCTTTTTTTTTTTAGTCCTGCCATAAGTTCTGTCACTGAGATTTATTAAAATATAAAAATAAGATACACAAATATATTTTTTTAAATCTATGCATAGGTCAAAACTGTAATCAATATAGATTTATTAAAAAATATAATTTATGCTAAATTATTGCAATATGTTGATGTACTAGGTTTTAGTATTTCTGTTTTGGGTAGGTTGAGCATGGTAAAAAACATGCGATGACGATGGTGCTCTTATCGATTATAGTTTATGTAAAAGTTGTCGCAGCTTATCCAAATTTATATGACGTATTAATCAGACTTCCTTCCATTAAATGCCGAAATAAATATATAGCAAATAAACTGAAGATCTCCTTATACAATCGCCAATCTCCATGTTTCCCTAAATCTACTTAACGATTTGGCATGAGTTTTGAGAAATTTTAAATCTCTCCATATTCTCTTTCTTCGTAACTTGAGATTGAGAACCGTTTCAAGTCTTATGCTAGTCTTCAATATGGCCTGATAATAGTACATTTTGATATTAGTGCGGAAAGTATGTTATTTTAAACGAGTCAAGCTCGGGCCAAGACTCGGGACGAGTGAAAATGACAGTTCCGCACGTATAGCAAACGACGTTTTTTAACAATCGTCTAAATCGCTCATTTTTTCACAACAATATTTAATCGTTAGCTAAAAAGGCGGATTTTTGTTTTACTTTTAAGACTGCTCCGAGCGTACGCCGGATGTACAGTAGCGCCCTCATTACTATTAGTGTGTTTTCTAATAAACTAAAGTATTTTCTTGATATTGGTCGGTAGGTTTTTGTACTACAAATGAAAACACAACGTATATGGTATATCACATAGTTTAATAACAATTCACCTTCGAGTTATCAACTTAACGGAAAAAAGTGACCACCTTTTCCCGTTAAGCTGACTGCTCAAAGGGTAATTGTTATTAAAGTTTGTTACATACACATACATACATACATAAACTCACGCCTTTATTCCCAGAGTGGGGTAGGCAGAGCTACAGAATTACCAACGACTCTAAAAACTTGTTAATAATTCTGTAACCACATTTTGCACTTTTAGGCTAAGATGTTTACCAGTGTATTAGTGACAGGTTGCAAGCCCATCGCCTAACAGTACTATACGCCTTTATTCCCTTAGCCGTCTCTTACGACATCCACGGGAAGATATGGAGTGGCACTATTCTAACCCGGCAACCACACGGGTCAAGTTTGTTACGTATCCCATAAATTGTGTTTTTACTTGCGCTTCAAAAACGTATCGTCTGATTGCAAGGAAATTCTTTAGTTAACTAGAAAACACAAAAGCAATGAGGGCGCCACTGGACGCTCGACGTTTGTTCGGTGCAGTCTTAACAGCTTCGATCAACAATACTCAACTAGATAACGGGTCAGAGAACAAAACACGGCCCAGCTAATAACTACTCACTTCGAATTGGGAGTTTACTTGAATTTAGTTCGTTGTCAACTACGCCGATAGTGACACGTGTCACAATGCCTTAGTGCGTTTTAAGAAACTGCAAAAATAATCGCCGTAACATAAAAAATAGACGGAATATCGGAATATCTTTTGGTAAAGAAATGTCGATTCGTAATATTAATGATTAAATAACTAAGTATTTCTGATAAAATAATTTATTTTAGTTTCCGACCAACAATTTGTCAATATTTGGTTGTTGCAGAACAGTGCATCTATGGAGTAGTTTAATACTTTATATTTTTTGTTGTCATAAATTTAACATTAATTTGTAGATTTCCTGGTGATCCATTTCACTGTGCAATATGGAATTCTATCGTCGCGAGTGAATGGCAGGAGGAGTAATTATTTGACATACTTTATTTTTCTTTATACTATTTTGGACCTCTCTATTATCCAGTTACGGGTCTAATGATAGGATCCGTGACGAATCAAAGAAGCTTCTCAAAAGTTATTGCCACGTTTTTGGTATTTCCTGTAAGACATTAAAAATTTCCATTCTAATAACCGCTATTGGTGAAGAAAAACTGATGATGAAGACCAAAGATGACCACCGAAAATCTTTAACGGAATTGTTTAACGGGAAGGGTTGAGATTTCTCTATTAACCCTTAAATGGCAAAAATAAAAAAGTCGGGAATTCAAACCCTTTTTGATTTTCAATCAGCAAAAAATTGAAAACACAATCCAAACAAAAAAGTCTACATTATGGTATGTACAGTATTCTGGACAGTGCCAAATTAAAGGGTAAGAAATATGAAGATAAAAAAGATAGCATTATATAAAGCTATAAATATTAAACTAAATATAATATCAAATAGCATGCGTAGTTCAGCAGGAAAACATATCAAAAATATTACGAGAGATAAAGGGAGAAAAGGAAAAAAAAAACACAGGACAACCAAATAAAAGTTTGATATGTTTTCCTACTTCAACGGTGTCCCCTAGACAAACAACTTTGCAATTTTACAAATTATTAATGACTAAGTTACGGGTTTAGGCCATGCATTTTTATCTGTTAAATAGTCCTCGACCATATAGTACGCTTTAGATATTAACGACTTTTTTAAGTAATTTTTAAGTGCTGGAAATGGTAATGTTAAAACTTCGTCAGGTAATTTGTTATAGAAATGAATGCATTGACCAACAAATGATTTATATAACGGGGCATCAGGAAGACCATCCGGGCGTTCGTGGGGGTTACCCTCCATGTGGGCGTAATGATGGCGGACACTCCAAAATAAATACACACGCTTAACAATCAACAAACACGCGTTTAATTTTACCACACACTGAATTGAAATAACATGTGATTTCAAAGATCGAGACAGATAGATAAGAGCCAATAGTTTAGTACGTGTGCAACCCTCACGTCAGCTGTCAAGGAATGACTAGCTTCACCACGGTGGCGCCACTTACTACTCTATTCGGGGTTACCCGCTCTTATTGCGATTTACCATATTATTCTTACCAATAATAACATTATTATTATTACTTATTTCTTAATTAAACAATAATAAGAAATCAAAATAAGATATTATGACTGCGCGCCGTCATATATAATTTACGGACGCGGAATTTTCGGATAGCAATTTTATTTTTATTTCTTGTATTTAAATTATGTACATCGGAATTTTTGGTGAAAGAATCTAAATTTTTAATAACATAAATAATATTCTCATAAATGAATTGAGACGCTACATGTGAATTGTAAAATGTATAATGTGAATTTCTTTAAAAAGTTCTCTTAAGGAGTCACGGGAATTCAAGTTATAAATAGAACGAATAGCCCTTTTTTGTAAGACAAATATACTTTGTATTTCAGCTGCCTTACCCCAAACCAGAATACCGTACGACATGACACTATGGAAATAACTATAATAAACTATGCGAGCTGTCTCAACATTAGTTAGTTGTCTAATTTTCCTAACCTACTAAGCTAAAGACTGTACACGATAAAATCCGGCCATGCATGATTTGGTGTATTTTTTTAATGAATGCTAATTTTCAAGCAGCACTGTTTTGTAATAGTCAGTGGTTATGAAACTACATAATAAAAATACAATCATAATAAAATGTTAGAGCGTCTGTGTCTTAGACCCTTATATAATCCACAGTACCTTTATTTTTTTGTACACGATCTTCTGACAGTCTTTACCAAGTTCTCCGTTTTAAAACTTTTTATTATTTTTAATTATACAAGCCAAATTATACCTTATTAAATTATCTTACCACAATAGTTAAAACTTTCCTAATTATATTCAGATTAAGATAGTTCTGAGGTTTTTTAACGTTGGCGAATTTGACTTTTTGACAAATAAATGCCTCCCATACAAAAACAACTTTCAGTGCTTGGAGTAAAAAGTCTTCCTGACTACTACAAATAGAAATGAGTTTCAAAAAGTATTTTTTTCGTAAGACGGCATTCTATTGTGGGTAAAACTGCTTGTAACAATATAAATACAGTTGTGGCGTAGAAGCAGGAAGCGAGTGAAGATTGTCAAAAAACGCTGTACAGTAGGTGAAAGGTTTGATAGAATATATTTGGCGAAAACACACATACCCATACATTATGTTATGATACGATTTTATTTCATTATATAGTATTATAATTATACAACATATTAAAAGAAAACTGCTTGAAAATATGCATTCATCGCAAAGATACACGAGAGCATGTATGACCCGATTGTATCGTGTACAGTCTTTACTTTTATTCATCATTATGCATATAGTGAAGTGCAACTGATGGTGAAGTACAAGCAGAACTCTTTAATCATTTACGTCCCTGCATCTTGAACACGAACATTTTGTTAAGGCTGATGGAAAAATTGTTATTAGACTATACGGTTTCTAATATTATTTTTCACAAAATAATATTAGAAATATCACTAAAAAGCGTCTTTAAAAAAAACCGTCTTTAAAAACTCACTAAGCATACATACATATCTTCACATTTGTCTCCCGACGGGGTAGGCAGAGACTCTATTTAACGTTAAATGCACCGGTCTAAGCATAGAAGTACAACTTTCGCTTCCTCTACATTAATCATTTTAACCCACTGAACATGGTGAAATAGCCAATAACCGGTCTCCTAGAAATTGCCTATCTGGTGCCTAACAGGTACATCAAATATGTATATCCAAGCTAGTGTCAAGTAGGTATACTTACACAATAGCTATATTTCACATGATTCTAGCCACCGACATAAGTCAGTCGTTACGTATAAGTTTTTCAAGTACTTTAGCTATTAGAGTTTTATTAGAGAAGACGGTTTTATTTTTTGTTACAAAAAATGTAAATATTAAGGTTTACAAGCTTACAACATTATAAGTATATAATATCTTAAATACTACAAAAATAACATTGAGTTGTTTTTTTATATTAAACCCATACCCACCTGAGACGTTAAAACAGAAATAATATTAAGTGTATAGCTACTCCATTTGTACTCTGTTCGCGATGACATTGGCACTCCGCTAGTAGAAGCTGCATAAGGTAAAAAAACCAGCATCTAGTCGAAGCCACATAAGATGATAAATTGTTTGAAGCAAAATTAAGCATTTCGCTACCGACACACCATTTAAATTAGAATGTTTTATTTTGACAATAATTTTATACACGTATGAAGTTTTTATATGTCGCCCTAGGACACTTCGAAGAGTATTTGGTATGGGACCCGGCCTCTATTTGAAATGAAATGAAATGAATAATTTATTTGTGAAAAGTGGGTACACATTAAAATGGTAATATAATTATTAATATATTTTTTTATAAAAAAGAACCACCATCTTCTACCTATAAATAGGTGTACAAATTTAGGCTTAACTAAACTTATGTCATCAATTAATTAAATGAATACAATGAAATGACAGTTCTATGAGGAAACAATAACCAATTAATTAAACTAGAATACAAATTAATTATCACATATATAAAAAATCCTTTATGTCATAGAAACGGTTTACCATTGAATTGCCGACAAACTTTTAATCGAATATTATTTCAAAGACAACGTTTCAAGTATTTTCATTTCATCGACAAGTCATTGCGTCGAGGACTCGATACTAGGTAATTTGAAACGTGGTCTTTTAATTGGTAGTTTACTTATTTCAATAGAATTCATGTCATGACTAATCATTTCGGGTTTTTTTAATTGTTTTTTTTTTACTTGTAATAATATTTATTCCGCATAACATTATTTCAATTAATAATATTTTGCTATCAAAACTAAACAGTAATGTGTCATGCTTTTCTGTCAACAGTTCATTTTCTTGGGGGTCGCAGTTCTAACCTAACCTAACCCGCTTCTGTCAACAGTTCGTTTTCTTGGGGGTCGCAGTTCTAACCTAACCTAACCCACTTCTGTCAACAGTTCGTTTTCTTGGGGGTCGCAGTTCTAACCTAACCTAACCCACTTCTGTCAACAGTTCGTTTTCTTGGTGGTCGCAGTTCTAACCTAACTCACTTTAAAAGCCTCGTACTTCTATTTCTTGATATAACTAGTTATGCAATAATATTATTAATTTAATATTATCAATAAATCTTACTTTTATTATACATAGGTATTTGTTTGTCACACTACATAATTTGAAAAATGTGTAAATTTGCAATAGGGCATATAAAAATTGTATTAAAGTAATACGTCGAAGAAATGAATTGCAATGTTTTGTAGTTGTACCAATTAAGATAATTTGAAACAAATCAGCGATTAAGTAGTATTCGTTGATTAGTATTTCCACGTAGTAAGATACATTTAAATAAATAGTAGTTGAAATAAAATAACGCCAAACAATATTACTAGTACTAATGTTTCGATGAATCGTTGTCGATGAAATAATATTCGATGAAACGGTTGTCGGCAAAACAAGGGTACACCCATAGAAACACTTCTCAGCGAGCCAAGCATTAATAATATTCTTAAAAACTTAACAATTTCTTAGTATGTCGTATTGGTTAGTATGTCGATGCCTTAGACTGCACCGAGCAAACGTCGAGCGTCTAGTGGCGCCTTCATTACTTTTATTGTGTTTTCTAATTAACTTAAGAATTTCCTTACAATCAGACGATACGTTTTTGTAGCGCAAGTAAAAACATAATTTATGGGATACGTAACCAACTTTCATAACAATTACCCTTTGAGCAGTCAGCTTAACGGGAAAAGGTGCACACTTTTTTCCGTTAAGTTGATAACTCGAAGGTGAATTGTTATTAAACTATGTGATATACCCTATAAGTTTTGTTTTCATTTGTAGTATAAAAACCTATCGACCAATTTCAAGAAAATACTTTAGTTTATTAGAAAACACAATAATAGTAATGAGCCCTCATTGCTACTGTACATCCGGCGTACGCTCGGCGCAGTCTTAAAGGTGGAGGTTCGCGCCGCGACAGAGACAAGCGACCGAGACAGAAGACCGCGACCGTCACTTGACTGTAGGCAACATATGAGCGACAGTTCGCGAGCGAGACAGACAGTCTTGTCGCGAACTGTCGCTCATATGTTGCCTACAGTCAAGTGACGGTCGCGGTCTCCGGTCGCGGTCTTCTGTCTCGGTTGCTTGTCTCTGTCGCGGCACGAACCTCCACCTTTACAGTCAGCTTCAAATAGTCTTTAGCATCCAAAGTGCCAAATATATCGCAACATATCTTTATTCTTAGAGGCTTCAACATACGTGATAATAACCTAAAAGGTTTGTTTACATGGTTTACAAGTTCTATAGATGGCGATTTAAAGCATGCATATGCATATCGACCATAAGTTATGCAGGCTCAAGTGCCTAATAGATGTGTGATATGATAAACCACTCACTGCCTGATACTCGATGTCATTAAAATATTAATATTATTGGAAATAAATGTTGACAACGTACTGTACAAAATGGGGCGGTTGCGGCATTTAAAAATTGCCTTCCATGATTTGAGTTGACAATCCGATTCAATCGAAATGGATGCTGCACATCCTGCAATGTTTGCTAGGCATCCAATTTTCGCAACGCAATATGCGAGTTGCAAAATACCATGCCAGACGGCGTTCTTCATATTTTAGAAACTTAAAAGATATTATATTATATACGTCATATCATATTACGTTTTTGTTTTGTTATGTAAATTAAGGATAGTAAAGATGACATAAAATTTAATTTCTTATTCATCCGAAGTAGTTGCTTGTAATTCACATTTTTCGAAGATATATTGCATGACATCGGCCATGACATTTTAGTATGGGAATATTTAAATTTAAATAACTTTTATAAGAATACAAATATCTCTTTGTTTTCCATCCTGCACCAATTCACATAGCAAAGTGGCATTTTTGCAGAATTATTTAAATCCGGTAGTCATTAAAATCAAATTATTTTAGTCTTAATTATAAATAACTGTTTAACACTACGTCAGAAAGTTCGGCACTAAGTATTAGTTCCACCCCCGCCGGCACTAACCCAGTAGCATAGTATAAATAGAAAAGTAGCTCGACTCCGGTCCTTTAGGAGATTCTGATACCTATTGCCGCTCGGGCGCCCAGGGTGGTCCAAACTTGTTCTTCAATGTTAGTCACCTACTTTGCCATACTTTGATCTATGATTTATAATCATAGTAATTTTCATAAATTACACAAACTTAAAGTACCTAAGTATAAATATTGTTAGGTACCCAAGTACCTAAATTGTAGTGACCGACCGAAACATGTTATTTTGCCGAAACCGAAACCGAAACCGAACCTTTTATATAAAAAAAAAAAGTCCTTAAAAAGTCGAAAAAATTTTAGTAAGCCCGTTTTTTTCTAAAATTAATATCTCGCTGACCTATAATTACAGGTTTCTACTTTCAAATATTTATCACAATGAAATTTCAGCACAGTTACAGAGGTTCTGTTAAATTTAACTACCCTATAAAGTGAAAAAAAATACATTATTTGTAACACAAGGTACGATGTTGTAAGTTTCGGCGCGGCCGAAGGGTTCGGCCGTTTTTGGCCGAAACCGAAACTCGGGCCGAAACTTGATTTTTTGGCCACAACTGGCCGAAACCGAAACCGAAATTTCTGTCGGACACTACTAAATTGTTTTACTTACCTCTACATAATTTTATCTGTTGACACAAAATTATACATTTATAGGTATGTGATATGTAAATTCCTTTTTGAACTTTTGATAATGCCGCTTTCGTGCAAGGCGGCTTCCTTTGACTATTTATCTATTATTGCCGGCACGCGTCGCCGCCGCCGCGCGGCTTCTTTTGAGCATACGCGCACTACAACAAAATGTAACCGAACGCAACGAGCGACGCCGCGGCCCCGACTAAGTTACCTTGTAATATCCTGAGATTTAGTATAAAGTGAGAGGTTCGCCCCGCCCACAGCCGCAAGCCGCGCGATGTACCTTTGTTTGAAGACGATCTACTGTTCTCATACTGTATAAGTATAAACATTTGGCGTGCTCGATTTATGTTTATTTGATCTGCGTAGGTACATATTTAAGCTTACGACGGGTTTTAATATTATTAGAATACGCACCAGCTGGTGATTGTCATTGGTTGGTTGGTTGGTTGGTTGGTTGATTGGTTCGGGTTGTTGTACAGTAAAATTGTCACCCGTGTTTGCCAGAAATATGAAAAATTAAACAGGGGAAACGGGGTGGACTTTTTGCGGTGGCTTCGCTACTTTTGCCTGTTTGTCGTTTGTAAGTTACAATAGTAGCGATACAGAATCATAGTTACGTGAGCGACGTAATACGATCGGCGACGCCATTGCGACTGTAACGCCATTAACAAACAACTGAGCAAGATTGGCTAAAACAAATTTGAATAGAGCCTTTGTACTATATTTTATTATAAATGTGTTGCAAGTATTCATAGTTACTAGTTAAATGTTGGTTACAGACGATCGCGTTAATGCTGGAGGATCAGAGTCCGGAGAGCGTTGCACGCGAGGTAGGCGGCGCGGTGCGGCAGCAAGCGGCCGCCGCGTGGCTGGCGCCGACCGACCTCGAGTGCGTGCTGTGCCGCGACACGCTGGTGGCGCCGGTCACCACGCCCTGCGGACACACATACTGCCGCCACTGCATCGACCACTCCATGGACTACCGCCGGACCTGCCCGCTCTGCATGCGCGACCTTAGCCACTTCAGTTTGTCCTTGGTCAGTAACTATTTGTTTAGATAATATCATCCATCAAGTCTGCTGGACTTAAACCTCTAGTTACCTCAATTACGGCTGCCCATCATTCACCAGGTGCCGCAGCTGTTCGTTTTATGCGAAGATCGCATGCTATAATACTGCACGTACACGTTCTGGCCGTTTGATGAGTCAGGAAAAAGTTATAACTGATATTTTGGTTAGGCTTGGATGACAAGCACGTGTTAAAGTGCCTTTGTGTAACAGTCATTTACTTGCAAACGCAAGGTTAACTAAAACTAGCATTATGTTTTGACGACGCGATAGCCTAGTTGGTAGTGACCCTGCCTACGAAGCTAGAGGTCCTGGGTTCAAATCCCGGTAAGGGCAGATATTTGTGTGATGAGCGCAAATATTGGTTCCTGAGTCATGGATGTTATTTGTATTTTAGTAATATATTTCTCTTTATAAGTATTTATATCGTTGTGATGAAGATGGGTTTTATTTAGATTAGCTTTTATCTACTTTATTAGGTTTATTACAGTTGTTATGTAATAAAAGAAGTTTTTAACTTTAATGCAAATACCATGCATGCACTCAATTAAATATATTTTCAATGCACTTGTCTGTTTTAATATTTTTCTGTACAGCAAAACTTATTCATATCCATAAATAAATGTATCAAAATATGTCGAGCAGCCATTTTTATTTATAAATGTCGTATGTGTTCATATTTGTCAAGTTAATGTCGAAAGGGACGGACAATTTCATAAATGTCGGACAAACATATTGAAAGTGTCGGTCATTTTACAACTCTACCCTGCCTACGAAGCTAGCGGTCCTGGGTTCAAATCCCGGTAAGGGCAGATATTAGTGTGATGAGCGCGAATATTTGTTCCTGGGTCATGGATGTTTTCTATATATTTCTCTATATAAGTATTTATATCGTTGTCTAGTACCCATAGTACAAGCCTAGAGCTTAGTTTTGGACTAGGTCAATTGGTGTAACTTTGTCCCCTGATATTTATTTATTTATTTTATTTTACGTTTCGAGAGGAAACGGTGCTTCACAAAGGTGACCAAGCAGATATTCCGCACCTGCGTTGACTTCTGATCAATAAATATTATTTTAACCGGAATTAATAAGAGAACTAGAATTGGGAATTGGTAAGAGATCAATGAACAGTCTTGCACAAAACTCAATATTGCATTGCGTATTTAACGTTCGCATCAGAACTATTTCCCAATTTTTAGTGTTTAGTAATTAAGTATCGGGTGTTTCAGAAATTATAAGCGCAGTGCTACCTTTTGAGTCGTAATAATGATTAGAAAAAAAAATATCTAGAATTGTTGTTTCCTTAGTTACCAACAAATATTTCCATTCGTCACCGTGTCTTATGCGAGGCATTTCTCCAGAAAAACGAAAACTGATCGTGCACAAATGGTGTACAATCCCTAACATCACGCTCAAAGAGTTGGCGATATCTGTGGGAGTTAGCATCGGAGCCGTACGTACGCCTATTCGAAAGTATGGTGAGGAATGTACTTTTTACGATGCACCAAAAAGCGGTCGAAAAAGGGGGCCTGTGGATCGAAACTTGAACCGGAAGATTGCACAAGTGTTCTTCAGAAAAAAGGACTCATATGTCAGGGATGTGGCCAAAATACGAGGGGCGGCTGAAAAGTTCTAAGCCTAAGGTAGAAAAAAAATGTTCAGATTTTTTTACTATTTTTATTTTTCAATATAATCTCCCTCTAATTCAATGCATTTATTACATTTTTTAAATAATGCTTTTAGACCGTTAAAAAAATAAGTTTTATTTTGGCTGTCGAAATGTTCCTGTACAGCCGCCTACATCTCTTCATCACTGCCAAATCGCTTTCCCCTTAAATCTTTCTTCAAATTGCTGAATAGAAAATAATCACTAGGGGCCAGATCTGGACTGTAAGGTGGATGATCAATTTCCTCGAAGCCAGTTTCCTTCAGAGCAAGCTTGGCAACACGAGCGGTGTGAACGGGGGCGTTGTCTTGCAAAAACAAAATGCCTTTGCTCAGTTTGCCCCTTCGTTTCTCGACTATGGCTTGTCGCACTTTTCTTAATAGCTCAGCATAATAAACTGCATTTATTGTAGAGCCTTTCGCCAAATAGTCTATTAAAAGAATGCCATCGCAATCCCAGAACACGGTGGCCATTAGCTTAGACGCCGATCTTTGAACCTTGAATTTCTTTGGCGGCCTTTCACCCTTTTCGATCCACTGCATAGATTCAGACTTCGACTCTGGATCATAGTGTCTGATCCATGTTTCATCAACAGTTACTATGCGGGAACAAACTTCATCTAAACCTTCTTCACATAATTCTAAAAATGCCTGAGAAGTTTGAACACGACGTTCTCTATCGAAAGCTGTGAGCATTTTCGGCACCCAACGAGCACTTACTTTTGTCATATGCAAATGTTGATGCAAAATCTCTCCAACTCTTTCCTTACTAATACCTAAGGCTTCAGCTATTTGCCAAACCTTAATTCTCCGATCCTCTAATACTAACTTTTTGACTTTTTCAGTATTTTCTTCAGTCACAACCGATATTGGCCTTCCTGAGCGAGGATCGTCTTCGATCGACTCCCGTCCAAGTTTAAAAAGTCGACTCCATTTTTTAACATTGGCATGAGAAGGGCCAGATTCACCGTAAATACTAGACATTTCTTCAAAAATTCTTTTCGGCGATTTGTCACTTTTCGTGAGGAACTTAATGACTGCACGGTGCTCAATTTTCGTGATATGCGTTGATAATTCACACATGATGACCTTTAGCGTCGGATATCTCGAGATGTAATAAACAAAAGACGACATTTTTTTCTTTTATTTATTGACTTTTTAAATGGTCTTTTTAGTGGCCAGTATCGCTAACGCATATGCAACCTCAAAATACCTTAGGCTTAGAACTTTTCAGCCGCCCCTCGTACTACGAACATCGGCTAGCAATGTCCAACGGGCCAATGCAAGAATTGGTTTAAAGACATTTAAAAAGCAGAAGAAACCTAAACGGAGCACTAAACAGGCCGCATGCGTGAAACCGAGAGCAAGAAAGTTTTATGACAGCCTATTGTGCCGAAAACCAGCGAGCGTTATTATGGATGACGAAACGTACATTAAATTTGATTATAAAATGCTTCCGGGTGACCAATTTTATACTGTACGAGAAAACCAGGATATCAACGATACCGAAAAAAACATTTTCGTAGAAAAGTTCAGTAAAAAAGTAATGGTTTGGCAGGCCATTTGTGAGTGCGGGAAGTTGTACAAGCCATTCTTCACCACTCAAACCTCAAGGCCGATACCTACATTTCGGAGTGCTTGAATCGCCGCTTATTGCCCATGATCCGTGAGCATGGTGGCCCTGTTCTGTTTTGGCCAGATTTGGCATCTATACACTACTCGAAGACCACAGACCAGTTAGCTTGGTATAAAGACAACGCAGTCGCATATGTACCTAAGGAGGTGAATCCGCCGAACTGTCCTGAAGCCAGGCCAATCGAAACTTTTTGGGATCTAACCAAAGCATATCTTCGGAAAAACATTAAGTCCGCAAATTCCATCGATGCCTTCAAAAGAAACTGGTTGAAAGCCTCCAAAGTCATCGGCAACAGATCTGTGCTGAAGCTTATGTCCAGTGTAAGGTCCAAGGTGCGGTCTCTGGCTTACAATTAATGATGTCGAAAAAATTATGCCTGTATCTTGTTACACAATAAGTTAATTTTACATCAATTAATATACAGTATGTAACTGAACGAAAGGCCAACCTTAAAACCGGTGGATGTTAAAAACGGGTATAATACAATTAACCACTTTTTGTTTTAATCCAATCACTTTTTTTGTTTATAATTTTACTAAATGTAATAACTTAACCTCTTTCTCATCAGTCGGTTAACGAGCTTAATAACATCCTGTGATGTAAGTTTGACATTAGTTATCACTTATCACTTCATAACTAAAGTAAACAAACTAGGTATTTACAAATAATCTAATTCTGCATATCAGGCTATTACAGTTTCAACTATGACTACATTACCGTATCAGGTTAACATTAGAACACACACGCTTAACCGCACTGCACAATGAATTTTAAGCAATCCAATCCAATTTTTGTAGTGGCAAGCGGTTACTATTATTGAGTGACCATTACGTAACTGCCGATGACGTATTCTGGCTGTTGCAGCAGTTGCAAAGCTGTTGCTCGGCGTAGAAACTGATTGACCAGTAGAACAAATTGATCTAAAATGTGTAAATAAATAACAAAGACTAATAAACATCGTCTCTGACATTTTTGCTCTGTCATGATTGTCTCAAACCATAGAACGACAGATTTTTTTTTTTCATAACAAAAAGGTTAGGCTACCAATAAATTGTATTTTCTTTCAATTTGATATTTGACATCCTTTACTTTCGTCATATAAATTTAAATCGTAATTGCAATAATAATGCCTTTAAATTTTACTGCGGTTGAGATAATGGATATGATTCTTGCGTACGGAGAGTGCAGGGGCAATGGGAATGCAGCCCTCCGCTTGTACTCCGAGAGGTATCCTACAAGAAGGCAACCAAGTAATGCTCGTGTCATTGTTAATGCCATTACACGGCTGAGAAATAACGATCGGCCGGTGCCTGTGAACTCAGGTGGTCCTCAACGTGTTCATGTTACGCGGGAAGAACAGGTATTGGATCATTTTCAAAACCAACCAGGTTCTAGTACTAGGCGAGCAGGACGCAATTTAGGCTTGAGTCACACCCTCGTACACAAAATACTAAAGCGCGACCGGCAACATCCTTTCTCCGTAACTAAGGTTCGAGCGTTGAAACCTGACGATTATCCCAGACGGGTTGAGTATGCTAATAGGGCGTTAGAAAAAAAAAAGAGAAGATCCTCACTTTCTAAGAAAAGTTATTTGGAGTGATGAGAGCCTCTTTACAAGGAATACTATGTGGAATCGACGGGTTGTCCATCCAATGATGGACAACCCGTCGGCTCCAAAAGTTCGAAATCCACACGTGGGTCGCGAACTGTCTCATCAAACCAGGTGGTCAATAAATGTATGGGCCGGTATAAGAGACAACGATATCATTGGGCCAGTGTTCATAATTCGCACAACAAACGCTGAGCGGTATCTCCAAGTGCTTAACGGACCTCTCAGTCGCTATGTTGATAGCTTACCTCTCAGTCACAACGTACAGACATGGTTCCAACATGACGGTGCTCCTCCTCATATCGCGATTCGAGTACGGAACAGGTTAAACGACATGTTTGGAAACCAATGGATCGGGCGGTTCGCACCAATCCCTTTGGCTCCGCGTTCGCCAGATCTCACTCCGCTTGATTATTTCTTTTGGGGTTGGGTGAAACAAATGGTGTTCAAAAAAGAATCAAGTACTCGCGAAGAAATGGAATTACGAATAGTTCAAGCTTTCGAGAAAATCAAACGCCGTATTTGAGAAAATCCTAGTTTGATGAGAAGGGTGCATGACAATAATTATCGTCGCTTGCAGAGATGTGTACATAATAGGCGGACGACACATAGAACTGCGTCGCATTTAATACGTGAATGTGCACACACCTTTATACTTTAACTAACATTATGACGTTTACGTTGTTGTCACTGATAAGATTGTAAACAAATGAGACAGGGAGTTACATTTTTATTACATTATTATAATTTTTTTACACTATCAGTAAAAAGTTTCCTGATTTCATTAAATTAGGTACCACATCCATTTTTCTCGCCTAAACATTAATGGATCTCTTTCTTGGCCTTTCGTTCTGATACATACTGTATAATTGTAAAAATTAAAAAAAAACTTTGTTTTATATCATATACAACTCGTGCTTATACTTTCTGAAACACCCGATATTAACGACGTAGCAAGTCAGGGTCGAGACAGTAGTCATTAATACAGTAATACATAAAAACGGAATATATACACACTTAAATAAAGCAGTTTTTATAATTGCGTATGATGTGTAAATAAATACGATGTCTTATCTTTCTAACATGATTTATTTGCAATTATTTTCTATGACCAGGGGGGTTATTATGACATGACTATGCAATTTATTTTACGGTGAGCGTAAAGGACGGAGCTATAGCAATTACCTAACTCTGTCCTTTTCTCTCAGCGTAAAATGAATTGCAGAGATAGGTCATAATAACCCCACAGACCCCGTTATCAACGTGCTAAATTGGGATTGACCAAAAAAAACTCACGGTTTTTACTTTCTAATTAGAAAGAATAGGAAATTTTAAGACACCAATTTTATTAATTTTGTATTTGACCCAATAGTTTTGTTTAAATATCTTTATTTATTTAGCAGACATTTTATGGATGACATGAGTAGGTATTTTAAATTTGGGATGGCATTTTCTAATAAATTAAAACAATTAAATCATATCCAATGAAAAAAAGTGATTGTAATAGTGTATTAAAACATACTATTTCAAACTGTTTTCGCCTAACCCGTAAGATACACCTAGGACGGCTTCAAGCCGAAAACGAAAGTCAAACAAAGGTTAAATATACTTTTGTCGAAATATCCAAAATAGATAAATATTTCAAAAACTTAATAATGCAGAATAGCTTTAAAACCCTATTCCTCGAAATGGTTTTTGAATTGGAGTAATTATAAAAACATGAACAATCCCAATTGGTGGCAGACAGGCGTTAGTGACGTGACAATGTTTTCCAAATTAATGATTGCACACCAAATGTAATCAACTTTACCAGAAATTAAGAAAAGATTTATTTACAAACCCAGGATATACGAAAGTACTAGAAATTTGTAACTTGTTAGAAAGTGAAGCAATTGAAATTAAAATAAACTGAGTAAAAATACATTGCTAAGTTAAGTAAGTTACAATAGTTATTTGTTATACAAGGGGGGAAAGTTGTATTTTACCTGCGAGTGTTCATTTGAAACAAGAGCTAGCGAAAGGATTCTATGATTGACCACGAGCGAAGCGAGTGGTTCAAAAATAGAATCCTGAGCGTAGCGAGTGTTTCAACACACGAGACATAAAATAACTTTTCACCCATGTATAACACAAGACTTTTCACCTCACTACAGCGAGGAAAATAAGAAAAATGGTTTGTACTATCATGTATTATTTATTTCTTTCTTTGTCAGTAGGTATTGATAAATCATAAATAATTTTAAATAGCCTAAGCATATCCAGCCTTTATGGAACTACTTCAATACCGACATATACAATCATAACATTCATATAGTAACAAATGGACTAGCAAAAATTATATAATTCCAGCCTCAGTAAGTAAGCTTTATCAAATTACATTTATATCATATATATTTAATCAGTAACTGGGTACATTTTGACTATATATTCATTTTGACAAAAACGGAACATATGAATCAGTCTTTTTTTATTCACATTTTAGTCACAGTATAAAAGGTATATTATTGATTAATTAACAATAATAATATTGCAATAAAAAAATAACAATGTAACAATATAAAAAATATCTGCAATAATCAAACAATTTGCCATTTATTAAAACTAAGGTCTAATTAAAGCACTGGGACGAGAAAACCATGTGTTTTTTTTTAAATATACTTATAATTTTCTTATTGTTTCTATTGTCCCGGATATAAACTATATTTCGCTTACAAACTTCACCTATCTAAATATTCTCCAGTAATAGTTTTGGCTTAAACATTTTACAAGGCACTAAAAATTTAAAGTTATATTACTGCAATTAGACAAGTTAATTGTTAAGTTTTTTTTTGGGATTGATATGCTGTTGTTGGTAACACGGGCGGTATTAGTTGGCAAATTATTCTCGTTTTCCTGGTCCTCTGGTGTAAATGTAGGAGAAATAGGCTGAGCAGAAGGAATTTCAACATCAGGCAGGATATCTTCAATATTTAATGGAATGCTCCATGGGTCTTCAAGATCATTTTTTAATAATTTAGATGTTGATGGCTGATTTAGTATGTCAGTGTGAGACTTCAGATTAATACTGCTAACAATACCTTTGCATATTTTTGACTTATTTTCAATTGAGTCTTCTAGGTACCCCTCAGCTACGGTGCTAGATTTCCATCCTCCGTGCCGCTTAAGGGTCGTCAAATCAGCACCAGAGTCCGCTAGTAGTGTTGCTGAGGTCCTCCTAAAGCAATGTCCTGTGTATTGGTCAGGTGATGTCAAGCCAAGGAAAGTTGCGATTTCTCGTGGCAAGCTACCAATTTTGTTAGGACCCATTGGCTGGTTAATACACTTTCCATTGCGATAGCCAAGGAAAAATCTATCGGTTGATGTTTTTGGTGGCCGTAGGTTTTGATATTTCTTAACAACTTCAACATATTCGTCACGAACTACAAAGTTTCTTTCGATATTTGTTTTAGTGTCTGGTAACTTAAATAGAAGTAACTTTTCAGAATGTTTTTCAACATTGTTTGTCTTGAGGTATGTGAGCTCTTGGGTCCTGCATGCTCCGCTAATTCCTATGATGAGGACTACCTGAAATATGAAGAACGGATTAGTTTTCTAGTGGTTATAAAGTTCAACAAAGTATTATGAGACATTTTTTGTATTTGTTTTAACTATACATTCTTAAGAAAAAATCTATTACTATTACTTACTTTTGTACCTAGATGTTTAGAGTCTGGAGCTTCGTTTAAAAATTTTGTAATATCTGTGGCCGTAAAAATCTTGGATTTCTTCGGTTTATGACCGGACGAGGTTTTTTTTAAAAATGCCAGCAACTTTGGATACTTCTCTATATGAATGTCTTTCTTTAGTTTTAGAGTCGCCTTAAGCATGGAAAATATGCTCCACAGACTGCTTGGCTTCATGTTTTTTGCCAAGTCGATAAAATATGACAGCATTACAGTTTCTGAAAAGGTTTTTGCACCTTTTTTGTGTCTCCATGTATTGAAAAGGTCAAACGCTTTCATGTATCTTAGACGGGATTTTTCAGGTAATAAACTTAATTCCGCATTTTGCACGGTTTCCCTCAATTCCACTGGTGTTAAAATGTCTTCTTCACTCAAATCACTCATTTTTAATTCCAAAAAACTAGAAATTGTGCGAATATTTAACGTTGGCGGCAATGGCGGCGTTGAAAAGTTTTGACTTGTTTTTTTTTTATTATTGCGTATGCGTTTTGTTCGAACATTGACTTACTTGGACTGTTAGAACATTTTATCCGTTTTTTCATCAAGAATGAAGGTTAATGTTGAATGCTGATATTTATAAATTAAAATAAAGTTGTAAGACAGTATTTAGTGTTTTTTACTCGATGCAATTAATTAATTGTGATGTTAAAAATTCAGCACTTTTAACGATTTACTTTTTGTTAGAGCTGTCAAATGTCACTTAAGCTGCCATCAGGCTGTATGGATTAATGTCCTTTGCCTTTCCCTCTGGAATAAAGACCTTCAAATGTCAAAATTCTTTCTTCACTTGTGGATCAGAAGCGATTTTCTCAATAGAAATCAAACAAGCAAAACAGGCTTTCCGAGCTAGTGAGGTGAAAAAATATGTTTTTTTTACCACTTATGTCGGCGAGAAGTGGAGAGTTAATTTTCTTGCCTAAAGTGGAATTTTTTTAGTAGAAGACGTAGTCTAACCTCTATTAATTTAGAACTTAATTTTAATTATCTATTTTGAATGTCATATATTAAATACATTTAAAAAAATACATTTTATAACTATCTGTACTTATTGTTATTTTTCTTGAACGAAGCTTTCAACTGAGTAAGTATTATTTTAATAATAAAAAAACAAGTTATTATTTAATTAAAACTTAACCTATGGTAAAAGGGTACGGTAAGGGTAAAAAAGATAAAAAAAGATAAAAGATATTTATTCAGTAAGTAGGCCGTACGGGCACTTTTACACGTCAAGAATCTACCAGCGCTTCCCAAGAGGAGACACTGCTGAGAAGAAACGCCGCAAGAAACTCAGCAGTCAGTCATTTTTTAAACATATTACAATGGTACTACTTAATCTAGCTTTATATAAAGCAATAAATATTAAATTCAGTATAATATTAAATAACATGCGTAGATCAGCAGGAAAACATGCCAAAAATGTTACGTGAGAGATAAAGGAAGAAAACAAGAAAAAAAAAACTCCCTGACATTTGTTTATAACTTATAACACGGTGCAAGATGACCACATAAAAGTTTCGATACGTTTTCCTACATCAACGGTGTCCCCTAGACAAGATAAAGCTATTGCAATTGATCAAATTATTATTGACTATGTTTCGGGTTTAGAATTAAATTGAACTTTAATTCACATCGTAAATGGCGCTAGCCGCTCTCGTTCCCGTAAAAAATACTTCAAACCCACATCGAAATTTTGCTAACTTACATTAATTGGTCAATTCTACCATATGTCGCGCCAGTATGAAATTGAACTTTAATGCGATTGTAGATAGCGGTAGACGCACTCGTTACCTGGAAAAAAAAACTTGAACCCAATATTGAAAATTTGTACACCTTATGCCAAATCAAGCCCTTTAATATAACCCCATTTAGTATTTTAATTTGATTTTGGTGGCTAATAACGTCAATTTCTAATTACGTGAGCGGTTACTTTTGTTTAAAACACAAAGAGATAAACAAAAAAAATGTGTTTTTTACTAATTATAAGAAATGTCAGTTCAGGATGATCTCGATATCGATGATGAGGATTGTGCGAACATGAACGTGCGTGACTAACCAGTTAAACGACTAACTACAGCAGGTTTTGAAAGACACGATCGCGCAGTATCGGTTCTCTCAATTCTAGGCCTCGTCTAACTACTCTTACCTGTTAGTAAACGTAATTTTGCGCTTATGGGAACGCTAAACGCCTTACAAATATTTACAGGCCATTTATCGATACACACTAAGTTCTGTACTGCAGAGCCAAATCTGCGTGCTGCGTAATCCAACTCAAGTTTTCGGACGCCAACCGAGCTCCGCGTGCTAGCGGGTGTATCGCCGCTTGGCAAGTACGGATCGAGCGGCGTAACGATACGTTTAGGACCCTCATAGCAAAAGTAATCTGCTTTGCGGGGGGCATCACATGCTTTGAGTACAAAATCAAATTTATAGCAAACAAGGTGCTGAATATGGTTGTAAGGTTGGCTCCCGCGGTACTAAAGAGCACCTTTTCATACACTAGACTATTGCCAGGAAGTTAGGCGAAACAAGGTAGCCTTTTCGGCTGATTGAATTGACTATAAGAAGGCTCGTTTCATAAAATCACAGTCGTGTTTTAAGGCCTCTCATTATGCATCAGTTGTATAAACTACTATAGTGGGGTGCATTTTAGTGGATTGAAACCCTATAATGTTTCGTCATAGCTTAAGTTATAGGTTGTCTTTAATTGTATTGTAAGAGTACTTTGCACGCAGGAGTACTAACCATTACTATTATTACCATGGCAATGCTAATTATGAATCTGTAATTACGCCGACGCATCGGTTACACTACTTACACTACACTACAGGTAGCATGGTCATACCGTTAGCGTCATTTATAAATTAGCGGTTCACAGAACGCGAGTAGAAATAATATGTGAACAGACTGTCGAATGAGGCCTAATACGTCTCACGATTCCCTTTAATTCGTCGCTTGGCACGTTTCAGACGAAGAAGTCCCAGTTCGTGTCCGCGGCGTTGGAGTCTGTCGACCTGCTGCAAGCGCCACCGCAGCCGGACCCCAGCGTCGTGCCCGTGTTCGTGTGCGTCACCGCGTTCCCCAAGTGAGTGCACCTTGACCTCTCCTCAAGAATTGTGATTACTAGAAGGTCACTCATATTCAAACCATCAGGATTATATCCTTGACCGGTGTTCGTAGGCAGTCTTATAATATTATAAGGACTTTTGAATGTGTGTAGATAATAATCACAACCTTATTTTTTTGCTTTGCCGTAGTCGGGTAAAAAGGGATCACCATCCCACGTGAATTAGCAATATTTTCATAATTTATTAAACTTGCTATGTTCCCGAAATATCCGAGTAGAGATAATTTAATAAAAGTTTGTCATCGTAAAAGTAAACTTTGTTGCGTAATTCTAATTAAATCCATAGTGATTGGTACAGTCACGAGCATTAATTCGGGACCGATTTCAAGAAAAATATGCTTGAAGTCGACAATGTCATTAGAGATGACAAGTCAATTGTAACTCAACCTTATTGTTGTAGAATGTCAGATTGACTTTGGATACCAAATTTAGTCTCGCGACTGTACTAATTGTAGTTTATGTGACTGTTATTTAATAACAACACACGACTGTTTTAATGCCTAATAATGTACATTTACATACTTCCTCTGCCTTATCTACACGCATATACTTTTACGTACTACTTCCTTAATTTTGCTGGTAACAAGTTATTTATAACATTCGTTGCTCTGTCGCGCGCGAATATCAGGTGGCATCTCCAAAATATCTCGATCATTATCTTGATCGCTCATTTTTGACGAAAGTGATGCGTTAGATATTTTATAATCAAAAAAACAAAATATTTTTTGCGAAAAGACAAACAGAAGGTCAAAAATGGCGGTAAATGAAAACTTTTCTCGCGCACGTCATGATGTCACGCAACCGCAGTTTTTTTAATTCAGAGTCAAAGTCTGCCTCTACTATCATAATATCGTATCATATCGTATCATAGTAAAGAGCGAGATTTGTTAAAATTGTATGCAATTGTTTGCATTTCGAATAAAATGCCATCTCGACGGATATTAGAATTAAGGTCGAATAATACTACTTTGTTTTTTGAAATTTGCATGTAATAATAAAATCGAGTTTGATGTTATTATTAAATAATAATAAAACTTTCACAGATAACATAAGAAGTTTGTTCTAACAAAACAGTTTATGTTTTCAATATAGTGGAAAAAGTAGGTACAGTCACGTGATTTAATTTGGTACCCACCTTAGATCCAAAGTCAATCTGACATTCTACAACAATACGGTTGAGTTTCCTAAAAGTTACAAATGACTTGACATCCCTAATGACATTGACGACTTCAAGCATATTTTTCTTGAAATGGGTCCCAAATGAACGCTCGTCATCGTTCTATAGTACTCGTACATATAGAAAGATTACGTGTGATAGAATAAGGGTTGGAGTCGTATGTACACCTTGTAAGAAAACAAAATATTAAGACTGCGCGGAGCGTACGCCGGATGTACAGTGGCGCCCTCATTACTATTATTGTGTTTTCTAGTAAACTAAAGTATTTTCTTGAAATTGGTCGGTAGGTTTTTGTTCTACAAATGAAAACACAACGTATATGGTATATCACATAGTTTAATAACAATTCACCTTCGAGTTATCAACTTAACGGAATAAAGTGGCCACCTTTTCCCGTTAAGCTGACTACTTAAAGGATAATTGTTATTAAAGTTGGTTACGTATCCCATAAATTGTGTTTTTACTTGCGCGACAAAAACGTATCGTCTGATTGCAAGGAAATTCTTTAGTTCATTAGACAACACAGTAATAGTAATGAGGGCGCCACTGGACGCACGACGTTTGCTCGGTGCAGTCTTAACGCACAGCAAGTAAGATTTCGTTAATTATTGCAGAGTGCCTTGCCCACTGTTGATATCGGACCCTCGCTACCGCGTGTTCATCCGGCGGATCCTGGAGTCTGGCTCGCGCCGGCTCGGCATGGTGGCGCGCAACGAGGATCACACGGACTCTGACTACGGCACGGTAAGACACTGCCCTGGGTCTCAACACGCGTCAGGCATTAGCTCTCTATCACTTGACGTTGGACGTGTTTTGGTACGATAATCGCACTATATACTATATACTACTCAGTATACTCGCTTTGCTTACGCAGGCCTTGTTTATTTGGTACGATCTATTTTATATGTGGTTGAACGTGATGCGGCGGAATTTTTAAGAAAAACCGGTCAAGTGCAATCTTTTTCATAGCCTAGCCCTGTCCACACCCACCGCCCCCCACCAGGCCCTCAAACACCCTCTTAATACCGACGTCATCCTACACGCGCTGTCGGCCCGCTCTCTCAGGCAACTGCACACCCGGGTTGAGGGCCAACCAGGCCGCCACGGCATCAGAAGCGTAGGGGATAGTTGCCCTGTCACCATTGTTACACAGAGTGTCAGTAATCAGGCTCACGGCTTTTTCCTTAACACGCATTATCAAAATTATAAGAGAATAACGAGAGAATCACTAATGAAAAGCAGCTGTTTCGGGTTTTACGGTGGACTGACCCTGTAAGGCATCGGAATATGGCTTATCATTTTGTTTTAGCTGATTTAAAAAATCTACTATTTTTTGTTGGAAGCCAATTTGTTTGCCCGGTCGCTTCCATCCATTTCTCTTTTAAGTTTGGATATATATTATAATAGTATATTATGTAATTCAGACAGGAATATTATCCCAACAAAAATAATTTACCTTAGAATCGATTAGAATCATGAAATTCATGAAGCATCGAAAAATTAGGTACTAAAAAGTCGAGCTAAAGTTCGATCGTTTTATTTCCATTGCGCGTGTAATATAGGCAGGCGCTACAACGTTGCAACTGAAGTATACTGTATCATGAATATGAAGTAATCCCACAAAGTTTTATTTTTCATAGTAAAACTACGACAAACCTAAATGAATGATTTTTAAATAGATAAAACATAATTTTAGGAGAAAAAAAACTTTCTCATGGAAGGAAACGTCTTGTATTTAGGTACTTGTATTGGGATTGTTCAAAACTGGAGCACTGTCCATGATAGGCGCATTTACCTTACTTTCATTACGAAATACCTTCCAAGGATAACAAAACATACAGTGCCAAATCGAACAGTAGACGGAAGACGAAAACCTCGAATCAGAATTTCAATACAGGAATGAATTAGACGAAATTTGCACCGACCTACGTACCAAAACATTAAGACTGATTAATATTTAAAAACCAGAACCCTCACCTAATGTACCTGCCGTTAAACAAGAGGGTAGGGCGTTCAACGCGAGCAACAGCCCAGACTCAACTTCCAGCCATTTCAAGAGATAGAATCATTTAAAAACTTTGCAAAAAGACATCATAAATATGTATACGTTAACAAGGTTTCACACACATATGTATATACAGGGTTATTGGTAAGTCGACCTATTCCCGTTAGGAGGCGATAGGGGTGACCATTTGCGATAATTTTGATCCCCATATGCATTATGCAAAAGTGAACCATTTTTGAGTTATCGCGTTTTTTAGTTTTTTTTTAAATTAGTCAGAAATTCAACTTGAAAAATTTATTACAAAAAAAGTATCAAATTAAATCTATTTTTTATTTCTGATTTACAAAATCAATTAAGCACTGGATATTTCTCAATATTAAAACAGTAATTATCGGTCCAAATTTAAAAAAGCGAGATGGAAAACGAAATTTTTTCAATATTTTTTTGCGATCGTTTCCACTAAAATGCCTTACAAACAAAAAAAACGTTATAAAACTTGGCTTGCAGAATATTTTAAAAACTTAACTGTTTTCTTAGCTCTCCAAAAATGCATAACAACTAGGAACTTATTTATAAAAAAAACTGAAAAAAATCATCACAAAGGAAGCGGGCGGAAATTCATATTCGAACTAAACTAAAGAAGTTCTGACTCAGAAATGCAACTTCAAAAATTAAAATAAAAAAAAATACCAAATTTAAGTCAACTTTTTTTATTTGCTTTTGTACAAAATGAAATTGTTGTTCTTATGCAATATTAAAAAAAATATTATCTGTAAACGTTTGAGAATACGAGGCCGAAAACTAAAAAATACATGTTTTTTTCTCAAACTCCAACATAAATTACACGAAAACAGAAAATTTTACCAATACATTTGGCGTGCAGATAACACATAAAAAATTTACGTTTTTCCAGCTTTCTAACGAGGTATTAAAACTAATATGAATTTTGTTAAAGATTGCTTGAAAAAATTTATCACATAGAAAGTAACACGGAAATCACGTCCGAACATTCATTCGGACCCATTCCGTGGCCCGCGAGAAGTCCGGATTTAACGCCGGTTGATTTCTATGTCTGGGGTCACATGAAATCCATAGTTTACGACCTCTCGCCTGTGTCATCCGCGGAAGAACTCAAGATGAGAATTATAAATGCAGCAAATGCAATGCGTAATAATTTGACTACCTACTTCGGTAGTTAAGTCACAACTAAGAAAAAGAATGCGACTTTGCGTACGCAATAGGGGAAGTCACTTCGAGCAAGAACTTTAAATTAAAAAATGTGTTAATTGTTACTATTATTAATTGTTAATTGTTATTACTATTAAACTGTTACTGGTTTTAAATTTTGTTTTAAAATAGTTTTTTTGTTTTATTGACATTGGGTATTGTTTTTAATTAATTTTATGGGATTTTTTAAAGAACTACCTTGTGTTTAGTTCGAATCCAAATTTCCGCCTGCTTCTTTTGTGATCTTTTTTTTTTCAGTTTCTTTGAAATAAGTTCCTAGTTGTTATGCATTTTTGGAGAGCTAAGAAAACGGTTATGTTTTTAAATTAATCTGCAAACCAAGTTTCATAACAATTTTTTTGTTTTTAAGGCATTTTAGTGGAAAAAGATATCTAAAAAATCTAGAAATAATATCGTTTTTAGTCTCGCATTTTTAAATTTGGACCGATAATTGTTGTTTTAATATTGATAAATAACCAGAGTTTTATTGTTTTTATAAATAAGAAGAAAAAAATAGATTTAAATGGATACTTTTTATTAATTAATTTTTGATGCTGCATTTTTGACTTATTTTGAAAAAAGCTAAAAAACATGACAACTCAAAAATGGTTCACTTTTGCATAATGCATATGGGGGTTAAAATTACCGCAAATAGTCACCCCTATCACCTCCTAACGGGAATACGTCGAATTACCAATAACCCTGTATATACAGGGTTATTGGTAAGTCGACCTATTCCCGTTAGGAGGCGATAGGGGTGACTATTTGCGATAATTTTGATCCCTATATGCATTATGCAAAAGTGAACCATTTTTGAGTTATCGCGTTTTTTAGTTTTTTTTTAAATTAGTCAGAAATTCAACTTGAAAAATTTATTACAAAAAAAGTATCAAATTAAACCTATTTTTTATTTCTGATTTACAAAATCAATTAAACACTGGTTATTTCTCAATATTAAAACAGTAATTATCGGTCCAAATTTAAAAAAGCGAGACGGAAAACGAAAATTTTTCAATATTTTTTTGCGATCGCATTCCACTAAAATGCCTTACAAACAAAAAAAACGTTATAAAACTTGGCTAGCAGAATATTTTAAAAACTTAACTGTTTTCTTAGCTCTCCAAAAATGCATAACAACTAGGAACTTATTTATAAAAAAAACTGAAAAAAATCATCACAAAGGAAGCGGGCGGAAATTCATATTCGAACTAAACTAAATTTTAGTTTAGAAGTTCTGACTCAGAAATGCAACTTCAAAAATTAAAATAAAAAAAAATACCAAATTTAAGTCAACTTTTTTTATTTGCTTTTGTACAAGATGAAATTGGGGTAAGGCCGCCAAAATTGTTACTTTTTGTCCGAACCAAATTTTCCAGGTTGATTTCAACTAAACTATAAGCATTACAGCCCTTGTAGTTATTTTATTCTATAAAGCAACTATTGAGCTTGTTTGCCCATAACACAAACGGAATAAAAGTGGTTTGTTTCTTTAAAATTTATGTAATTATGTTCACCAAACCCCCCTAATTTTGGTCAAAATGGCCGTGTCCTTTTTTTTTACCGCTACTTAAAAACTATGTAACTTTTAATTTTTTAAACATATACAAAAAAACATTAATACGTTTGAAAGACCAGATTATTACCCTCTGTTTGAAGTAATTACGGTGTTTAAATACTCTTAACTGAGTATTTTATTGATCTTTAGATTATTTGATAGAAATTTCACTTTTGTGTAACTATTTTTTGTGTTACAAGTAATTTCCCCTAAACATTAATAAAAAAGTAAGGGAAAAACGTGTTTTGATACAGCAACACCGTAAGAAGTCAACGCAATTAAAGAAAAAAAACTGACATTTGTAGTTTGTCTGTGAGTAACGTTGAAAGTGAGCGGGCCGTTTTCGTCATAAATTATCAAAAACTTGTGTTACGTGATTTCTCAAGTAAGTAATCGTTTTTAAAGTTCACTCCACTATAGTTGTATGTGTTTACGTTGAAAGAGTAAAGTGTAATGTGAATTTGCGTCTAGTTTAGCTTATTTTCCGTTTTATAAACTAAAACTTTTGTAAAAACGTGGTTTTGTGTTACATATTTTGTGCTTTTGTGTCACTTTTGTGTTATCCATAACACAAATTTTGTGTTTTGTCACACAAAATAATTGTAAAGGTTCATGCAGATTGGGAATATTTATTACCTATGATATTAAATTTGTTTTTTTTTTTATATTACGGTGAAATTTATTGAAATTTTGAACTGAATGGTAAATGGTACATTATATACAACCTTATAGCAATATACGGCCGCATTCGACCAAACCGAAATAAGGTCTTATGCCCGGACTTTTTATTTACCTGATCATTAATAAAATCTTGTGTCAAATGATGTTTTTTTTTTTTTTTTCTACCCAGTTTTTAACCCTAATATGAAACGAGCTTTATAAAAAAAATCGTTACTTTTGTGTTACATTTGCGTTACGGTGACACAAAAGTTTCTGTGTTACTTCTGTGTTATAAATGGCAATTTTGGCGGCCTTACCCATTGTTCTTATGCAATATTAAAAAAAAAAATCTGTACACGTTTGAGAATACGAGGCCGAAAATTAAAAAATACATGTTTTTTTATCAAACTCCAACATAAATTACACGAAAACAGAAAAATTTACCAATACATTTGGCGTGCAGATAACACATAAAATTGACGTTTTTCCAGCTTTCTAACGAGCTATTAAAACTAATATGATTTTTGTTAAAGATTGCTTGAAAAAATTGATCACAAAGAAAGTAACAAGGAAGTCACGTCCGAACATAACTTAAAATTAACTAACTACATAAGTCACAGTTACGAAAAAGGATGCGTATCTGCGTAAGAAATGAAGGTAGCCATTTTGAAAATGAACTATAAAAATCCTGATTATTTAAATTTTAATTGTTTATTTTATTAGTTTTAAATTTGTTACTTTTTACAGAAATTATTGTTGTTATTTGTTTATTTATTTTTTTCCATACTTGGTGAAAAACAAACGCGGGGTTCTCTTAGTATGGAGAAAGTAACTCTTGCGCGTTTACTCAAAAACTTGTAAAGAAAAAAAAATGGCATGTAGCTTTAAAACTTCCTTATTTCATAGTGATTCAAGTCATGCAAGAAAACACTGTTTTTTTTAAAATAATACTTGAATTAAGGGGTTTTTCGTATCACGGACATAAGGAAAAATGACAAAAAATCCTATTAAAATGATCAATATCTCGGAAACCGTGAAACTTAGCATAATAGTAAATGTGGTCAAAAATGTTCAGAATGACTCTTGCTATCATCCCTTAAAACCCCTACACCCGACTGCCAAACAACCTGTATATATAACCTTATTTCCTTGCAGTAGAGTCGTGTTTACATATTTTTGAAAGTTTAACTGTGTCCATATTATTAGAAGTGACTGTACGAGTAGCTATGCTAGTATCACTGTCTTTGTGTACATGTCGGTTGACGTCGTGAAGTATGTTTTTGCAAAACACAAAAAGACGAGTTTTATGGACAATCAAAAGCATCTTCGCCTCATTTGCATGACAGTAGTAACTAGTCCCCTTAACCCTCAGTCAACAATAGTAAGAGTGAATGAAGCAGTAAGAGTAACGAAGACCTGATGGCCTATTGCCTCACGCACTCGCAATTGCCATCGACTTCAAAGTGGAACAATTGTTTTCATTTTGTATACAGACAAGCCTACGGTTCACAAAGTGAAAACGATTGCGATTGCGAGTGCGTTAGGCAATAGCCCCTCTGTTCCTTTGAAATAGCGTCATAATATTCGAGTACTATTTTGTTTTTAACAGATGCTAGAGGTGCGCGACTGCGTAGAGTGCCACGATGGAAGAATCATCTTGTCCACGATCGGGATCTCGCGGTTCAAAATCGTCGAGAGAGTAATGGACGGGTGAGTTTACTCGTACCGTTCCCGGGGTACCATTACGAGTAGACTAATAACATCATTCAGAATAATCTCTGTACACTTTTGGAATATTTCTAATTGATTATTTTATGGAATACCTATTCAATTTTGGTAAACATCTTAGCCTAAGTGTGCAAAATGTGGTTACAGAATTATCAACAAGTTTTTAGAGTTGTTGGTAATTCTGTAGCTCTGCCTACCCCACTCTGGGAATAAAGGCGTGAGTTTGTATATGTATGTGTATGTATTCAATTTTATCACGTTTTGATATTGTACTTAATTTGACATGCTCACAAATCACTTCTCATTTGTAACAATGTATTCGGTACATTGCTCTATTGACTTATTTATTTGCATTGAGGTCACAACCGAAGATGTGAAAATAGTTTTATTTTTTTCAGTTGCCTTGCAAGAGTAGAGACACTGAGAGATAAGGTCCCAACGGACCCTATTACGATCAAAATCTTACGGATCCTCGGTACCGAAGTTGTGATCCAAGCCCTAGTATGGCTGAAGAATCTAAAATTTAACGTTCGATCAAAAATTGAGCGTGCTTTCGGCAAGATGCCGATATACGCCAACGAGGAGTGGTGGAAGAACCCCGACGGGCCCGACTGGCTGTGGTGGCTCGTTGCCAGCCTGCCACTGGCACCCGAACTAAAGGTAAGGTCTGAATGCCGCGCCGTTACACTTAACTTGAAATGGTGTTAGGAGCCTCTTACACAATTCAGACAAGATGTGCACAAACTAAAGATATCTATAACTTGCTTCACGCCCCAACCGATCAATGTCAAAGGGTATAATAGCCGGGTAAGCATGGCGAAACTGCCCTTAGCGAAAAAAATAATTTCCTTTTACTGGGTTATTAACCTTTACATATGTAGTGCTTTCACCAAAAATTAAGCCTCAAATCCTTCAGGTTTAAAAAAAAACCGCATAAAAAGAAATAACATTTTTATTTTATTTTAGCCAAAGTACTAATCCGATTTCTTTGTAATTTGGATATGTTGTATATACAATTAAGGTCGCTTTCTAAAAAAAAAAATTTAATTATCTCTTGAAAAAAATAGAAAAAAATCGAGTTAACAATTTTCAAAAAAATAAAAAAAATACGTGCGAAATTGCGACAGTTACCTAATTTACATATTTTATGTAGAATTTAATAATGTTTAACATATAATTTTTTTAATAACTAAAATCGGGATTAACAGTGTGAAAAACTTGAATTTGTAACATCCCATACATTCTTTTCAAACAAAATAACTTCTACGTACGAGGGCTGCACTGAAAGTTTCGGGAATATAATACTTAGAAACATATTTTTGACACATACCTTTTTATAATCTCTAGAGTTTCATTATTTTAACATACTGGCCACATAGAAAAAAAAAGCGATGGTTCGGTTTCAATTGTTTTTTGAAGTCGTCGAGTCGCTGCTGAAAATGGAATTGTCCCGTGAAAATTTAAGAGCTATGATTTATTACGACTTTAAAAGTGGATTATCACAAAAACAATGTGGAGACCGGATGATTGTTGCTTTTAGTAATGAAGCACCTTCAAAGACGACAATATACAGGTGGTATGCAGAATTTCAACGTGGCCGTCTATCCCTCACGGACGACGTGCGTGAAGGTCGACCAAAATCGGCAGTCACGCATGAAAACGTCGATGCTGTGCGTCAGCTGATAAAGGAAGACCGACATGTGTCATATCGGGAGGGGTCCATATTGACTCACATAAAATTCTTATTCCTATTTTTTGATTTCCTACCGATTTGTATTCATAACAATCACTCTTCATAATTTTTTTCGTCATACTTTTTTATTCATAATTTTTAAGTCATAATTATCGCAATTCATAATGCATTTTTTTTAAGAAACTGTTACTTTTTGTGATTTTTTATAAATCTAACCTAACCTAACCTAACCTTATTACACGTAAGATATTTAAGAAATTGTGAAAAGTGTACGGCTTCATTAATATTGGCGTTATGAATTCTGATGATTATGAGTTCCGATCGTTAGTACTAAATTTATTTATGAAGAGTATGAAGAGTGATCATTATGATGTAAAATGGTATGAGAAACATTTTCGGACTTCCGATAATAGGACTTAAAAAGTTATGTGAGTAGATACGCACCCTATCGGGAGATTCAAGAGTGTTTGGGCTTTGGAATGAGTCAGATACAAATCATTTTACAGGAACAATTAGGCGTGCGAAAGTTGTTTTCCCGTTGGATCCCTCACTTATTGTCTGAGGAGCAGAAAACGACTCGTGTCAATTGGTGCCTCAGAACTTTGAATAAATTCAACGGAGGAAGCTCAAATGTAGTTTTTAGCATTGTATCCGGTGACGAGTGTTGGATATATGCATATGAGCCTGAAAATAAAAACCAATCTCGAGTATGGGTCTACGAAGATGAGCTCAAGCCGACAAAAGTTATTCGTTCTCGCAGCACGGCCAAAAAGATGGTGGCTACGTTTGTCTCCAAATCAGGTCACATGGCTACTATTCCTCTTGAAGATCGTAGAACGGTCAATGCCGATTGGTACACTTCTATTTGTTTGCCGAGTATCTTTGTTGAACTCCGAAAAAAAAACCCTAGTCGCCGCATTATCCTTCACCACGACAATGCCAGCCCTCACACCGCTCGGAAAACAACTGAGTACCTGGACGGTGAAAAACGGTTTCTATTCCCGAAACTTTCAGTTTGACCCTCGTATTACACTATGAAATTATATTTCCAACGCATTTTGAATTTGGAACGCGACTTATTTTACTGAGTGTATACTCATGCGAACCTTAAAATCCGTGGCTGTATGCGGCTAGGGCTTACGGCATTCAGACAATTAAAAAAAAACAAAAAGGCGGGAATTTTATACTGAGCGCACATACACTAATTAAGTAATGACAAAACTTACATTTTCTTGTTCGAAATACTCTGTCACGGATCTTAGCAGTTGTAAACAAATATAATCATAAGCGAGAATATATAACGATTTCACCTGGTATTGTTTCGAAAAAGTTTTTTCAAAGCTTTATATTTATTCAATGAAGGAACAGACATCTCGCAATCGTTAACGCTCAGTATAAAATTCGTGCCATTGTACCATTCCCGCCTTTTTGTTTTTTTTTAATTGTCTGAATGCCGTAAGCCCTAGCCGCATACAGCCACGAATTTTAAGGTTCGCATGAGTAAGCACTCAGTAAAATATGTCGCGTTCCAAATTCAAAATGCGTTGGAAATATAATTTCATAGTGTAATACGTAGAAGTTATTTTGTTTGAAAAGAATGTAATGGGATGTTACAAATTCAAGTTTTTCACACTGTTAATCCCGATTTTAGTTATTAAAAAAATTATATGTTAAACATTATTAAATTCTACATAAAATATGTAAATTAGGTAACTGTCGCAATTTCGCACGTATTTTTTTTATTTTTTTGAAAATTGTTAACTCGATTTTTTTCTATTTTTTTCAAGAGATAATTAAATATATTTTTTTTTAGAAAGCGACCTTAATTGTATATACAACATATCCAAATTACAAAGAAATCGGATTAGTACTTTGGCTAAAATAAAATAAAAATGTTATTTCTTTTTATGCGGTTTTTTTTTAAACCTGAAGGATTTGAGGCTTAAATTTTGGTGAAAGCACTACATATGTAAAGGTTAATAACCCAGTAAAAGGAAATTATTTTTTTCGCTAAGGGCAGTTTCGCCATGCTTACCCGGCTATACCCTTTGGGAAAGGGACAGACATAAGGGTACTTTTTATCCTGGAACATCGTGCAGATTTCAAGAGTCGCAGCAATCGCTAGTTAGCTCTATTTTAATCAGTGAAATGATTCAGTTTCCTTCAGAATACCAATAAACGATCTTTATCCGGACGGAGTTGCGGGCAAAAGCCAGTATTTAATAAGATAATAACTAATACGTCTAGAACTCAAAACGGCTTTATATCAGAATGCCATAATACCTTAGAGAATTTAGAACTGGAGTACGCATTGATACAATTTCCTAAGCACAAAAGTCTGTCGCTTTTTGGGGTAGGAAGGGGGAAGGTGAGGTAACACTACATACACAATACTCAACCACAAATGCAAAATTCGCTCTCACTGCTACACACCTACACCACTAAAAAACAAAAACACTAGCTTAAAATTGCGCACACGTGCACTTTTTTTTATTACCAACATGTGCTTACACAATTTTAAAATACAAGAGTAGTTTATCGATATAAACTAGTTTTAAATGTATCGCGGCTTTATAGTTCGAGTCTCGTGAGGGGTACGCATTAATTCAAAGCATTGCTGTAAATTTGCTCACCCCATCAAGTTACAAGAAAATACCACCTTCCACGAATAGAACCAGCGGACCATATATCTTTTCACTGCGAATTACCCCCCCTCAGCTGAGCCCCGGAAGATCAATTGTTTTACCTAAATTTGGTAGGTGTTCTTTTCTAGGAAGGAATTTTGCTATAACTCGATGGGGTATTTCAATTAGCAGCGTTCGCCCGGACTATTAGACGTGGTCAACAAACACTGACAAGTGACAATACGCAAACAGACAAATTTAAATCAAGCGATTGATTACTGATTGTACGGTCACTCTTTTAAGGTACAATAAGGTTCGACATAGCATGAAGTGGTTTCGAGTCTCGTAAAGAGTGCACATTAATTCTAAAACGAATATTACGCTGAACGTTTTAAAATCGATTAGAGAATCTATGTTTCTTTCGTGCGATGTAAATAAACACAAAATCCTAAATTACAATCAAAATCAACAGTGTAAATTACTTACATTTGAAGTTTAATTCCATCTTTCTGCAAACTTGACGTAGGTAGTTATTTGATCGGTTTTTGCAATAAAACACGGCACAACAATGCATTTTTCTGGAGGTCTTGACTCTTTGAAAACGACTTGCGTCATGTGAGTATCGAATAAAAACGGCTATTTTTATTGACACACAAGATCATTTGATCTTATACCTCGGCAGAGGGGAAAGCCTGCGTAAGGCGCCTCCTGTTCTAAATTCTCTAAGCATAATACCGAAATTCATTTTTAACTCGTATTTTCTGATATGACTGAATATTATATTTTCTTTTTAATAAACAGGCCGTTTATAGTAGTTTATACAATAGTTTTATAAGGGGGGTCAAAAACGAAGATCGGCGTGTGTTAAAGGAAAATGCCACGAGTGTTTTTTGACTTAGCTATACACCGTTGCATACGATATTTTTCTACGACTTGGTTTCAAATGAAATGCAAAATTAAACGAAAAGCGTATGAACGAACGAATGAAGCACAGAACAACGAACGGGCAAGAAAATGACAAAATATGAGTCTATGATTAACTTTGTTTTTAAATTGACGTAATGGAAAATAGAATGACTTACATTTACAAAAAATAATAATTTGACCAATCAAAGTACTTCACAAAATTAAATCCACCAATCACCATACACATCGACTCAATCGGAACGTTAGGTTCTTTTTGGTACGTATAACCCTTTCACTAATTTAAATCTTTCATAAAACATAACTTTGTATTTGGTAACAACCAACCAGAATACAGCTATTTTAAAATCGACTAATCAGGTAACATAATTCATTTCTCAAAACATTAGGTGTTTTTAGTCCCTATTTCACAATCGTTAAAATTTGATCAAATCGATTGTGCAACGCTAAACTTTGGCGTTCGTTTTGGCCCAAAAACGCACAAGTGATTTGGGGCATAGACTACACTTTTCTCTGGATTATTCTGCGGACATGTTATGTATATTCTTATATTAGAGTTCGTGACTATATAAATAACAGATAAAAGTACAGGAGTAGGAAAACAAAGTTACCTATCAAGTTCATCCTGGTTACACCCTTATTTGGTCTGCCGCGATACCGTATTCCTACCATTTGCAGATACGCTTATGTCCGTAACTAAAATTATAGTTGACTGAGGGTTAAGGGGACTAGTTACTACTGTCATGCAAATGAGGCGAAGATGCTTTTGATTGTCCATAAAACTCGTCTTTTTGTGTTTTCCAAAAACATACTTCACGACGTCAACCGACATGTACACAAAGACAGTGATACTAGCATAGCTACTCGTACAGTCACTTCTAATAATATGAACACAGTTAAACTTTCAAAAATATGTAAACACGACTCTACTGCAAGGAAATAAGGTTATATATATATATATCTCTCTGAAACCTTGTTAACGTATACATATTTATGATGTCTTTTTGCAAAGTTTTTAAATGATTCTGTCTCTTGAAATGGCTGGAAGTTGAGTCTGGGCTGTTGCTCGCGTTGAACGCCCTACCCTCTTGTTTAACGGCAGGTACATTAGGTGAGGGTTCTGGTTTTTAAATATTAATCAGTCTTAATGTTTTGGTACGTAGGTCGGTGCAAATTTCGTCTAATTCATTCCTGTATTGAAATTCTGATTCGAGGTTTTCGTCTTCCGTCTACTGTTCGATTTGGCACTGTATGTTTTGTTATCCTTGGTAGGTATTTCGTAATGTAAGTACTTAGTCGATTTTCCAATTCTTCTTTTGTATGTACTCATTGGTCATCTCGAAAAGCAGTACTCGTAGTTGTGAGCACACCTCGTAGGGTGGCCTCGCGTACGTTTCACTTATTTCGATAGTAACATATTTCTATGACAAACACCATAAAATATGAGTGTAAGAATTTCATTTCAATAATCAGGAGAAATTAAAATAAGGGACGTTAAGATCACAGCTTTTTTAAGATGCCTCTTAATGCCAATGCCACCGAACTAAAATCATTATGAATCGCATTGAAGACCATTGACCGTTGTATTGTTCCGCAGGACATGATGATCTCGAGCAGCACGCTGATGACGCGGCTGCGCGTCATGAGCCGCTCGCTGCAGCTCGTCACGAGCGCGTCTACCTACGAGCACCTGCTGCGGGCCGACCCGCCCGAGTAGCCTGCCCCGCCCCGCCCAGCCCCGCGCATCCCAACACCCGCGCACTACTGAATTTATAAAAAAAAATGCAGGGTTGTAATTGTGATTATTAGTACCAAACTTGTATAGCGTCGCTCACTTTTGAAGAGTGAGAAAGCATTCCATAAAAACGTTTACAAATGAATGCTCGTTTCCTAGCTTTTCATACAATAGAAAACTAACGACGACGACGCCATAGTGCTTGACGTGTTATCCTTTTGTAGTTTTTCTAGACTTTGATACCGAAAAGTATCTATCTGATAGAGAGATATGATAAAAAACACATTCGTTATTTACGTAAGATAATCAATTTTTGACAGGGAATGTATTTTTATAAAAATGAATTGTTTGAAATGATTTAATTTTTTAGTATGATTCTGTTATAGTAATTTATGATGAAGTAAAATTTTGTTATAAGTCATGCAACAGTCTTCTAAGTTTAATGTCAATGGTATGAAAGGTCGGTATATACCCGGAACAGATAACTGAAAAGCGACGTGCCTTTTGACTTTAATAGCTGTGAAGTACTCCTAAATATTACAACTCGTAGTTTGATCCGCTTAGGGAAACACGTAAAAACCTTCGCAATAAATATGATCCAAGTCAGCCGTCATATCGTTAAATTTATTAAGTAACAAGCGACCCGCCCTCGCTTCGCTTCGGTCTATGTGAGTTTTCTGTAACACCCGTACATAAACCAGAATCTATTATACTTATAAACCTTCCTCTTGAATCACTCTATCTATTAAAAAAACCCGCATCAAAATCCGTTGCGTTGTTTTAAAGATCTAAGCATACATAGGGACAGAGCGAGAAGCGACTTTGTTTTATACTATGTAGTGACAATCAATTTAGAATAGACATTACCGGACTATTATCTGTTGCCTCGTCGTCTCGAGGCGGGAACGTCCGCTTTTCATATAGTACGAATGAACCAATAATTATTATTTAGCGCATAGGCGGAATTCCTTATAAATGTCTAATCATTTTTATTCGCCCTACGAGCATCGTGAGTGGATTTCGTTTTCCGTTACTATTACGTTATTTAAATTTGTTAATCTGAACTTTACGACTATTACAATCACTGTGTGCTCTCTGAAATCTGAAGTTTTATGTTTCATTGGGGTTGTAAAAATTAAGTACTAAAAGTTACCGTCAATGGTACTTGTGGACTATGCCGCCATTTTGTTTTTGACTATGGTTTGATGAATTCATATCATAAGTGATGGGAAAAGTGGTTTAGGGATTATAAACAACAGCAAAATCATAATTAGTTTTACAATAAAATTTCTAGGGTCGATATTTAGGGAAGACTTACACCTAACACGTTTTTTTGTGATGCCCAAGCACAATGTAACTTGAATTTAAAAGTTAAATTAAATACCAAATCTTTTGTTTCGTAATTTGTTCATTATGTAGCCAGGGCTGATCAACCATCACAGCTAATTGCAGAGTTTAAACGAAACAAATTGTTTACTTAATACCTATCTATCCTAATAATGATGTAACCTATCCTAGGCCTCTATTAAACTCTGTAAAACTATATCGCCTTTGACATGTTACAGTACTGTTTTTAACTCGGCCGTTGTTCCTGTCAAGTAAATAAGAGGGATCGTAACGTTGACAACACGATAACATAACACTTCAAAGTCAATATGTTTTACTCAGTAAAGTTCAGGCCCCGGCTGAATTGTCCCACTGTCAGTAGCCATATTACATTATATCAAAGAATTGAAGTGCAACTTGATCCAAAATAGCACAAGGATTTAGCAGTGTTTGAAAAGCGAAAAGCGAATGTCAAAATTCATGGAGAAATTATGGCTAAAGGCATTGATTTAGTATATACAACATACACAATCCCGCACAAAACTTTATTATAAACTGTCCCAAATGACATTGATAGCTGCATTCAGATACATGCTAACATCGCTATTTTTTACCTTAAACGTTCATGCAAAAAATAACTCAATATACTAGCAGTCAAGTGTCAAATTTGCAAACTAGTGTTGTAAAATATTTAAAACTCTTTAGTGAAATCGCCATTATCATATTATTTATGACAAAAGTGGACATCGAATGAATGGAGACGAATTTCTCTATTTATATTGTATTAGTTTTAACGAAATAACAAATTACACAAAAAAACTTTTGACATGTTTTATAAATGCTGTCATTGTATTACACAACTTAAGCTATACAGTGTGTAAATGGTATACGGGCGTTCCTTTTAACTGTGGTTAGTATAACCCCTTCTGAGCACATTTAGACAGCTTTTGTTAAAATTAAATTTAAAAAAAAAAACCATACAAAATAATTTAACACGCAATGTATAACGAAAAATGCAATTAATTAAACATTACGTACTTACCTGACAGATGGACTTCGATGTACATTGCGGGTCGATAGTATGTTCAAAAATTAATAACGGTGTATACGTTAGCGTAATCAAAATAATTATTTCTGTTAATGATTAGTAGAGTCTTAATCTATGTCCAGTTTTAATAAACGCCCGTATACCATTTACACACTGTATATATACAATAATAATAATGAATAAATTAATGTAAAGCAAGGTTAAAAACCCGTCCCGTCGATTGTTTTTATTCAAATTTTAACGTTTAGGTATCTTTTGTCACCTGGAATGGTGAAATGATTCTAACGATACCACACACATTTAAATTGGCTCAGGTGTTCAAAGTTATGTTGGAATAAAGAATTATACATACATACATAAATGAACCATTAAAACATTACACTTTACTCCAGACAAGACAAGATCTTATCCTATCATAACCAACCTAGCCTAACCGGTTACGTATCATAATATGTACATAAAGTTCAAAATACATAATGGGTCATAATTCATAATGGTCATAATATATAATGGTTTTTTTTTTGAAACCCTGAACTTTTCAAGATTGTTATGCAACAAACCTAACCTAACCTAATGGGTTCTATACAATGGGCTTTTAACAATATTGAAAAGTTTACTTATTATGACCATTATGTAATATGACCCGTTATGTATTTTGAACTTATTATATAGGTATTATGATGCGATCCCAACCTAACCTAATTTCCTTGAAATAAGTTTAATTTATTATATAATTGTACGAAAATGGGTCAAGCACACAACAGACGACTTATTTGCCTTGAATAGTTTCACCCCTATCTCGTGCTAATATTGCGACCCATTTTGCACGTCGTAAAGGATTTCGTGGAAAGCTTAAATTTAAAAATAAAAAATATTAAAATTTAATAAAGTAATAGCTACTCCATAATAATTTTGTTCCTTGGTAAGTCATAATTTGTGTGCACAAAATAAATTCCTAAAAATCATGAAAACATTATAATTTTAGCTAGAAACATTTATAAATAAATAGAACTTACGTAAAATAAGACATTCCATCCTTTTTATTTGTTTTTTTGTTATTATTTTTGCAGTTTTTCACCACACATTTTGTCATGATTGACAAAGTAACTGCCACTGTCTGTGGTCGGAACAAGACTAATAGCAAAACTACTGCCCAAGTCGATTCGGCAGTAGTTTTGACTTGCCATTTTTTCGTGCTGATTGTGTATCTAGTATATACTAAATCAATGGCTAAAGGGCTTGTTGATATTGTCCACAAGTTCTATTGGCGGTGTCTTTTAACGATCAACTAATTCACGTTGCTTGTTTGCGACGATTGCTTCTGTCTTACATTGGATAACATTCCAAATGGTTAAGAAATAAAGATCACGCCAACAACGGGTTTGTCAACATAAGTCTCTGAAGATACGCCCTTTTTTTTTCGATAAAGGAAGAGATAAAGTATGCACGCAATGTCGAAGCAGTGCTTTTTATAATAATAGTATACATACGTACAGTCCTATTAGGTACTGGATGTGGAATCCGAACATGAATCTATAATAACTAGATAGTTACTATTCAACCCTCTTGAATAGAACGTTCGCGTTCATGTGAATTACTGTTATTTTTGTAGGAATTATGAATGTTAGCAATTTATAATTCAACTTTTTAATCGTATTTCACTTTTAAGACTGTCTACAATAAGATTTAGATGATAACTCTTAGAAAAAACTTGAAAAAAATGATATCGGTGTCTTTTGGTTTTTTCTGAGCTTTAAATAATTGCATGTTGTAAATAGTTGCATTTAATGCCTAAATGGGTGTAATTAAAAATATAATTATGAAATTGCAGTAATAATACTATTTCTTGTTTAGCAAATTATTATTCCATATGTATAAAGTAATAATAAAATTATTATAGTTATTTAATCAAAAAAAAGTTAGTGTGTAAGTAATTGACATAGAGCATTATAATAAAAAAGAATTCGCTATTGAAACGCTCTGCAGAATTAAACTATATTTACTGATTTACATTTATAATTATTTTGTCTGTGTAGTTTTTGTCTGCATAATTGTCGACAAAACAACTTTTTTTTGTAGTTTTTAAATACGAAACTTTTAGCCTATATTACTATATATATTAAGCTATCTTTGATTTAGGCTGTCGAAAAGAAAGGCTCTTATTAACTGTATTACATATAGAAAGCATTTTTTATCTGGATTCTGACTATGATGTCTATTGGATGTGGTAAGAATTTATAATTGGTCAAACGTCAAAGTTGTTACTAGTGTTGTTACCCTGTGTATAAGATCATAGCAGTCAACTGCAACTTCCTAAAAAATAAGAAAGGCACACTTTAAAAGTAACGTACATCATTGAAAATAAGCATAATGTAATCTTTCGCATTAGCAATCTATGTAACTTCCTTTTTTTATCCAGGAAGTCGCCTATTATTCTGATTATTATTTCGTTAAGAACGCATGGTAATTTTTGTCAATCCCCGACTATTTCTATCCCTTCTGTCCAAGAAGAAGCATAAAGTTCAAACTAATGCATCCACGGGATAAACTAAGAATGAATCAATACACGTGATACCCATTTTTTGATAGAGAAGCAGATATGATCTCATTGCTCTACAGAACTGTCTGTGGCTAATCTCAGAATAGTATTTAGGTAGTTGATCGATTAGAACTTAAAGTAAGAACTTTTAGAATAATTATAAAGTGTTCAACAAAGCTGATTTATCGCTGTGATGAAAATGTCTGGATAAAACTACATTTGTAATGAGCCCTTTTCTATACCTCCTTAACTATATATTAAGAGTTTTCATATTTTTATATACCTGTTCCATGTGGATTACAATTGCACACTATGTTTCGAATTAGATACAGTAAACAGGGGTTTGCATAATAATAGATTGATTGTTCAATTTCACAAAGTTATATGCCCTCCCCTCAAGGAGATTTTGTTGGCACTTAGTAGTACCTACAAAGTTGTAATAATTTGTCAATAAAAATGTCGTTTGCCAAAAATGATAAATAGATTTATATATATTTTGTATATAACAGCATAGAAAAGTGAATTAAGTTTTTACAAAAAGTTTGAAAATTAAAATCCTTACATACATACATTAAATCACGCCTGTTTCCCAGAAGGGTAGGCAGAGACCACTTCTTTCCACTTGCTACGATCTTGACAAATTTCTTTCGCTTCTTCCACATTCATACATCGAGTCATGCACGCACGTCGGTTTCGGGTACTTAAGATTCGGCCCTTTTCCAGTATTTCACCGATTTGACTCGAAAAAGTACGCCTAGGGCGGCCCCTTCCGACCCGTCCACTTAAATTAAAATCCTTAACTATAAATTATAATAGTATTTGAAACTTACAACAATTGGGACCTTAGCGGTTAAACCCTCTGAACCTCCACCGCTCGTCCGTTGCAGAAAGGGATCGCTGGGTTCGCACTGTTTGCAGATGCATGACCTTTTTCAAGCCATTGGCGGATATCCGCACCACTTGTTCAACGCCAGCGGCGGATATTTCCGTTGCCTGCTCAAATTTAGCAAGGTTGATATTCGCTTTGGTAAAACCACCCAAAGCTGTGCTTGGGATGTGAGCCTCGTTCTTGTATTTAACATGTGGCGTTGAAAAGGTTAACCTTTTCAACGCTATGTCAAAAATAAAGTCGTCGCTCACACGCCAAGGACAGCTAAACACCAAAGATAATGTCAACTTTACCTCATAGCCAATCAGGTTTAATTTGCGCTGTCAACCATGACGGAAATATCCGTCGTTGGCGTTGAACCAGTGGTGCGGATATATCCGTCAATGGCGTGGAAAAGGTTAATGTACTCTTATTTCGGTTGCTGATTTATAAATGCACACTTTTTGGAAGTGCTGAGCAGTCGCCAAGTAAAGCTTTCGAGGAGGTTAGTGCAACCTCGTCTTTATTATGGTGTGTCAAATGACCGTTCTAAATAATACCTAACTAATAACCTTACTGTTTTTATAGTATAAGTAAAAACTAAAGAGATTGATCAAAGTTGCAACTGAAATAAATATCTAGGGTTACCAGACCTATTCTGCCGTCCTACCAAAGAAGGCGGCTACCTGTATAGTAATATTATACGCATTTTAAATTTAATGTGGTTACCAATAGAGTACCTATAGAATGGTCCGACTACTACAGTCTATTCCTATTCAGACTGCTGACAACAAGTACACCCTGACGGTGATTGTCTTTATATAGGAGATGAAATAGTGATGGGAATAATGTTACTTATAATTAGTTAATTATAAAGGTTGAATATATCATCATCATCATCGCATTATATGTCCGAATGTTAATTTTGGGGGTGCTTCTCCACCGGGGATACGGACAGAGAATTGGATTTCAATAGATTTAATTGTAATCCCTTTCCTGATTAGCGTTCTGTTGCGAGATCAAATAAAAAATACTTAGTCTTTTAATTAATAATAACGGTCATAGCACATTTATATTATATTATAACTGAGTGAGTAGGTTCCTGCGGTAGGGGCGCTATCCGGGAGAACTGCCTCACTATAAACACGTGATTATTAGTAACAAAATATCACGATATTTACAAGTTTCTACCTAAATGGGTTTGGTACTCCGATACTCCTATACTCCAAATACCTTTTATTCCACAGTTACGAGTATGATGTGATCGAAAAAAACGGTCAGCACAGGGTTTCGAATTCGACGTTACGTTATAACATCTAATTCGAATCCTCTCTTCGCCATTGTAAAAAGCTTGTGGTTTTTAAACAAAAAGCCTTTTGAAATATTTCAGAACACTATTGCTTTTTTTAGTTGTCTTTGTCGCACCGCTTGGTGCGACGGATACGAAAACCTCTCTTAACTAACTAATCAATCAAATCTATCATAATTCATAACATCACTAGTTACATTTTCCATGTCAAATATATTTCGAAATTTAAATGTTCAAGCAAGCATCAGTCTCATTGTATTTTCACCGAAAGTGGTTTTCATCAAAAAATACAATATGAAATAGAGATTACTACTTCAAAATAAACATGAAGACAATGATTAGGTAAGTGTATAAATATATAATATGACCATGCTCAACCTCCAAAATTACGCGAATATGGAGTAACAATGGTAAATCGGGGCTATTCCCAGTAGTCCGCACCCCGTAGTTCGCACCACTTGCCGGAGGTGCGGACTAGTGGGAATTTTTATTCCCAGTAGTTCGCACTGCGGACTACTGGGAAAAAAATTCCCAGTAGTTCGCAGTGCGAACTACGGGGTGCGGACTACTGGGAATAGCCCGTAAAACGATTTGTTTATATTAATGACTGAATTAAAAAGTCCCGACTATACATTGCAGATACCCGCCTTCTTTGGTAGGACGGCAGTATTGTTGAAAACCTCCCGATTATTGGCACCATTGGCTTTATTTCAAGTGAATTGACGTGATATTTCTACAATTACGTTATGTTAACCCCTGTAAATTTGGATGCCGACAGTTGGGTGTTCTTCAATACATTTTTATTACTCTATTTTTCTTTGAACTTATTTCATAATTTCGCATTTCATCATGTTCGCGTTTCACCATGTTCGCGTTTCATCATATTCCTGATTCATCATGTTCGCGTTTCATCATATTCCTGATTCATCATGTTCGCGTTTTATCATATTCCTGATTCATCATGTCTGCGTTTCATCATATTCCTGATTCATCATGTTCGCGTTTCATCATATTCCTGATTCATCATGTTCGCGTTTCATCATATTCCTGATTCATCATTTTCGCGTTTCATCATGTTCGCGTTTCACCATGTTTGCGTTTCATCATGTTCGCGTTTCATCATATTCCTGATTCATCATGTTCGCGTTTCATCATATTCCTGATTCATCATGTTCGCGTTTCATCATGTTCGCGTTTCATCATGTTCGCGTTTCATCATATTCCTGATTCATCATGTTCGCGTTTCATCATGTTCGCGTTTCATCATATTCCTGATTCATCGTGTTCGCGTTTCATCATGTTCGCGTTTCATCATATTCCTGATTCATAATGTTCGCGTTTCATCATGTTCGCGTTTCATCATATTCCTGATTCATCATGTTCGCGTTTCATCATATTCCTGATTCATCATGTTCGCGTTTCATCATACTCCTGATTCATCATACTCGCATTTCATCCAGTCTCGCATTTCATCATTTTTGCGTTTTATCATGTTCGCGTGGTATCATATTCGCGATACATCATAGAAATAAAATATATTTAGGTACACCAAACTTTTATTTGCTTCAGTGAACAGATATTTTCTTATAGTTATATTATTTATTTGTGTTACAACTACGTAGTACTTAATCATACAGTCGTTATTAAATCTAGGCATTCAGCAACACTAATATTTCCTGCAACACGCTCTTGTACTATTCAAGAGATTTCAATGTCTTTTTTCTTTTTGATTACAGGTTTTGAACATAACTTAATATTGAAGTCTTGGTGTTTAGCCTCCTTCTTAAGTTTTAATAAAAACTGAAACAAGTTGTTTTTCTCCCCTATTCTAATGTTCAGCCGCCGATGCCAACTTTCAATAAGACTTGTTGTTTTATTTTTTGTCCCATAACAGCTGAAAACATCCGACGTTACTTTCTTCATCCATTGATTCATGTAATATTCTTTAAACTCAGTCATTGCCTCTTTGTCATCGACATTTTCTGATATAGCGAGAAATCCTTCTGGTATTAGTGCCGGTGGTAATAGTGCCAGCTTTGCCAGCTTTTTTAGAAAAGTCCTATCAGATTTTTCGTTATCTAAGCCCAATGAATTTGCTGCAAACAGCCATTAGTTACCACTTCTGGGTAAACACTTTTCACTGCATTCATCACAGCAGTTTCAAAGTCGCAGGTAAAATTTCGCATATTAATGGAGGACACATTTTTTAGAACGATAAAGAATGTTATGTATGACTTTTCTGTTTTATTTGGCATGAGTACCTATATAAAACAGAGGTACCACTGCCGAATGATCGGTTTTGCTCAAATCGGCATGTAAGCTAATATAGCTGGTATAGGGTTTGGGTACAACCTTGAACGTTCCATCTCCAAGAAAATTTTCTACAGATTGAGCAGCTTGTAAAGCCAAAGGAGTGCAGAATATTAGAATATTGATTTCACGTCGAGTTTGAAATTTGTCAGTTATAATTTGTGGCAGGATTACTTCATCAGGTGTATTATAGGTACATTTGTCAACATTTAGTGCTCTATATCTATGCCGGTACAAATTGTCCTTTTTCGATTTAAAGGAAGGAATATTGAAAGCGTCTTGGCAATAATTGTCCTTTTTCGATTTAAAGGAAGGAATATTGAAAGCGTCTTGGCAATCAGTCTTCTTTTAGTGATTCAAATTGCTGTTCAAAAATTATTTGAACAGGTTCAATTGATGTACAAACTTGTGCCTTACACTTATCAACACATATTTAAATTTTATTTCACAAAGGATCACTGTTACATGTATGTGTGCTTTCCCGTAATACTTTTGATTTAGTGCTATCTATAGTAATCGAAGTATTACAGAGATCATTTTGATTACAGCATCTCCAATTTGTGCTGCCGGTTACCTTATTTTTTAAATGAAAGATGTACCTGAATCCATTTCGTAGCAACACGTCTTTTCCTCGTTTCGATTTCTTAAAAACAATTTTATTTTCCGTGTCTTCGTTGTCTATATCACTCATATTTTAAAATAAGTAAGCACAAAATCACATAAATTGATTGAAATCTACAGAAATGCGAAACTAATAAATTTCAAGCAAGTTTAATTAAAATGTCAGAATTATAGTAATATGTTTTTAAAGGGTCGTGTTGCTAGTGTTTTATCCGGCCAGTATCTTTCAAGTGTTTCAAAGAATAAATTCTCCTTTAGTTGAAGTGTAGGCAACAAAATCATTTAATAAGACCTAAATGAGTAGATTCAGGAAGTTTGAACATAACGTAATTTTCCCTAAATATTGATCACACTCTTATTTAAGCTCACTCTCTAGTTAAGCAAGAATTTATGTTTACGATTTACTGATCAAAGTGAAATTAATGAAACGCGAATATGCTTCAATGAGAACATGGTAAAATGCGAGTATGATGAATCAGGAATATGCTTCAACGCGAACATGATGAATCAGGAATATTATGAAACGCGAACATGATGAATCATGAAAATGATGGACGTCGAACAACCCCCCTCCTATGTAGTTGCCTCCTTATCAGTTGAGCTTCAAGGTATCAGGTCACATGTGCGAGTTAATGATTCTTCATTACGACAATGATTTGAATACCACAATGCGATTAAAATCTCCTGCACCCCGATAACAGCGAGTTTTTAATTTAACATAAAACGACAGTTTACTGGGGTTATCCCATTTGTACCAAATAGAAAAAATAATGTCTTCCCTCATTGCAACAGAACCATTTTAGGTCCATGATAAATGGTATTTTGTGTGCTTCCACCCGTTGAGAACGACAGACTGAACTAACCCCCTTTAGCTTTCACTGGAAAGCAAGCCAAAATATATGTTATTATGTAAATATCGCAATTGACGAACGCTCCAAAAAACAATGGATTTGTTAGAGAAAAATTACAAAATAAGTAGGTATGTATTGTTTCTATGAGTTACGTGATAATTGATAATTAATGACGAAATGTATGTTCTGTAATGTGTTTTATTTTCATACAATTTAATCCTATTAGTGCAAGAAAATTAATAATTACATAATTGGTACATTTATACCTTGCGGTATCCAGATGCAAATAGTAAAAGTCCTGATAGGGTGCTGTGCTGAGGGTGCCCTGCACCTTCAGCACCTTTTGTCAGAAGTAATGATAAAATGCTATTCGCTACAGGTATTAGAGACATGAGCAAAAATCTGAAAAAAACGTACCTTCAACCCTCCCCTGCACCCTCAGCACACCCCCTACCCATGAGGACTTTTAGTATATTCATCTGGATACCGCAAGGTATTAATGGGCGTTTTCAAAAAAAAGTGTACCCATTTTAAAAAGTAGTGTAATTTTTTTATGCCTATTTTTCGCCAGTTTTTTTTATTATAATCTGAAGTTCATATCTTATATTTTATACTAAACAAGAAAGGAATGCGAAAATAAAGCTATTTTGGCTAAAATATTATAACACAATGGAACATAGATGTGGAAACACATTCCGTTTGGTGACTATGTTTAAGACAAAAAACAAACAAAATACATTGTTTTTATGAAATCAATTTATTTAACCAACTTAATAATCACTTTGTTTAATGAAAAATAACAATTTCAAAATGATTAAGCTAACAGCTTTCTTAATTTCTCAGGATAGGTTTCGATTTTGTGACTGCTAGGGAAATAATCATGTTTATTTTTATCGTGTTGTGAGTAATCATCGACAGTTTTTTTGACGAGTATTTTTTTTCACAATATTATACAATTTCTTTTAAGAAAAAATATCAAATTATTTTTAAAGTTATAGTAAAGTAATACAAAATCAAATCATTCCACTAACTTCGAGTGGACAGTCACAAAACTGAACACTTAAAAAATGTAAGGTTTCGTTCACATGACACTAAATATTAGTATTATTATTACTATTTCTTTAAAAAGTTGGAAAAACATAATAATCTGTCATAACAGTAACACGTTAACGTTAACGTTAGTAAATGCTTAAATAAAAAAATATTTTCAGTCTTATTAAAAATTGTACTTTATAATCTTAATTTTTGATTATCAATTCTAGAATTAGTAGGCACTTTGGACCAGTCTTTCATTTAATTAGCTAGGATTTTAATACCCATTACTGAGAAATTTAAGAGCGCTGACTGTGATCTGACTTTTAATTAAACATGCAGACGAACAAAACCTGCAAAAAATAATGAAAATAAAGAAATCTAATAAAAATAAGTAAGTACCTACTTAGTAGTATGATGTACCATGTGAACTGGGTTTTATAGGTTCAGTCGTGTTGTGACTCGTCGTTCAGCTCATACGTCACCATCAAAAAAGTGACAAAACGGAAGTCACATTTAGTCACTACTACGATGTTTTATTTTTTAATAAAATATCTTTAACACTCAATGCAATAACCGTTTGAATTAGGGAAACTAGTTCTATTGACAATGATGAAAAACAAAAAAAAATAGAGAAAATACTTGTCCAACTAAGTAAACTTCAGTCACATACCTGAACGTAGTTTTATGCCTCCGATAAGCGACAACCAACATGTGCTCCTTCTTGCCTTTTTATTGTGAAACTGATGCAAAAAAATGGCAGTGAGTGTGAGTGACAAAAAAATACGTAATGATCCTATTACCATGAAATTATTGAACATTGGTGGTATTTTTGCTAAAAATATTGTGGTCACTAAACCGAAAGTTCCGGGTGGGTCAATATTTGGGGACGTAATGTTTTTATAAAAAAAAATATAAAAATTACTGAAAATATCAAAACGTAGGGCTTATTTTACGTAAACCTATCCCATGGAATAAATTTAAACTAATACTATTCATTATAGTACCCTACAATGCATAAATATTCAAGTTTGTATTGGGCTATTCGGAGAGGGGACATGCTTATATACGTGTTCTTTGTCGTATTGTTATTTTCTAAAAAAACGAATAGTTTTTTTTTCATATTACAACCGTTTTAAGAACAAGCTTAATATAGGTATACTTCATCAATTGCAAAATATTTTAATCGCCATAAGTTTACGGGTGATTTAAAATATCACGTTAAACTCGACGGACACGCCAAAAATGGAGGGTACACTTTTTTTTGAAAACGCCCTAATGTACCAATTTACAAAACTACACGAGTTACTTGGGCAATTGAGGGCCCATATTCAGTGACGGGGCAGTGGTCCAATTGCTTTGTCCAACTGACCAAAATTAGTATCATAAATATGAGGTAGGTTTAGGTTATGTTAGTTCTTCAGCTGGCCCGGAGGGCCAAACCACCCAGAAGTAGGTGCTCCGTGACAGCGGAGCTCCGTCGAGCCTGTTAATTTGATATTCAAATGAAAATTATTTATCAGTTGGACAAAGCAGTTGGACCACTGCCCCGAAAGGCCATATTCGGCTCAGTTTGAGGTTATATTTTTATACGAATAAAGTTAAGCTTTTCGAACACTATCCAATTCCAAACTTTACTGTTGAATTTCACATGGTTATAGGTAGATGAAAAACTTAAAAGTTAGTCACCTGTTGTATGTGTGTGTATTGTGCGCGAATAGACATTCCATTTTTGAAATTTGTAATATATCGTATGGTTTGCAAACTCATTAGATATTTGCTTATGTATCAAGTTTGATTATTCCTGTCCAGTTATGATTCTATTGTCATGAATTATGATAATTGATAAGACATAAATGGTTTTTTATGCATTTGCATTGAATCAGTAGCAAAAGAAAATGGATAACTTCAAGTTTTCCCACCGGCAAGTCTTGGTTAGAAAAATAATAATCTTAATTAAGTACCTGAAACCGACGTGCGTATGCATATATACTCGGCGTATGAATGTGGAAAAAGCAAAATAAATTTGTCAAGATCGTGGCAAGTCGTCTCGGCCTACCCCTCTGGGAAACAGGCGTGATTTAATGTATACATGCATGTACTTATGCAGGTCTTGGGTTTTCGTCGGAGCATCTTTGTAGTGACAATCACAATAAGGTCGAGCGGGGCTATTACGACAGTGACGGGGCAGTGGTCCAACTGCTTTGTCCAACTGACCAAAATTAGTATCATAAATATGAGGTAGGTTTAGGTTATGTTAGTTCTTCAGCTGGCCCGGAGGGCCAAACCACCCAGAAGTAGGAGCTCCGCGACAGCGGAGCTCCGTCGAGCCTGTTAATTTGATATTCAAATGAAAATTATTTATCAGTTGGACAAAGCAGTTGGACCACTGCCCCGAAAGGATTACGCCGTGGAGCGATTACGTCAAGTGGCTTTAATAACTTTGCACCCTTTCATAGGGGCAGACTCGTGGTCACACCAGATTGTCACACCACTGCTATTCGCTTTGGTCGGAAATTCGACAGAAATCATTCTTATTCCGCAAAAGTAGGTAGGTTCGGTTCGTTAGGTATCTTTAGATGCCCGAAGGGCAAATCGCTCAGAAATAGGAGCCCTGCCTCAGGCAGGGCTCCGTCGAATAGTAGTGGTGTGACGACCTGGTGTGACCACGAGTCTGCACCCTTTTTCATCACACTTGCTCGTAAATAGTATCCTAACATGCTAGAAAAATCGACCGTAAATCCAAAATAATACCCATGGGCCTTTTTTTACCATTACGCCCTATCGTGCGTAATAGCTTCTTTTTTAAATATTATACGTGGACTCGAACTATCACAATACTGTCAGCGGGCCTAGTATGGCAGCATCTATATCGCGTGTCAAATGTGGATAAAGCATCCGTCACTTTTTGACACGTGTACTTATTTACGTGTCAGAAGGTGACGGATGCCTTATCCAAAATTTGTCACGCGATAAACGCAGCCATATTAGGCCCCCAGGACCCCAACTCTTGTGCCATTCGATATGAACTTTCATTCGAGATGAAATGTCAGTTGCATACAATTTCCTAAAAATCTCGCATATAAACTATTGATCTCGACTGTCACTAGAATCGGACTCCGAACCCGTTTGACATTATCTGTGGTAAGTCACAGACAATGATGTAGTCTGCCGAGACATATCCTATAATCTGTGGTCTGCCGCTAATAAGTAAAAAATATGATCTTTTGTCTGATTTTATTTCATTTCCTCGCAATTGTGATGAAAAACATTGTATGTTACACGGGTGGTAAAATAAATACAAACCTCGAGTCATTAAAGCCCTCAGCCTTCGGCTTCGGGCTTCTAACAGACTCTCGTTTGTAATTCTTTCTTTACCTACCACCCTTAATACACAATGTACTATTATAACTCCCGTTCTAGTTCGTATCGAAGAGTGAAGTAAAGAAAAAATAAGCTTACTTGTCAATAGATGAACTATTCAAAACGAACTTTAAAACGGGAGAAAAAGCCACTCGACGTAATTAATTACCCCACTGGTGTAATAGCCCCGCTTGACTACACCTAAGTTGCATAAAATAGTCTATATATGTACAGTCAAACTTTAATTGTTGTCTTTAATTTTCTTTGCTCCCGATTATATTATATTTTTTTGTTATCATACTATTCTGCTGTTATGAAGTCTCACTTCTCAATTAATAAGGAACAATGGGAGATTTTAAACTCGCCGCAAGCAACGCCGCAGGAAAGTCAATGTGCATATATTTAAGCGGTCAAAATCGCTTCGTCATAGTGGCTCTCCTACCATAATTAAGATATCTTTATAACCACCCTTGAAATAGGTACCGTGAGGAGTTCCGGTGGCCATCTGTGATCTTCATCACCAGTTCCACTTTACTTTCTACTTTCTGAATGCAAGGCTAGACTTGTTACTGGGCATTTCTCAGAAAGTTTGTACCATGTTGGAAAATTAACAAAAATTATATTTCATATTCTTATATTCTTAGAACAGGGGTTTTTTCGTTTGATTCTTGTCCAGTATTTATTAAAGTTTATGTTTATTCAAAAGTCTCGCCCAAAAAAACCGCAATATTACTAATAAATAATATTTTTTTGTAGGATTTCACTAAAAATATTCCGCTGAGTTACAAATTTAAAATAAAACTCCATTAAAGAAACTGCAGATAAATAAAAAGCAAAAATATTTATCGAAAAATTAATCAAGTCAGGATTAACATATTTAAAATAAAATACTGCAAAACCATATTTTTCATAATTTCTTCGTCTACTGAGTTACACTTTGGCCATAAGGCCACTGGAACTTTAATATACCTATGTATGACATTATTTATGTTTCTGAAACAGCATTTTCAGCATAAATAAGCAATTTTAATAAAGGTTTAATAAAAATAATTTCATTATCAGTTGAAAAAGATATCTTAAATTGTTTATTGAAAAGCCTCAGAATTGTGGACAATCTCTCAGTGGAACACAATAATCTCTCAGTGGAAAAGTAAAGCTCTGTATACAATCAACGTAAATTTGCTTGAAAAATCACAAATAAAAATAATGTTTTTAAACATTAAAAAAATTCTTACGTCGCATTATAAGTGGGTATATTATTTCCGAAAACTAAAGGTACTTTACAAAAAAATAAAAATGCCTCCAAAAAACCCATAAAATCGCATTAATGTCATGAAAAAAAACCGGGCAAGAGCATGTCGGACCATGCTCAGTGTAGGGTTCCGAAGCCGTAACGACAAACACAAAAAACTATCTCAAAAATCAACATGTAGGTATGAACCAGTTTTCTATTTAGTTATTTGGCGCTATCTTAGATGATTTTTAGTAGGTATAAACCCGTTAGTCGCCTGTATCTCAGGAACTAATTAAGTCTACTTATTGTTAGTAATGATTCTTTTTCTTATAAATTCGTATATAATACATATCTCAAACAAGAGCCAAGCTTTTAAGTGTGAGATCAGTATACCTATGTAGGTAGTTAGGTATCTAAACTGCTTCAAACCGACTTTAAATTACAATAAAAGTTTAATCTTTCATAAAGTAATTAATAGAAATTGAAAAAAAAAAACAAGGGCCAGTAAATAGAATTTTAAGTTTTCCAAACGATACTCGACTCAAATCAATAACCTAATCGATTATTTGTAAACTTTCAGATCGCAAATCGCAAACTTGTAGGTAGCATTCCGAAGCACGTCCGAACAGCATCTAGGCGCTCGCGTTTATGAGCGCGGCTGTCGCTCGATTTGTTACTTGGACAGACTCCCCCCGCGCGTCCTGCACGCCCCGTTAACAAATTTTTCTATCAAAGTTATCATAGGCGATTTTGATAGGTATAAACCCTTTAGTCGCCTGTATCTCGGGAACTAATCTTGTCTACTTAGCCGTGATAGTTTTCCTTTAAAATTCGTTATATGCGCTTTCGTTGAAGATTTTTTTCAGATTTTTAGTATTTGTAGTTTTGGCTGTAGGGGGGGGGGGGGGACACTTGACTCTAACAAAAAATAGCGCTTTAAAGCTTAATATTTCATAAACGGATCCCTTAATCGAAAAATTGTTTTCATAAACCCGCAATATTTTTGAAAGACCTATCCAACGACACCCCACGCTATGGGGTAGGCAAGAAAAAAAAAAGGCATCCCCACGTTACGTGTAGGGGAGGTGCATTAAAAAAAAATATTTTTCAAAATTTTATTTTACCACTTTGTTGGCGTGACTAATACGAGGGTCAAACTGAAAGTTTCGGGAATAGAAAAAAATATGCAGTTAAATTGAATAAAAGTATTTTTATTGTTTTTCAAAGTATTCTCCTTTATACTCGTATTTTATGCACTTTTCCATGCGATCAAACCAGTAATTATCGTACTTATATTGAAGTCTGAAGTAGGGGTCGACAAAATGGCCATTTTAAAAGCCTCCACTGCTGCTTCCGGCGTCTGAAACCGATGACTACGCAACTTATCCTTAATTTTGGGGAATGTGAAAAAGTCTTTGGGGCTTAAGTCGGGGCTCATATGCATATATCCAACACTCGTCACCGGATACAATGCTAAAAACTACATTTGAGCTTCCTCCGTTGAATTTATTCAAAGTTCTGAGGCACCAATTGACACGAGTCGTTTTCTGCTCCTCAGACAATAAGTGAGGGATCCAACGGGAAATCAACTTTCGCACGCCTAATTGTTCCTGTAAAATGATTTGTATCTGACTCATTCCAATGCCCAAACACTGACAATGAGACCACCTAGCGAGTATACGTGATGAAACACAAAAGGAACTTTTAAAATCGGCCCACAATTCACGGAAAATGGTGACAAAAAAAACGAGGAACATGCGTTTTCACTAAAACCCCAATGAAGGAACTTTAACTTTGTCAGTTTTGTGACGGGTGCAAATTCGCAAGTGAAAAAAATTACAGTCGTACCTAAATAATCAATGACCTTCGTACCTAAATATATAACAAGGAGTTACCATCAGCGCTCAAAACGCGGCACGGCACAACTGTGCTTAATGAAATAATGACGGTTCAAGCACACTTTGTACCTACTTTAGCCGTCTGTTCGTCGCGAAATCGATAGGTAATGCCGAAGTGTGTCATCAAAAAGAGCCTAAATAGTACCTTAACGACTGTAAAAAATAATGTTTGGGACTTATCACCGGTAGGTTAATTTGATTTATATAAGATAACACCCAAAGTGTAAAGAATGTATTAAAACCATTTAATTTTCAATAAATATCATAAACGGTTGACAATTATTGACAACTGTTGTCAAGTATTAAATTGAGTATTCCATATCTTTCTCTCACCTGCGTTAGAAAGAAACAAACAAAACGACGTGACAAGAACATAAGTAAGTACCTACCTAGTCAGAAAACAAAACAATAGAGTATCTGTTTTCAGGGTTCCAAAATGCGACGCCAGCAGCAGTCAAGACCGTCGCCCTTCCTTGAGGATTTGCCTGGTGTTGTGTCATGTGATGTGATTTAAAATGAATATGTTTTGAATACAGTGTGTCCCTGGATAAAGTGCACAAACGAATAGGGATGAAACTAGACACAATTTTATCGACAAAAAAAAAAAAAAAAAAAAATTACCACCTTTATTTATTTTTTTATGATTTTTTAAAAAAAGTCATAGTACGCAGAGGACCTCATCGGAACAAATCAAGATATTTTGGCTCCTGTGGGCTCTATTGATTTGAAACAAACGGAATTATAATCACAAAAGTTTATTTGTGTCAATGAAAATAGATAAAAATGAGAAAAAATGACATAAACCCTAAAAATAATGACTTTTCCTATGAATTTTGTGTTTTTTTTTCACGAATTTTTAGTATTTACTCGATTTACTCAAAATTATGCCCATCTTACCTCATGTTATTTTTACCAGTAATGGTTGTGTATCTCATTGCCTTTTATTTAAAAAAAATAACCAAGTGTCTCGCACAATTACAAGATCCTTAATGAGCGGCCAAACAAAGACATTGCGTTTACACTTAATTAGGTAGCCGCTCAGGTTGAAACCCTTAATGGAGGATTAGGATTACATTTTGGGTATGGGATTATAAAATCAAACGAATTATGGAATTTCATAATTACTTATTTAATGTAATAACTGTTCAAAATGATTAGTATTTTCTTGAAATTGGACGGTAATTTTTTGTACTACAAATGAAAACCCAACTTATCTTACTTATATCACATAGTTTGCTCGGTGTTAGTCTTAAAGTATTAAAGTCCAAAATATCGAAGGTTACAAAATCGAATCGTCGACTTATCTTCAACCGTAATAATATATCTACGTCTGAAATGTCACACGGTTAAACCATAAAATGTTCAGATTTTTCCATTTTTTTTCTAATGACTTCTTTTCATGGCAAAATGTTAATAAATAAGTTGATATTTCTTTATGAAATTAAAACAATTTCTTTGAACAATGTAGAAAAACTAGACAAGTTGTCTTATTGTGTTGTCATATTGATACCACCAAGCTACAAAACTAATAATAACAGAAGTGAATAAAATTCCTATATTTGGATTATTATTACGTTTTTTTTTGTTTCTCTGGTACGTTTTTTTACTCCCTTAGCAACACTAAGCAAGACCGAAATATTTTTTCCTCTCAAAATACAGATGGCGCCACCTCGACAGTATTATATAAAAAAATTGGAGAACCACCTCAAACAAATGAATGACATGTACCCTTGTAATCTATGAAACAAATGTACAAACTTACGGTCGGCCAAGAAAGTGGTCTACACACAGTAGTTTGACAAAAGTTTCTGTGAGATCTAAATCGCTAAGGTTGACACTTTGTCACTGTCATAATATTACTGCAAGGGACAATCGAACTTGTATCTACAGATTATAGGATATGTTATGTCTAAAGACTTGTATCTTAGACATATCCTATAATCTGTGCTTGTATCATGAATTCAACCGTAGGGTGGTTGTGGTTGACCACATTTTTGGCGGACTGTACTAAACGGGTTTCGTTAATAATTGATTGATATGTTAAATTTTACTTTTAAATGTTTACAATTGCCACAATGTGGTTAATTGTAAAATGCTATAGTTCGTCGTTTGTAGACAAAAGTTTTCGGAGAACGTACTGTCAGGTAAGCTTAACATTCATCAATATCATTATCTACTTGCTGAACTAATTTCGCTTTATGTAAACTTTCTGTGTCGTTATTATTTTAGGCGTGTTTCATGTTCACATAATTCAAGAGCTACGTTATGGTAGTCATAAAATGGAGGTTTTCATGCCGAGGGGTACTGCAAAAAATTAAGTGAGTCTTCTATTTTTTCATTGTAAATATATAGGATCTGTCGTGATAGTCAGCGATTTTCCCTTAACGTTTCCTGAAAGTTAGACCCAAATTTAATAAACGTTTACTTAGAGCTAATATACCTACACTGTAAACATTTAGTTCAATCTGGGGGGAGACACCCTGGCCCCTCCTCCTCTAATAGTCCGGCGGCGCTGAGTTTTGGGGTTATAAAATATTAAAGTTAACAGATTATTAAAGTATCTCCAGCCCAGCCCAAATTAATGCTTAAGTTTGTGTGATAGTAGTTGTTGCTAAGGTAGAAATTTAGATATTTGTCTTTATATAAACAATATTGGACGAAAATAGTTTTTTATATACCTAACAACTGTAAAGACTATTATGATATTCCATTTATTTCTCAACAAAATTGAAAACCACAAATATGGACAACACAGGTTTCGTCAGGTACACAAACAAAAACACTTTACCACTAAAAACCTTACTAACTACTACATGGGTAAAAACCAGCTACAAGAAAATTTAAGATGAAAATTAAATTTTCATGGTAATATTGAAATTGTTAACTGATGTACATTCTGTGTCATCTTTATCCACTGGAATATTGATATTTAACTTATACGTAACCGCATATTTATGAATAGTCACTGAAATTTCGTCACACTTTACAAATTCACTGATTTAACTGATTTGAATATACAAGATACTTAGAAGTTATACATTAACAGAACATGCATAAAGATTGCTAACTCATCCTTTCACTACTAATATTATAGTATCTTTGTATATTTTGCCAGCATTGCTTAACACAAAACCATTTCAATTTGAAATGAAACAATTTAATATAGAATACTGTTATTCATTTTATTTTTAAACTAAAAATAGGTATATTTATCAAGTTTTACAGTTCCATTCATTTTGACACAAGTAAACCTTACATTAAGACAAAAGAATAACATATTTATCTTTTTGGTGTAAGTAAACCTAAGCTACATTTATTATTTGTATTTTGTAGCAGGCTGTTTTCCGCAACTTTGGTTCAATTTTGTGTTTTACTTAAAGCTACCTATGATTAAACCATATTTATTTTTTTCAGAGGTTTTGTATCTCGGAAGTACACTCTGGCAGTACTGACTGCACGCTCGCTTACATACAATGAGCACATGTCTCAAAGTTATGCAGTAGACTTCTTATTGGAACCTATCTTCTGGTTTGTCGATAACTTTGCTAGCTATTTGGGGAGGGTGAGTAATAAACTTATTTATTTATATGGGAATTTGTGTTCAATATTTTTTTATCAAAATTTCAATATTGGTGCAATGTATCATAATTTCATTACTTACAACAAAATCGTAATTTTTATGTTCATTTAAATGTCCATGAAATTTAACAGTAGCCAGTAATTATGGCAATGTAAATGTAGGAGTACTGTTAAAGGAGCAATATTTATGTGGATATAATATAATACACAGGGCGACCGGGGGGTCATTAAACTCATGAAGCAACAAAGGAAACTAAAACTCACTACATCATTACAAACATAACGTAATAGATTTAAAAGCATTAAGACAATTACTTTGTTTTTTTTTTTATTTAAAAAACATTCGTATAAATCTTTTTAATCAAGATCATGGGCACCCTTCATACTGAACTTTTTACAAATTTGATCGGTTGATTTTAAAATAGGTTTTAACATGAAAACATGTCCATAGTTTTAGTATTAATCAGGGAAATGTAATATTATTTTAATACAAAGCAGAACTTTCATTGTATTACAAACCACTATACTAATAGAATCTCAATCAAGTTGGGATAATTAAGTTAGAATCACTACCCCGCAGTTACCCTGTATATTTGTAACTAGAGGACGCCGGCGACTTCGTGTGCGTAGAATAAGTTTCCCTCTCTTCCCCGTATTTGAACCCCTTAGTAGATGATCCACAAATTCTCTTACGGCCACTTGCACGCTGAATTTAACCCTGGGTAAAGGCACTAACTCGAGTTAGTAAACGTCAGATTCATACAAAAACTGTCATTTTAACTCGAGTTAGTGTCTTAACCCAGGGTTAAATTTTTCGTGCAAGTGGCCCTTAGTGCTCACTTACATCATGAAAGTAACCCCTGTACCAAATTTCAAGATTCGAGGTACAGTAGTGTCAGCTGTGCGTTGATATATAAGTCAGTGAGTCGCCTTTTACACATATAGATAGATAGTTCACATTCTCCAAAACCGCTCCAACGATTTCGATGTGATTTGCGTTATAGGGGTTTAAGGGGGCGAATAATCGATCTGTCAAGTTGTCATCTTCGGGGATAGTACAGTCAGCTGTAGAGAAAAGTGCCCCCCCTGCATACAAGTTTCCTAGCAAAGGTGGTTACATTTCTCTGCAGCTGACTGTACATTATTGCCTAGGCCTAAAATCTTCCTATGGTATGATCAAAGTAGGAATAAACGATTTTGATACTTTTCTCATTTTGTTTATTTTGGCTACTTTGGGTGTCACTATTAGGGATGTTCCGAATGTCATATTTTTCACATTCGCGAATGCGAATGCGAATGTTCAGAGGGCGAATGCGTGAATGCGAATGCGAATGTTAAGGAATCACAAGAAAAAAAATATAAAAAAAAATAAAAAATAAATAAATTAAATATTTTTTTATTAATAATTATATTTATTAATAATATTGAAAATTTAAAATATTTCAGAAAAAGTAATTTTGCCGCTTTTTCTACTTAAAAAGTAATTTCTCGGCCGGCGGGCGAATCACGAGATGATCTGTGCACACATTCGCATTCGCTAAATATTCGCATCAATTACCTATTGCGAATGCGGATGTCGATACGAATGTCAAAAATGATGTGAATCATTCGCACATGCGAATGCGAATGCGAATGTTCGTAACATCCCTAGTCACTATCTATTTCATACTTTGAAGCTATCTATGAAAATAAATGCAGACCACCATAAGCATGCTTTCTCATTTTGTGAGCTGTTGTAGTAAATAAAGTCATCAATAAAAAGTCATAAAGTAAAAATATATTTATTTATTATTAGGGTAAGCCATCTGAGTGTTGGCACTTACTTCTTTACGATATTAAATACTTTAACTTTGTTTTGGATGGTTTAATTATTAGTAGGTCTTAATATTTTGATTCAAGCGTCGACACAGCTGGGGTATTTTATATTATTATTTTGTTGTTATTTCACGCTTTTTAAACTTTTCCAAATCAACAATATGACTACATATAGCTAGCAACGTCGCTTTAAAGACATGAAATGAATAATACCTAGGGGGGTTATTAACTAATAAATAAAAAGAGGGGTGTTACTTTATAACGTGTATCTCTATGTCTATGTATCTGAGTGTTATTTATTTGAAAGCAGGTTTTCTAGCGGTGGATTTCATGAAAATTGGTTAGGCCGTTTAAGAGATATCAGCTCTTAGTCTGTGGCGCCGTTAAATCGGGGGCTTTAAACGGCTGAATTGGTTTTGATAAAACATATCTAAGAACCACCGCCGAAAAACTTGCTTTCAAATAAAAAAAACCGCATCCAAATCGGCTCATCTGTTTAAGAGCTACGGTACCACACACACAGACACACACACACACACACACACACACACACATATACACACACGCACGAACACACGCACACACACACACGCACACACACACGCACACACACGCACGCACACACACGCACACACACACGCACACACACACGCGCACACACACACACACACACACACACACACACACACACACACACACACACACACACAGAGACACACAAATCACAGAAAAGTCTCTGTGACTTACACGTCAAACTTATAACACCCCTCATTTGGGCGTCGGGGGTTAAAAAACGTAATTTCTTATCTCGTTGGAGCTTTTAAACGGGTCGTGTTTAGCCACACGTATTATTTGCAAATCTTGCAAGGGGAGACGTTTTCCTTCGACGAGCCTTTCTAACAACACTTTTAGTAGTTCCGATTCTTTTATAATATAGCAATAGCGTTGAAAACTTTCTTCACAGAACATCCTAGATGATTAGCAATTCTTCTGTAAGTCCACTTTTTACGCATTTTTAACTGAACTTATTATTCACGTAATTTCAAATTGACGTTTAATTGCCGCAGAAACTACAGAAAAAGCGTAAAATGATATTATTTTTTAAATTTCAAAAATGGATTGAACCATGAATCTTGTTTCTAATTAATTGTCCAAGCGGCCAGTAATAGAAATTCAACTATCATGATATTTAAAATCTTTTAATAATTAAAGATAGGCCTTTTTTTATACTTTGTATTTTATTTAACTCATTGGCTATATTCTGGCATATTAGTTACATACATACATACCTTCACGCCTTTATTCCCAGAGTGTGGTAGTTAATAGTGATTTAATATACTTATATATTTTTACTCATATCGATAGTTCGTTCTGTGTTTACCTAAGTTTTATGTATTGTTTCTAATTATTTGTCCACCACTGTATATAGGGAAAGACAGATTTAATTAATTTTAGTATTTACCGGTCATTGAAGATATTTCTTCTAAATACTTTGCCTGAGTAAATCATATACATATAATATAAAATAAGTAAATCGTTTAGCACCAACTCTTCTACTTCTGCAGATTTTCCAAAACGGTTCGCTTTTGTACGGAGACGCCAAGCTTATCTGAAAGCAATACATCGTTTAATTTCTTAATGGCAAATTAATACCAATTTAACCCTTAAATTGGCAGTGTATCTAATGCACATACTAGAATGTTCACTTTTTTAATTTTTTGGTTACTCTTTTTTTTATACTGATTTCAAATCAAATAGGGTTTGAATTCACGACTTTTTATTTTTGCCAATTTAAGGGTTAAAAGGATACTTATATAAAACTTTGGATTGAAGATGAAATTAAATAATAAGTATCAAAATTAACATGTCGTACTAACCTATGAATTCGGTCACCACATCTAAACACTAAATTTTTTGTTTGAACACCGCTTCTTTTTTCTTCTTGACTTTGTTTCCACTTCTTATCACTGTAAAAACAATCTGCCGCATACCACTTTTTATAGTTTACCCATTTTCAACTTGACACTTCAACAAGGACTGGTTTGTCAATGTCAAAATGACATTTTAATAGTATTGCACCTCAAATAATAGCCGGGTTCAGCTTTCATTAGCTTTTTTATTATTTCTCCTAACACAGGCATTTATTTTGCTTACAGGGAGGCTCCATCCCTTAGATCATACTTTACGTGTTTTTGTTGAATACAGAATTTTTAATTTTGTTTTTTTTTAATTAGACAGACTCTAGCAGGCGAGTTAATAGTGAGTCCTGTTTAAATACGAGACCAGGAAATCCTCGTTTCCGCCGAGGTTGTATATAATGCTTTTCTCAAACAATGCAAGGAAATGATACAAATACATGATGTGTATCTATAAAACCTTGGACAAATTCTGAGAGAATGTTTGTTTGAAAACTACGAGTATTAGTAAAGGTAGTTTCACGCGCAACGAGCCGCCACCGCCGCCACCGCAGGCGCCTTCCGCCGCCCCACACTGCATACTTTTTTCTAGGTCTTTTCGATTTTATATGCAATATAGACAATTTTAAAAATAAATAAGGACATGGACGGAAAGTGTTTTCATACGTTTAGTTTACTCCTAGGAGGAAAATGAGGCATATCGCGTATTAGTTTTTCAAATGAAAGACCACCCTTGCCGAGCATGTTTGAGAAAAATCCATTTTCAACCCGAGCGGCAATCTGTCTTCAAGGTACTTTATATTAAAGTGTAAACGTCATTTCGTTTCAGGTGTTTGTCTTCTGTGTAACAGTATTAACTACTGCCGTAGTGGCAATAGCGTACTGGTTAGGGCTTCCATATTGGTGGCAGAGATGTCCCTACACCACTACCTTACTGGTCATTTTTGGCAACTGGCTCTTGCTCAATATAGTTTTCCATTATTACATGGGAGTAGCCACTTCTCCGGGTTACCCGCCACATGTAAGTGAATTTAGCTGATTTCGTGTCTATCTATGAAAACACTCTTTCACTTACACAAAATAATAAAATATAAAAGAAATGAAAATACAAAAGGTATATAAAAAGTTGAAAGTTATTGATATGATATTTTACCAAATCTAGTACTACAGGCAATTATACTAGAAAACAAACTTAAATTAAAATTAAAATTCTGACTGCATGTTATCATCATCTAGGGATACCCAGTGTGTGCAACAGTTACTGACAAACATATTCTGATTAAAAATTCACATTAAGGAAGATTTGATACTCTAAATTCGCTTGGTTGTTGCAATTCCTTAAACTTGACTTGTATGATATTGTTATTGACAATTGTCTTCCCTTGTTATATAGGGTTCAATGATATCAGAAGCAGCAAGCATATGCAAGAAGTGTATATCTCCAAAGCCGCCTCGCACTCATCACTGCTCAGTGTGTGACCGCTGTATCCTAGCCATGGACCATCATTGCCCATGGCTCAATAACTGTGTTGGCTACTACAATGCTCGCTACTTTTATTTATACATGGCTTACATGGTGGCAGGGGTGACTTTTGTCATCATTGCGGGAATTGATTTAGGATACCAAGTGATATGGGTTAATGATACTGGTAAGTTCTGGTAACAGTTCCTAGTTTTTCTAACTGATGTTTTTTTTTACTAAGTAATTATTTGTTGTCCAACTTTAACAGATACCTTTACCGAACTTTGTATTTTTTTGCATTAAAAATGGAGTAAGTATATCGATTAAATTCATACACTTACTTACCTTTGTAAATTGTTGCTTATGTCTAGACCCCGTTATCTTGTCGCATAAATATTGTTTTTCAGTAGAGTGTGAATGATTTTTTTATCGACCTTCTTGATATCGATGTTTATATAATGCAATTGAATTTTCGCCTTTTAAGTGTATATACTCAATTTCAATTAAAACTTTTTGTTTACAAATAAGTACATAACCTTATTGGCCTTACGAGAAGCGATAAACTTAGATAAATGATGTGCAATTGCATGTCACATTGACAGACACTAATAGTGTTAGTTTAATTGTGGAATTTATTTAATTGCTTGGTGTGTACGTACATAATAATATGCTACAATGGAAGATTTAAAAACAAAATACACTAAAACTTTCCCTGCTTGATAAAAGTAGGAAACGAATTGTTTTGCACATGGTGCAATTTACAAATCACTCCAAAAAGAGACACCATAAGAAAACATCTAAATTCCAAGAAACACAATGAGACAGTAGGCGGAAAAGCAAACCAAGGAGATTTTAATATGGATCTGACAAAGTTTATGATTTCTTGCAATATCCCTAGGAGAAAATTGGATAACACAGAATTTCGATTGTTTATCCAAAATTGCATGAAAGGTAAATATGCAGAATCAGTATCTGTTCCTTATTAAATTTAAATTATCAGTGACATACACTATCGACATTTAGATAGTCGATAAAAAAAGCATTCACGCTCTAGTGAAAAGTAATGTCAGTGCGACAAGATAACGGGGTCTACTTATGTCAGTGATTCGTGCTCTGTGTTTAATTACCCTCCCTTATTATAAGTTAAGACTCGCAGACCTTAATCTAACTAGACACCGCGAGTTTATGTACTTCGCATGAATATTACAAGTGCGATAACAGTTCTGCTTCCAAAAATCTTCTTTGGTAAATATTTAGCAGGGCATCATGTATTTGTGTAAGTCACCTAGATTCAAGTTGTTTATTAAAATCGAAGGTTTAAAACTACCAATAAAAAAAATATTATAAATATTCTTAGTGCGGTCTTTTAAAATGTGGAATTATACTAACGAAAACGTACCTATTTTGTTTTAGTGGCAACCCTTGTTGGTCTTGAATTAGATTTTCGAGTTTACAAAGACTGACCGTGACCGCGTAGGTACCTACTGACTGACACGAAACGCGCGGCGTGGGCGGAGGGGCTTTTGAATCGATTTCGCACTGACAATAGGGAATCCGCATCACTAATTCGCTCTTGTGACGTCAGAGTAGGTAGTAAAAAAGTGACACGGTGGGTTTTCATTAAGAAGAAGTAATTAAGAAGGTTTAAAGGTAAAATTTTGGGATATTTTCAAAAAAACGAAAATATATATATTAAAAAAAATTATCATCTTTAACATAGGGGTCACTATGGCAAATGTATTCCAAGTATTTCCCATTTTCGTTTGTCGAACCCGCTACCAAACACCCTGTAGATATTTCTTATCTCTGAACTTATTTAATGTGTGTATTTAATTCGAGGTTTGATATTTTGCAGGGGGAATAATCCAGCACAATGACCCAGAGCTGGAAGGACACCCAGTCCGCTTGAACCAGAGTGGAGTGTTAGTGCCCGTCAAGGTAATAGCGGAGTACGACTCCGAGAACTTCCCGCGCGAGCACGACCTGCCCGTCCCGCCCGTCACGGAGGCGCAGCGCATCGCGGCGCACCCCTGGAAACGGAAAGCTGTATTCTTTATGGCTGTCACCTGTGTTTCGGTCCTATTGGCGCTAGGTACACTGACTATAATGCACGGGAAGAATATAAGCAAAGGAGAGACCAGTGTAGAAGCTCACATAAATGCGTCGTTGAAGAAAACGCAAGAAGACTCGTTCAGGAATCCTTACGACTTTGGCGGAAGAAAGAATTGGAAGCTTTTCCTCGGTCTGACCCAGGGAAGGACGTTCGCACGCCACGTGCTGCTGCCGTCGGTGCACACGCCCGCTGGCAGCGGGCTCGCCTTCCACACCGTGCACGATTCCTTAGAAGACTGGCCTTGAGTTCCACTAATAACAACTAACTCACCAATGATGTATTTTACGTAAAACATTGTATTCCATGTATTTGTTGAATTAGTTAACCTTTTCTAGGCATTGTACATTTCATCGACCACATTCATGTCGCTCATAATTTAACTTAACTACCTACATTTTATGACTTAATTTTAATTGGACTTTCCTGAAATAAGACTTCTTGGATCAGTATCCTTCAGGAAGTTACGAATTCGTGGCTCTATTCCATTTCTTGCTTGTATCCTTACTTTAGCAAGGCCTGGAAAAGGGTTAATATGGTTGTTGATAGTTAGTGTAAGCATTCGAGTCTTTTTGAGGTGATACGTACAGTCTGTCAAGTTTGGTCCAGGGATTATGACACAACTTCCTTTTAAAAATGCCTCTAAACTGACACATAGAAATGACGGACGCATCTTGTTATGACGTGAAACGAAATTCAACCTTCAAAATCAAAATGAAAGATCAAAATATTTATTTACTGAACACAGGTTATAATACACTTGTTGACATAACAAAGAGCGGTTATTAAATTCTTAACCAAGCAATTTAAGGAAAAGGCCAAAAGTATATAAAACGAGAAATGGACGTTGTTTACGGTGAATCCTAAAGAGCATTGAAGACGATCCTTACCCATGGCCGACCTGTCCACGCGACTACACAAGAGACTGTTCCAATAGTAGAGAAACTGGTATTGGAATATACTCGAGGGATAATCATAAGCCCAGGAAACCAACCTTTATACCATACGCAATACACAAGGACTTATCATCAGCGCAAAACGCGGACGGCACAACTGTGCTAAATGACTAATAATGACGGTTCAAGCACACTTCTACCTTAGTCGTCTGTTGGTCGCGAAGCCGATAAGATGCCAAAGTGTGCCATCAAAAAGTGCCGAAATAATACCTTAACTGAGTTTACCACCGGTACGTTAATTTTATTTATAAAAGATAACACCCGAAAAAGTGTAAAGAATGTTTTAAAACCATTTAATTTCAATAAATATAATAAATTGTTGACAACTATTGACAACTATTGTCAAGTATTAAATTGAGTATTCCATATCTTTCTCTCACACGCGTTAGAAAGAAACATAGTGCTAGCGGTACACCCCGAATTTCAGTAAAGTTCTGCAAATGGTGTTAAAATCATGAGAATCGGAACGATGATCTTTAGGCCATAAGAATCAATATGACCCGTAGCACGAAAAAAAAAACAACAAAAGGAGAGGAGTTATGACGTCGTATTGTTTTTGTATGGGAATATATATTTTTTGTTCTGAGACCTATCGTGTGTGGAATATAATAAAAGGGCTTACCAAGCCGATTCTAAAAAATATCCCATCACTATGTTTCAGTCACTTGTTTTGAATTAAAATAAAAATCATTTTCAAAACATACCTAGTTGGGCTCCTCCAGAGCATCACCATCATCATCATGATGTCAGCCGAAAGACGTCCACTGCTGGACATAGGCCTCCCCCAAGGCTCTCCACTCAGACCGGTCTTGTGCTTTTCGCATCCAGATGTGATACGGTTGAATTATTTGTAAAATCTACCTAAAATTCTATGTAATAGCCTCATATCCAACCCCAAGAAAGCAATATGAAGCATAGTTACCCATGGAGGAGCAAAGTAGGAACATTAAACTGTAAATAAATAAAAATAACCTACGGTTAAAAAATGCTGCTTTTTTCTTGCATGTGCAAAGCTTATTTTTTTGGAGTACCTTTGCACAGTTGATATGTTTGAGGTTTCAGAAGGATTAATAAATATCGTTTACTACGATAGTAAACAGTTATCCTACATTAGCTATCCACATATTACCGCATGATATTAACATACTTACTAGTAAGTAAATTTGAGAAAACATTCAATGAAAATAAGGAATATGAAAATGGTGATTGTACAATCATATTTACCTGTGAAATTAGTGTTTATTTGCGTTATTGCCATAAGTTACACCACAGTTCAACACAACACGATACCTACCATTGCTGATTTATATAGGTTTATGAGATAAATCAAAGAAAAACCCAAAAGAAATACGAGGAAGCTTTTCAACAGGAGGCTAAACGAGGCTAACTGATGTCAAACCGGGTTCTGCTGTCATTGTTTTTTTATCTCGTTCTCGCACATAATTATGTAGGTTATGCTGTAATAATCGGGTTTTTCACTCGCACCACTGTTCGTCTATTACGCTAGTATAATAAGTTTATGATTTACCCCGAAACCTCGGGAAAAACCGTCTACCGACCTTGATTTCAAAAGTTTTTTTAAATTAAATATACAAGGTTGTTACGCTTTTTCTCAAATATTATTTCAAAAGCCAATCAAGTTCTTAGGGGCCTTTGTTTGTCCAGTAGTTAACTCAACTAATTGTAAAAATTCGAAAAAGGAATGGAAAATTTGACACATTTCCTTGAGGTTTAACCATTAGTTACGATTTTTAACAATTAGGGCCTGTTGTTTGATCAGTAGTTAAACTAACTAATTGTTAAAATTTGAAAAAGGAATCGAAAATTTGAAGGAATCGAAAATTTGAAGGAATCTCAAGGAAATGTGTCAAATTTTCAGTTCCTTTTTCGAATTTTAACAATTAGTTAATTTAACTACTGATCAAACAACAGGCCCTAAGTTTAACTGCTGATTTTATTGAGATTAGTCCCAGTTGTCCACACCCCTTTTGTCCACACTTATTCCCAGTTGTCCACACTGTAGACAGCTGGGATTTTTTTCCCAGTTGCATTAGGTTTATTCCCAGTTTTTCCGCAGTGTGGACAAAAGGGCTGTAGACAACTGGGAATAACCCTAATGCGAGCTGTTTCATATTTTGTGGATTAGTTGTTTTCGTAAGTACCTATGTATTTACTCTCAAGGGATAAGTACCTATTTCTGTTTTTATCTAGTTTAATCATCTTGCAGGATGTTATCAACCTCCCAGTATATTTTCTCGATGTGGTCCCACTTAGTTTTTAAGATATCCAAATTATTCTCTTGTTTCCATTTCTCTGTATTGAGCTCCAAATCCCTTTTCATCGCCGTACGTTCGAGGGCCCTGAAGTTAGAGTACTTACCTATTTTGCCTTAATAAATCTTGTTGTATAAACAAACACGCGTAAGGTCGCCGTCAATAGAACTTGTAAAAGATGTAAACAAAACCAAACGAACCAATTCGCCATGATTACCTTAGTGCCAGGGAGACGAGACGAAAGTGAATAAGACTAGGTATTTTAAATGAGTGATTCAATTATTATTTGAGCTCCGTGAGCGTTTACTAATAAAGAAGGTACCTACCTACGTATTTAATTTGAGTAGGTACTTTACTAAATAGAAAATTAATTATTTTGTTTTACAAATCGGATATGGAGTAGGTATACAGAATTTCGAAAGAGAGGTCAAGATTGTGTACCATTTGTGTTTCAGAATTAAGTAGGTACTGTAATTTTTACTTTTTCATTATTAAGGCAGTATTAAAATAAAATATAGCATTATACTTAACTGCCTGTGGCTTTGTAGTAGTAATAATTGTAAAATTTAAGTAAAGGAGGCGCGAATATATGTGTAGTAAAAATTTCAGGTTGATTTTACTTTGATTATTGACATTATACGACTATATACCTAACATTGAAATAGTCTTTTATTTCGTATCTGCTAATAACCGGTTTTTGCACTCGATAACTGGTTAACAGGTTTGCATTCTCCAAGGGCCTACAAGAAAAATTGGGATACTTAAAAAAAAAAACTGCTTGCTTTTACATTTTATTCAAAAGAATAGCCTTTTCTAGATAGAGATAGATGTTTTGTGGCATATGTCATTTGTGTTGCCAATTTCAGGTTTAAGGAAGGCACACGTTTTAACGGGGAACAATTTTGAATAGGGCAATAAAATAGTTATATACTCGTATTTACAAACAAAACAAATATTTACATGTTTACAACTTAATTCTATTTTAATGAATGAATCTAGCAAAATGTTTAATGAGGACTATTTACAAGAGTTAAAAAGTCCTAAAGAGAGCATGGTAACTTAGGGCACGAAAAGAAAATATGATCAGGAGAGCCTTCGTCCAAACCGCACTCACAAAGAGCTATCCTTGATCCTGATCTTAACTAAGTGGACTGGGGTACAAGCAGGGTACAAGCATGACCAAAGCGAAGGCGACGAACGGAGGCGGTCACAAATCTATCAGCGTGACGATAACGGAAAAACCAAGGCTTAATAAGAATATTTGGTTGGATAGACGAATAATGACGACCTTTTTGAATACTGGAAGTGGAACAGATGTCATTCCAGGACTTTGCTAGTGTGGGCTTAACCAAGGAAAATAAGTCAAAAGAATAATGTTGGTAGTGTACGAGAGTGCCAGACTGAGTAGCCTCCTTCGCACACGAGTCAGCCATTTCGTTACCAGTAATACCAGAATGACTTGGGATCCATGCCAAAAATACATTTATATTTTTATTACAACACGCATAAAGAGCTTCCTTAATTTTATAAATAACAGGGGACGTTGATGACTGCCTAATAAATTTGAAGAGATAACTTGCAGGCAGCTAAGGGATACAGAAGATTTTAGAATTATTTAAAGAGTCGGATTCTACATACTTATACTTAATACGGCCTCAAAAACAGCAATAGCCTCACCAGTGAAGACCGTTATAAGGGGGGTAATTTGTAGTTCAAAATTATGCTAAACTTTGGAACCCACACAGCAGCACCGACACAAGCATCTTCAGATAGTTTCGAGGCATCACAGAAAAAACATAACCAGTCCGGCCACCTCTGTGCTATCTGTCTATCAAAACACCTAACACCAAACCAGAGTTCTTGTCAATACCGAAATAAAAAAATGTGGATTAAACACAAGAACTTCAAAGTCAATCAGAAACAAAGGGTTCAAAGAGAACTGTGACAAAGGGCAAGCCAAGTCTTTTACTTTGTTGAAACTTTTTAATATGGGAGGAATTACTTTATGAGACCAAAACCGTGAAGTGAAGTGAGAAGAGAGGACCGGTCATAAAGGTGTTGTCTTCGAAGGAAAAGGGGAGGATCCATTCTCTACTTGAAGAGCGTTGATGGGAGTGGATTTCATAGCCCCGTAAATTATACGTAAACACTTACTTTGGATTTGTCAAGTAGAGATAGCGTCTTTTTATTACAGGGTTTCAGTACAAATGACGCGTAGTGGAAATGACTACGAACAATAGCATTATAAACAAGTTTCAAAGTCTAAGGATGAGACACCCACCAAACCACCAATGTGTAGTGGACGAAAAATTTCAGATGAAACCGGATCAACATGTAGGAGCCTCCCATGAACTAAGGACCGGAATCGATCCCAATCGACTTTGTACAGTTTATCACTACATAGTATAAAACAAAGTCGTTTCCCGCTGTCTGTCCCTATGTATGCTTAGATCTTTAAAACTACGCAACGGATTTTGATGCGGTTTTTTTAGTAGATAGAGTGATTCAAGAGGAAGGTTTTTATGTATAATAAATTTTGTTTTATGTACGTGTGTTATAGAAAACTCAAATAAACCGAAGCGAAGCGAGGGCGGGTCGCTAGTTTTTTAGTAAAGGGCTAAGAAACTTTAAAGGATTAACACGTTAAAGATAGGGAAATTCAAATAGGGAAATGATCGGTACCATATATGAAGTAAGATTAGAAGAACAGCAAGAAAGATCAACTGCACTTCTCGGGTCTTGGGTGGGAGAAACTCTACGAGTAGGAGAGCCATCGTTCAGCAGACATATATTCAAGTCATCAAAAGCGTCAAGCAAAGAGCTACCAGAAGAAACCTCATTGACGAGCCCCATGACGGGTGACGAGCGTTGAAATCACCTAGAATAATTACCGGAGAAGGAAGGACAGAAAATAAGTGATGGAAAACAGAAATTAGTGAAGAGTTAAGATGGGCTATACAGGGCGTCCCAAACTTATGGGACATGAAGGGGAAGTACCTTAAATATCGTAGATAGTGAATTTTGCTCAAAGAAGACTTTATGTTATTTTTAAAAGTTAGTAATTCTGCATTCATAGAATTTCTTAAAATTACTTGCTTCGTCTGGGAATCGAACCGACTTTAATGTCAAAAAAAAAACACCCTACTTTTATGATGCCAATCAAAAGAATAGCTAAAAAATAATAACTCTGCTTAAGTAACATAGTACTTTAAAAGAAAGGAACAACGTAAAATGATTGAGTCAAATTTCAAGAAAGTTATTTATTGCCGATGCTATACAAAAAGCGATACGAGAACGTGGGCGAGTTGCAAACAGAATTGTGCCATATCACATCGAGTGTTCACCATAAAATGATAAGAAAATCAACAGGCAGCGGGCTCATTAAAAGATTGGCGATTTGCGTAAGACAAGAGGAATCACATTTTGAGCATTTAATTAATTAATTTACAAAAAAATACCTACTTAATTGACTACGGCAGTTGCATGTATGTTTTTAATTTGATTAAAATGATTAATTTTACGTTGTTCCTTTCTTTTGAAATACTATGTTACTTAAGCAGAGTTATTATTTTTTAGCTATTCTTTCGATTGGCATCATAAAAGTAGGCTGATTTTTTTTGACATTTAAGTCGGTTCGATTCCCAGACGATTTTTTCGGCCTTTATTAGGATTATTGAGACCTCCAAATAAATACTGTGACATTAGTCCTTAGCAATTGAGTTCAAATAATCTAGGAGAGCTATATAACATTATCTTATAATAGTTATGAGAAAACATTAAAAATAGGCTAAAGAAAAAAATTACGAATTTGCGGCATGAATTGTGCTTCAGAGCCGTCGTTGACAAGGGTGCTGCTCTTCGACCAAAGATCAGAACTGATAATCGCTCTCCCCGTTATTTAGCCCTAACTATCGACTACTACTTCTCATTCACTAATGTTCAAAAAAACCTACGTAAAAATCACGAGCTGGTGATGACTTAGTGAAGGTACAAAATTTGACCATTTTGACCTCCAAAAGTAAAATTATTTTTATAGTGGTAAAATAAAACAATAGAATGACGTTAATAAGTGTTTGGAAATATAAAAAGTGTGCTTATTCCAATTAAAAAATAACGATTTACACATCTCCCATTTTTAATACCGATTATCAAAACTTATTGAACACCCCTCGTATTAATTAATTGAATTAGATTAGATTTTTTTTTTGGATACTTTTGGCATTCCACTGAAGAAGATTTACCGCCATTGTGAAATTAAGATGGAAATATGTGACAATTTTTCGGCAACGTTGGGCGGTAGACAATCAATTAATCTAGACAACATATTCAATAACATGGACAATATGAGGTCCAGAAGATTATCATTAGTTGAAAGAGATTCTTGAGTAGACTGACCAAGGGCGCAACCATTGGGAGATGTGGAGAGAGGGCAAGAAATAATGTCACTATGAGCTTGAATGTCATTGCTGGGTGACAAAGTAGCTCTCGGTTTTGGACTCATGAATACTGTTCTTTTCAGGGTTCCGCAGTCAAATTACCCTTATAGTTTCACCATGTCCGTCCGTCCGTCCGTTCGCAGCCTAGCTCAGAGACTCTAAGTAATAGAAAGCTGAAATTTGGTATGAATATACATATTTGTCATGCCAAAAAAGTAATAAAAAATTTTTTTGAAAAAAAATGCTTGTTGTACCTCCCCTACACATAACGTGGGGATGTATTTTTTTTTCTCGTCTACCTCAGTGTGCGATGTCATTGGATAGGTCTTTCAAAAATATTGCGGGTTTGTGCAAACGATTTTTCGTAATCCTAGATATTAAACACGCGTGCTTTTTCGGTATATTATTGAAGCCTTTAGTTTGGGTCTATATCGAATGGCATACAATTATTAGTCCTATCGTTGTGACGCATAACGTCTTTTGTCCTAATAACGTGTGGCATACACTTTGTTCCGCATATTTTTGATTGTCCGAAATTGTTGCTCCTATTATCGTTTGTCCTAAATATTATTTGTCCTATCGTTCGATGTGGCTAAGATTCAACTGTCGAATGATTGATGTGCATAATTGTAATATTCCTAATATTTAATGTGCTAATAACCTAACCTAACCTAACCTTGTCAAACTTGTTGGTTCTGGCGTTTCGCTCGCTCGTTAGGGTCACAGTTCTAGTAGAATACGTAACGATTCTTACTTCACGCTTACCATAGTTTAGTTTAGGTGCTGTAATTGTAGCCAGTTTAATAATAATTATTATTAGGACAATTCATGTTAGGAATATTATGCTTTAGGTAATTAGACTTTAGAGTTATCAATATTAGGACAAACTTGCTTTAGGACGTTAAAATGAGTATGCGCAAAAATTATTAGTACAAACGAGTAGTATGCCATTCAACAGTATGCCAAACATTCTCGGCCAAACATTTTTAGGACAAAAAACGTTATGCGATACGACAGGCGCCCCTTTAGTTTATTAACCCAACCAATTTACATTTGGTACCCTAGTACCAAGTTGTAAGTACGAAGCGATATAATTTAGTCGGGTTACTTATACCTTTTTTTTTTAGCAACAAACATTTTTTATAAGTACGGCAAATAACAGTAGGTACCTAAGTATCTACACGTTTATTTCAATAAATTGGTAAAACCAGCATTATTACTAAAAAGTAACTCAAATTAATTAAAATAATTTTAAATTATCTGTAATTTGTGTTTTAAACGTTCGGTCCTTGCGCGCGCATCGGTATCGCAGCAAGAAAAAAAAACCGCGCCATTTTTCGTAAATAATTGACGGCTGTGACGAAGTTTGGATTAATTGTGAAGTTTAATACCTATTAACGAAAATTACTATTTCAAGTAAAGAAAATGAAGAGTTAGAAAATAATTAACAACATTACATTACACAAACCGTAATGCTAAACCAAACTGCAGTACCGTTTTGAAAATTGCACTTTTACTAGCTGTAATAATTAAAATTTGACTAAACGAAGTCTTGATTTTTCCTCGCAAATGTGTTGAAAAACGTCGTATGAAGCACGTGTGCCTGTGACCATAATATACGCGGCTTTCTTATGGCGCACTCGCTTTCGCTCGTGCGTACACAATAACGCCTAGTATATAATGGTCGACTTAGCACACTTGTATCATAATGTACTATTGTCTTACATTTTCCGGAAAACTTGGTCCGTGGCACAATGTGGGCCAGAGCAAAATACCCAACAGGCCTTACTGGTTTCGACCACACATGATGACCCAGAATGCTCCTGAGCGCATTTGTAGCATCGGGGTTTAGTTAGACCTAAACTGCGTAGCAATGTGGCCGTATGTGCAACAGGATCTACACTGAATAGTAGGCAATTGGTACGGTTCTACAACAATTGAGCAGTAGTAACTGTATACATGATTCGGTAAGTTTTGTCCTCTAAAAGAGAGTACGACAGACTGGATGGAGATCCATTTTGGCGAACTTACTTCTTCAAATACTTTTCGCTTTATGCTACGTGCATTCAGGACCTTCGTGGTTGGAACGCCACGAGTAAGACCCATGAGCCCATGACATCGCGCATGCTTGATTATATACTGTTAATAAAAAGAGGATTGTCTTAACAATATTTAATAGGGTGGATATTTAATAGGACCGAACGTTTAAAACACAAATTACAGATAATTTAAAATTATTTTAATTAATTTGAGTTACTTTTTAGTAATAATGCTGGTTTTACCAATTTATTTAAATAAATATTTATTTAATGGTCACACTACAGCGAGGTGCAAGGGTCTGGTTCAGACTGCCCGGTGCTCTCCTGGTTGGCCTCTTCGTGTGATGTCACCCGTTGACGTCGCAAACACGCTCCCGGCCCCTCACATCTCACCGCAGCAAGCAACATTGTAATGCCATTGCTGACATACCGCTAACAATACATTTCGTTTTTTCGAATCTTAATTGGACATAAAAACGTAGTGATGTCTCGATAGATTTGATTGATTGAGTAGTTAAGAGGGTTAGCACCCAGTAGTGACAGGGACGTAATAAACGGTTTAAATAATAAAAAAACAACAGTGTTCTTAATTATTTCGAAAGGCTTTCTGTTTTAATAACACAAAGCACAATGGCTACGAGAGGATTCGAATTCGATGTTACGTAGGCCGTGACCTGTAGGTACCTTTCTTTCGATCACGTCATAACTGTGGAATAAAAGGTATTTAGAGTAAAGGTGTTTGGGAGTAACCCACCTGGGCCACCAGTGTGACCCTTACGAAAGCGCGCCGTCAACTCAGGGTCCGTGAGGCGCGGAATTTTGACCTGCGTTGGCATCGCGCTACGTGGATATTGCGCCCTCTGAGTGCCATAGCCCTTTAGTTAAGTACTTTTTGGTAGAAAAATAATGTGACGTCTAAGGGCCTGTTGTTTGATCAGTAGTTAAACTAACTAATTGTTAAAATTCGAAAAAGGAATTGAAAATTTGACACATTTCCTTGAGATTCCTTCAAATTTTCGATTCCATTTTCGAATTTTGACAATTAGTTAATTGTTAGAATTTGAGAATGGAATCGAAAATTTAAAGGAATCTCAAGGAAATGAGTCTTCAATCCCTTTTTCGAATTCTAACAATTAAGTAGTTAGTTGAACTACTGATCAAACAACAGGGCCTAAGTCACCATAGGCATAGACCGACTCAACGAATTGTCTGGCTGGGGACATTGCAAAACAACACCTGCTCACCGTGATTGACGGACTGTATTTTGTGAAAAAATAAAATTGGTTTGGATCTCAGAAAAGAAAAAAGAGCTTCCACTAGGGTTCTATTACGGGGTTTATTTGTTTGCTAGTTTAAAGGAAATAATTTGTTTGTTGAGGTAGGTATACGGTATAAATTACTTAGACTGAACTCAGCGTGCGACGCTAGGATGGAGTTACGACTCAAGGTACCTATACCTATGTATACAGGGTGACTGGTAACTCGACCTATTCCATAAATGAGGTTATACTAGAGCTAATTTGCTATAATTTTGTCCTAGTCAACTAGGGGTCTAATGCCACTGGTTTTGGAGTTATTTAATTTTTAAGTTTATTTTAAGAAATTCCGTCCTTTGGTGTTAAACTATCAATTGTGAAAAAAGTACCTGGCTTTGGGGACTAAAATGACGTTTTTCGAATAGCTGATAAATTAGGGAATCCTTTAAACAAAAACACTTTGCGAAAACTGCAAGAACCTCAGAAATAAAAGCTCCTTAAATCGCAATTCCGTTATTTCTTTTAAAAATGTTTACTTTCGGGGGGGGGATTACTCCAAAAACATGTAAGACACTTGGCGTACAAATTACGTAAATAACTTCCTCAATTCATAAGCTTTCCGAAAAGGTGCAAATGTTGTCAACTAAATTACAGGTTTGAAAAATTAAGCTTATTAAAAGAGCAGAAGGTGTGATATCAATAACAAAAATAGCAAAAAAAGTATCTTATTTTACCGAATTCTGACTTTAAAACATTACAATTCTTGTTCAAACTGCCTCCCTCCATTACGTATGCATGCATGAAGTCGACGTCGCACTTCGCTTACTGTCACTCGTGTTGAAAGCGTGTCTTTCATTTTTTGGGCAGCTGCCAAAATTCTTACTCTCAACTCTTCTTGAGTGGATATTGGTGAATGGTACACCAACGACTTCATGTGACCCCAAATGAAGAAGTCACATGGTGTTAAATCCGGGCTTCTTGCCGGCCAAGGAATCGGTCCACCTCGACCAATCCATTTCTGTGGATAGTTATTGTCCATCCACTGTCGTACACCCCGATGATAGTGGGCTGGGCAGCCATCATGCTGGTAAATCAAACCCATTCTTGTGGCAAGCGGCACATCGTCCAACAACGTAGGTAATTCTTCCATTAAAAAGTTTTCATAGGCGATGCCGGTTAGTCGTGCCGGCAGAAAAAATGGTCCAATCAAATTATCGTGCACGATCCCCATCCATACATTTAGCGAAAATCTACGTTGGTGTGCACCTTCTTTGGATTTTCTTGGATTTTGACCTTTAGGAGCCCAAAAATGCAGATTATGATAGTTAGTAATACCATCACGGTCAAAGTTGGATTCGTCTGTCCACAAAATTTTTTTCAGGTATTCTGGGTCCTCATTATCTGCATTCAGTAAAAATCTACAGAAATCCATCCTCCTTGCAGGATCGCCCTCCTCAATAGCATGTACTGGCGTGTAGTGGTATGGATACTGTTGTGATTGATGTTGTACGGACCAAACTTTCCACTGGGAAACACCAAGCTGGTTAGCCACAGTTCTTGTTGACGTAGTGCCGTCTGCTTGAAAACGTTGCAAGATTTGCTCTTCTCATTAGGATCTCTAACACTAGCTCTTCCAGTATCGGTTTGGTGTCGTCGAACCGATCCTGTTTCCCGAATGCGCCGATATGTCCCACCAAACACACTGACATCAGGTAAACGGCGGTTAGGGAACCGTCTTTGATACTCTCTTCTTGCTGCAGCGGCGTCACCATCACAAAACCCGTAACAATACATGATATCCGCGTATTCGTCATTTTGGTACAAAGCCATTTGAAAAGGAAGCGGTATTAGCACAGAAATGTTAGGTAACAAGGGAAATTGCGATCTCTAAGATGGTTGAAACTAACTGATTTCTTTTTGTTTTAAATTGAACCTGGATTCGTTGTGCGGCTCAATCCCATGACCAATAAGGAGTCTGCATTTAACATCGCGCGACTTCAAGTTCCTAATTTGAACAAGATTTGTAATGTTTTCTAAAACTTTATTTATGCCAATTACAAAAAAATATCGGCAACAAGTTTCGTCAAGAGTTTACGATTAGTTAATTAGCAACAAGCTTCGTCAACAGTGTACATAAATTAAATCAGTATCATTTTTCATCAATAAATCTTCCGCAAAATTATTCCGCGGCTCGGGTAGCGCCTGGTTCAAAGGTATCCAATGCTGGCAACATTGCTATGCTGTGTTGCCAACGAAATGTGATGGAACAGATTACAAACCGGACCGGAGGTCACAGGCCCTATCCCTCAATCGCTGTCCCAAAGCCTTAAAAAAGAGGTTTTGCCTCTACGCACCAAGAACAACTGCGCTCTACAGCTCTGGAACAAACTCATACGCCCGCTTGAGCTCTGAGTATCTGGTGTGCTGGTGCTTGCACCATTTTCAGCAGCGACCTGAGCTCCGTATTGTATGGCTGTGAGGTGCGAGGAAGGAAAAATGCTGAGGCACGTGGCCTCGCACATGAGACTGCCCTAGCCCACATAACCAGCGGTCCGAGCGATTAAGACCCCGTGGCTCCAACTCATGAGGCACATTGGCTGCGACCATAGTCCGACGAATGTTACCTAGTTTTTGATATCAACTTTCCGAGTTAAATTTACATCGCACCCTCTGCTCTTTTAATAAGCTTAATTTTTAATACCTGTACCTACTAAAGTTGACAACATTTGCACCTTTTCGGAAAGCTTATGAATTGAGGAAGTTATTTACGTAATTTGTACGCCAAGTGTACTACATTTTTTTGGAGTAATCCCCCCCCGAAAGTAAACATTTTTAAAAGAAATAACGGACTTGCGATTTAAGGAGCTTTTATTTCTGAGGTTCTTGCAGTTTTCGCAAAGTATTTTTGTTTAAAGGATTCCCTAATTCATCAGCTATTCGAAAAACGTCATTTTAGTCCCCAAAGCTAGGTACTTTTTTCACAATTGATAGTTTAACACCAAAGGACGGAATTTCTTAAAATAAACTTAAAAATTAAATAACTCCAAAACCAGTGGCATTAGACCCCTAGTTGACTAGGACAAAATTATAGCAAATTAGCTCTAGTATAACCTCATTTATGGAATAGGTCGAGTTACCAGTCACCCTGTAGATAGGTAATTTATAATTTTATTCCGTTTGATTCGGCAAGCCTAGTGGACGCTAGTCTTTGATCGACTTTATATATCGTAAGAGATACTTCGATACTCTTCATCCATCACGTGTATATAGCGAGACCCATCACATGTACCTATCCCCTACCGCACCTTTTCACTACCTACCGCAGGAACCTACCCAGTTATGCGCTATATTTATACAGTATTTAAACGTATTTGTTATTTGATCTCGCAACATAACGCTAACCCAGAAAATTACGACCACGGATTCGTAAATTAAATAACATTACATTTTTTTTTATTACCTAATAGGTTTGCGTTTGACCTGACCTGTCTTTACCACCTGATGTTAAGTGAAGACGAGGTTGAAGGTCGCTTACCCAGAAAATAAAAAATACTAGGTAAATACTCAAATCCAATTCTCTGTTCGTGTCTCCGGTGGAGAAGCACCTTCAAAATGATTATTCGGACACATCATACTCGTACAATGATGATGATGAATATAAATTCAACCTTTTTAATTTACTAATTAGAGGTAAAATTATTCCCATCACTATTTTATCCTCTGTCAAAAGACAATTACAGTCAAGTATACGTGTTGTTTTCATTGGCAGTCTGAATAGGAACAGTATTTAGGTACTTATCAGTTTCGGTGCAAGGTCTGATGCGGAGAAGTTACTTAATTATGCCCAAATAATTTAACAACGAGAAAAGAAGGACTCACTGGTCTAATATGGTCAGCTCTTCCTACGGAATGATAAAGAACGTGGACCTAGAAATTCTTGAACCGGAGTTTTATCGAATATCGAAAATAAACAGGACATTCTAGCCATGCGAAGATTAAACGGCAATAAGAATAGGAGCAGCATTTCGGGTCAGTAGTGTGACTCGCTTGCGTCCTTCGAGCAGATTAATAAATTTACTCCCTACGCCTGGTAAATGTCTGACCGTGCGTGTCTCGGTGGCAACGAGGAGGCTGACCGCCTAGCTGGTTTATTAACAAATTCAAATTGGCTGAATTAACCGTGGCTTTTTTCGGTTGGGTGTACCAATAGATTTGTTGGTTTTAGTAGAAGAAACTAAATTTTGCTGTAGAATTATAGAACCTTATGATCAAACCAACAAGTCGATAAGTATACCCAACCAAGATATTACTGGACTAAAAATTTTCAGCCTACCTTTTCGCCATATACCTATTACTTAAATTTTAAATAAATACTTTTTATCTATTAAACGGCCCGGTGAAGGTCGTGTCCTATTCGGATCCTCTACTGTTCGCTTCTGAATTAATATTTTATACGAAATCTGATTTCAGGGGTCACCACCCAGAACATTTGTATGGTTAAAAAAATTACACCTTCTTACGGGATATCTACGGTTTTAACTCATGAAAATAAAACAATATTCGAATTGTAAAGGCAACTTTACTGAAAAGACAAGACAACAGTTTTATCACATATTATATTACTGAATAACACACAAACTGTATGATAAAATTGACAAACTAAAATATTGCACCGTTCATATAAATAAATAAATTATAATCTTACTACCTAGGTTCCTACTTGCTAAAAGAATGGTACCTGCCTAAATCATTGCCAAATATATGCACATATCTACATAGGCAGGTTATGATTTAGTGCAGCGATTATTTTATCAGCGGTATTTACCTACAGAGCAGTAGGTACCTACGAGGCAGATAAGAAGTAAATCCTGACACAGCACGACCATGAGTTTTCTGACTACCTATTGTCATTGTTGACAGCAGTAAAACAATGTTAAACTTATTTGTTGCGTGTGAAGGAGTGGTAATAACATGTTAATAAAATAAATTAGGTACAGTATTGTTTGACTGCTGCCAACATTACCCATATTGAGAACACATTCAGAAGCATCATGATTTTGCAATGTGTCATAAGAAATTCAGGATTTACTTCTTACCTATCGGCCGGGCACTGTACTACACTACAATATAGACAGTGATGTAGTAGGAAGCAGGTAACTATTATTTTAATCTGTGGTACATTCGCTAACAAATTCGGGGATGGGTTTAGACCAAGTGAACGAACAAGAATTCTATGGCGTTATCTCTTACGTTTTCTTTGTAAAAATAAAGACAAAACATGTTCTAGAGCATTCGCTTTGTTGGTCTAAACCCACCGTTAGGTGTTAACAGATATCTTGAACTCAATGAACGTATTCAGTTTAGGTACCTACTTAAGATATTTTTGAGAAACGTGCGATTTTTTTTCATATTTCTATGTTGTTTTCTGTGTTGTTGTTATTTCTGTGTTTTAAATACTTGGATACCTGGCCCATTCCCAAAAACAGACCAAATTGTAATAAAAAATGGTTTCATATAAGTATGCTTAAAAACGTCTCAAATTAATAATACAGTATCCCACTTTAAGCTCCACTTATGAACTAAGCTATTTCCTTGTTAATTTTCGTGAAAAAAGCGAAAAATTAACATGTACTTATTTCTACGGAAGTGACATTAGGTCCACGGAAGTAACGTTTGCCCTTCTTTTGTGCGTCTTATCTCTTCTTGAGTTCTCTTAGACGGCGCCATTATTATCTTGTATCTAGCTAGAATGGAAGCAACATAACATTTAAGTAAAAGTTTTGATAATAATGTCACTTCCGTGGACACGAAATCCACGTGGGTGACGTCTGCGGATTTCAATTTTGACACTAGAACGTGTTTTGTTATAACCTACTGATTATAAAATTCAATAAAATACCTTGATTAACACTCGAATTGTTTATGATTTAACGCTATACGATAGGCATCATTGTAATAAATACTTTAAAATGTGTAATCCACAAAAGTGACCAAAGTAGCATGCTAAAATTAGAATAAAAAACCCTTTCAAATCGGTACTCCCACATTGTTCGCCATGAGCTGACCAACTGCCAACTGGCATAAAAACTTGCAAGATAGCGTTATCTAGGTATGGACGTTCAGAAACTACGTTCACTTGACTGTATTATACAATTACGGCTGCGATCAATAAGTTTATCCATGGCGGTGACATGTTTACGATGCACAAACGTTATGTAGACTTCTTTTCCACGTTTGTAATAAAACTAATAAATAAGTAGTATTCTTTAGAATGTTTATTCTATGTATTGCATTAAAAAAATAACAGTAGAATATTTTTATAAAACCTTACATTTATTAATACTTTATTATTGAAGGTGGACTTTGCACAAGACATAGAGGTGAGATTTTCGATACTTTTTATTCATAGTCAATACAATTATTTTATTAATGAGTAATACCAAATTTTTTAAGAAATAAGAATGCGATTTGTATGCAGTGGAATTAAAATAAGTAATTCTAACATATTTATTTAACGCTCATGCACAAAAATTAATCACAGAAATGAGAATGGCCCCCCTATTGAATACACTTTGACTTGGCTCACTCATTGCTAGGTTTCATAATTAGAAACTTGTAGTTTTGGAAAATCTTTTAATACAGATACCTACAGCAAATACATTGGCCTTTTTCTGTTATTGACTAAGAACATTATTGCAGGGTGTCTCATAGTTAATCACAGATGTCTAAATTTCTAAAATCTAAGTATAAAATAATTTAATGCTGTAAAATGACTATCAAAACCTACATACATATACTACAACTGCAAGCATTTCGGTCCACCTATTAATCAATTATTGTACTTAATCAGATTCGAACTGGGACAAAAATATCAACTCGAAACAGGTTACAGAAAGGGTATCCTCTAGTCCCCATCTCGTCACCGAGTATTGTAAACAGAGGACCTACTCTGAAAATCGAAGTACGAAGTTACGTCAGCTCTATCCCTTTCTCTCAATTTGTCTCGAATGACGAGTGACAGGGATGGAGCTAACGTAACTTCGAAATCGCACAGATAATAAATACTATAGGAACTAATACAGATACCCAATTTCATACAGAAAAGCGTCTCGTCCTAAGAAACTAATTATCGGTAAAGATATTAGTTCTATATTCGCCCAACAGATGCCGCATAAACTAACCTAACCCGAACGCAACTAATACACGCTAGCCTTGCTAGATTTTCAACTCATACATGAAAATGGCAATATATGGGGCTTGTCCGGATAGCTATCTAAATGGGTCTCCTTCGCATGGTTTAAAATTGTATGTTCTCAAATATTTTGGCTTACTGTACAATATTTAATGGCAGACTTATGATTCATGTAAACTTTGTGTTTGTTATAATAAATAAATAAATAAATAAATAAAAATAATAAAAACCTAAAGATTTTTTGAATACATAACTTTTGCTCTAAAATTGTACAGTCTAAAATTTTTATAACGAAATGGCTAAACCCATAATATTATTAAGTCGAATGGTTATTTAGCATATATGTATATTATTGCTTCCTTTTTCGTTGTATTCCTGATCGACATATTCTTGTATTGACACAATCTTATTTCGTCGTGGTTACCAAAAGGACTTGTACGAGTATGTTATTAGTACTTAGGTGAAAAACATAAGTAAATGACCTTTTGCATGTAGTTGTGTCCAAAACTAGTATGGAATTAACATCAAGTTAAAATATATAATGTCGAATGGTCTATAGAGAAGGGTTACAACTACATGTAAGAGGTCAATTACTTAAGTGTTTCACTTATAGGTATCTGCTTTACTTCATCTTTAACACCCAATCCGGGAGTATCTTACGCTAATATACCTAGGTATCTACTCGTAGGTCGAAGTAAAGTAAGTCGTAGTAGGTATTCATGAGTGGAAAGCGTAATTTACTTAGGTATAATTCAAAATTATTAAATTACGAGTACAATAATTATTTACTACTTTGTTACTTAAAAGATTGACACCACAAGGGAGTTTATTGGGTCATTGCTAGCTACGATCGAAGAGCTAGTTGTGTGAGTACTGCAGATTGTCCGAGCCGAGCGCCAGCGACGTGAGCACGCTCCGCCGCTGCGGGTTCACCCCCAGGTTCTCCCAGTTGATCCAGGACAACCGGGCCGTCAGATCTGTGGATGACGCCAACACGTGAGCACTAACTTACCTGTCTGCTTCATCAAGCCGGATTTAATAATCAATAGTCAAATGCAACTCCTGTTACTTTGAGAATAACTACCTACATAGTGGTCAACCGGACAGGGTTGGGTAGCTCAACTCAGGAGTGTCCCAAATACACTCGGCGTCAAAAATATCGCACCTTCGGGAAAAATATGTTCAACCGACCGACATTATACCCTATTTAATCAAGGGTAAAGGTATGACTGTTAGGTATTATTTGAAAGGTAATAAAATATACTTTTTAAAAAAGCTAAAAAAAATATAATTATTGTAACCAGGTTTAAAAAAAAAGAAGTTTAATGCGAGGACAAGAAAAATGTTTATTAAATTGTAAATTAACATCAATGAAATGGTTAACAAACAAACAAAAAAGACACTTAAAAGTAACCTAAAACCTAGTGTTACCCCCCCTTGCCCTAATTACTGCTTCCATGCGGTCTTTCATTGACCGAACCAACTTCACTACGTCCGACTGAGGAATGAGGTTCCATTCTTCAATCACGGCGTCCTGGAGGTCTTGGAGAGTGGTAGGGATGGCATCACGTGACCGAACACGTCGCTTCAGCTCATCCCAAAGGTGTTCGATTGGGCTCAAGTCGGGACTTCTCGCTGGCCACTGCATAACAGGGATCCCAACCTCTCCCAGGTAATCACGAACGAACAATGCAGTGTGGTTGCGGGCGTTGTCGTGCATTAAACTGAATCCAGTGCCGACAAAACCCGCATATGGGACCACATGCTCTTCCAGGATCTCCGTGACGTCCCGGTGAGCAGTCAGAGACCCCTGCCAGCGAGTACCCCCCGTCCGGGAGACGCACAGAAGGTCGGTCTTGCCATCTGTGGACATACCGCCCCAGAACATGCACGAACCACCTCCGTAGGCCACCGTTTCTTCAATGCAGGCTTGAGCAAATCGTTCTCCCGACCTTCTGTAGACTCTTCTACGCCTGTCGTTGCAGTAGAGGCAGACCCTCGTCTCATCGGAGAAGAGAACCTGCCTCCACTGGTCGAATGTCCAATCGACGTGAGCACGAGCAAACTGCAGGCAGTCTCTGCGATGCTGTGCGGTCAGTTGGGGACCTGTAGCAGCCCTGCGGGCCACAATCTTCTTCTCCCGCAACCTTCTCCTAATGGTGGAGGTGCTAACAGAGGTCGTCCGAGCTTCTCGGAGACGCTGTTGCACCTCAACAGCATTGGAGAAGCGATTGCGTAGAGACGACGACACAATAAAGCGGTCGTCTCTTTCAGATGTGCAGCGTCAGCGGCCAGCTCCATGCCTCCTAATGAAGTTTCCAGTCTCCTGGAACCGCAGGTATACTCGGCGGACAGCAAACCGGCTTAAATTCAGTTGCTGAGCGACATCACATTGCTTGGAGCAGTGCGACCACCTGGGTTGATTCAGCAGCAGTGGTTTCCATTTTTGAGGGTAGTATTTTTGCTTCAGCTCCTTAGATGTGTTCTCTTTAACGTCTGGATAGCGAATGATTGACATTTGACCTTTACCAGACTTTTTATACACCTGGAACACGGCACAACTCGCGACCATTCAAACGCGTAATTTGGCACTTTTTTTTCGAAACTCTCAGTTTGCGAAAATACTTTTTTTTTCTTTAAATTAAATATTGTTAATTTAAAACACATTAAACGTGCTTTCGATTGATACTAATATTTACGAGGTGGGATAATTTTACTAAGGGCTAGATTTGCTTGAATCTGATTTTCAACGAGGTGCGATATTTTTGACGCCGAGTGTATGATAAATTAATCATGATTAGTAAAAGTCGCACCGAAAACGAGATATCTCGTGTTGACTCACCGCCGCATCCGCACGTACATTGTTTGTTGTAGAACTAATAACCTAAAACCTAGCTCCTGTAATTAAACGCCTTTTTATACAGTCCACTTTTATTTAACTATATGTATTACCTAGAATAGGAAAGCACAACGACCATAGTTATTAGAATTTTTCAGTTTTGTTTGCTGTAAAAGAAAGCTTACTAAATTTGCTTTATGACCTTTCTAACGAAATTAATATACAATGAGAAGGGTTTTTTAAATCTTTAAGGCAAATTTAAAATTTAGGAATCTGAGTTTTTTTATTTTTCTTCCGGCAAGTTTGACATCGCACGGTGTAAAAAAAATATAGGAAAACCTGTTGAGCTGCTTTCTCAAAAAATCGCCTGTATAATGGAAATTTTAAAATGATATAACATTTGAGTTTATTAATTATAGCAGCGAAGTTATTATTAGGTTTAGGTTATTAGGTTAGGTTGGTTAGGGGTAGGGCGGGTCTGGATGGCGTAAGTTTGTCCAACAAAGACTGAATTCAATTAACTATCGAATTTCAAACATGAGGTTCGCTTCTGTTTAAAATGAATTTAACTTAAAAGACGGTTTACCAGAATGTTAAATGCTACAACACTACGATAAAAGGTACCTAATACTACGACAATAGCCTATTAGGTCATTAAAAACTATGTCACATCGTCAATATAGAACAAACGATAATGGAATAAGTGGCGGTTGTATTTCACATTCACATAAATGGTCTTTTGAAACGTTAAAAACCAGTAAACTTCATTTAAAACGGAAGCAAACGTAATAATTGAAATTCTATAGTTTGATAGAATTCAGTCTTTGTTGAACAAACTTAATAATAACTTCACTGCTATAATTAATAAAATCAATTGCTATATCCTTTTTAAAATATCTATAAGGGCGTTTTCACTAAAAAGTGTACCCAATTAAGAACTGAAATTAAGGAACTTTAACTTTGTCAGTTTTGTGACGAAAATTAGCTATAATATTGACGGCCGCATTGTATGGCTAAATTTCGTCACAAAACTGACAAAGTTAAAGTTCCTTAATTTCAGTCCTTAATTGGGTACACTTTTTAGTGAAAACGCCCATAAAACAAGTAAATTTTTAAGAAAGCAGTTCTAGGTATAGTCTTTATTATTTCTAGCGAGCCGATCTTCTACACAAAGGCCATTGTTTGTGTACAATACTATTATCTTTCTGTGTCCGTAACCGCAAGCCGATTACATACAAAAAAGTTAGAACTACATTGAATGTCCATAGAATTATCAACCCTATCCTCTTAGTCAGTAGGTTTAAAATGTAAAGTGTCAGGATACAGATATGTCTTTATTATCTGGCGACAGAAGATGGTAATATTGTGTAGGGAATAAGACCGGTCAAATAATAAAGACATAATCTGTATCCTGACACTTTACATTTTAAACCTACTGACTAAGAGGATAGGGTTGATAATTCTATGGACATTCAATGTACTTAGTTCTAACTTTTTTGTATGTAATCGGCTTGCGGTTACGGACACAAAGAAAGATAATAGTATTGTACACAAACAATGGCCTTTGTGTAGAAGATCGGCTCGCTAGAAATAATAAAGACTATACATGTTTTCATTCATTTTTTTTACACCGAGCGATGTCAAACTTGCCGAAAAAATACTCAGTTACCTGAACTTTAAATTTGACTCGAAAAGTTAAAAAGCCGGTTCTTGATCACACGATTGAAAAATTTGAGTTGGCAACGGTTATATTTCCGTATCCACGTTTAGGTAGTTCCAAAATAATATTACTTGACATAGTAATTATAAGGACCACAGTTGTTATACATTAAATGTAACCCTTAAACTTATATTTTTCATAAGAATGAATAGGAAACTTTGATAGAACCTACGCACAGAACAGATGACTTTTTTGGTGATTTTTGAAAAAGTACAAGACTTTTTTTTTCATACTTTACGAGTTACAAGATAGTTAATCCAATCTACCTTTTCATTCAATAAATGTTAGAGGCTTCACGGACAGCGGCAAATATGTTGCCGTCTTGATTTCATAGAATTTCTAAATGATGTTTTTTTCTCAAAATATTGTATCTGTCAAATATGGGTTTTATGATGACTATCAGATACTACGAGCAAAGCAAATTTTCATTAGTAGAGATTTTTTTGTTCAGTTATCGGGATATTGTAAAATACCTTAACTCTTATGGAAAATAGAAGGAGTGACTTTCACTAATTCCATTTTTGTTATTGGATTAGAGGTTTATATTTCGGCCATAGATACTTAAAAAAACACTTACATGATTACATCTAAAACAATTTGATTAAGGATTGACCCTTAATTTCTGAATAGTTTTCGCCTTGAACGTAATAGCTTACCAAATTTATTATATTAACTTTAGAAAATTATAACATAGGTAATTTCATTAACGTCAAAAGTATTAAGCGTCATGTTTTCAAATTTTTATGACTAGGTATCAAGTAATATCTACTTATGAGCATGAATACGATACTTATGAGCGGGAATCAATTTCTGACTTTCAAAATTCTATACATTAAGTTTAGGGGTGATAAAGGGATCCCAGAACTAAGTCTTGTTTTTAAATGTTTCATATCATAAGTTCATGACGTTTTATAACGGCAACATTGGAGCACCATAACATTACGCCGACAATAAGAAAAACCGGTCTAAAATTTGAGAGGTAGATACAAAGTACAGATGTAGTGCAATAGTTATTTGTTCAACAAGAGAGCAAAGTTGGTTTTTGCTGCGAGTGATGATTTTGAATCCCGAGTAAGCGAAGGATTCTATTATTGAATCACGAGCGTAGCGAGTGATTCTAGGTTAGAATCCTGAGCGTAGCGAGGGATTCAAAGATACGAGACGTAAAAAACTTTGGTCTCGTGTGAGACATACAACTTTTCACCTCAGCAGCGAGAACAACACAGCGTGAAGCTGGTAGGGCCAACGCAGGTCTTCCATTGTGACCATTTGGTGAATACACGACTAAATAACGACACGATCGCATATGCATCAATCACAAGCATTTTTGAAAAATACTAATAAAATAAAAAGTGGAAAAAATAAACATGAAACAGATAAAACCTGTCACTCAACTTGATAATGCCGTAGTGCAAACACAACTTTATACAGCTTTATGTAGTCTGTGGCTTTAAAAAAAACCTAACTAGGCCTTGTCTATGGCTATTGGCTATGGCGGACAAATTAACAAAAATTACATCGTCATTTACATTACATTACTTTTTTTTTTTTAAGTACAATAATCCCGCTATTTTTGAAATGCGTTCTGAAACTGCCCCCGCGGTTTATGTCACGAAATTAAAGATTGTTAAAACGATAACAAAATTATGTAGATACATAACTTCTTATTTTTCATTAATTTTGTCTTCAAAACATTAAATAAAAAAAATGATTGTACCTACTGTATAAAATAGTTATAATAAACACATTTCAAAGTTTAACAGATAGTTTTATTTGCAATTTTACGGTTATGTGTGCATCCGAACGTGCGTTTCTTTTTGGGCCTACTATGTGTGGAATTTGAAAATCGAACTTCGAATCAAGTTGTTTCTATCTCTCGCTTTTTTCCTATCGAAGTGAAAGTGACAGAACAAAGTGAAGTTCAATTTTTTCGAATGTTGTGAGTAGCCCCAGCACTGCTCACGGCATTTAAAAAAAATAATTAAAAAGCTACTTTGCCTCTCGCTCGCAGCAAAATTGAATTTTGCTCACTGTTTTTAAGCAGCAAAACCTGCTTGTTTGAGCAGAGCAGCTGCTGAGGTGAAAAATGATTTTCCTTCGGGAAAACTCGGATCTCAATCGGAATACGATGGCACCCGAACTGTCAATCAATGATTGTATTAAATGAGTGACGTTTTCATGTCCATTAAAATGGAACTTTATTGTTTAGTGTCAAATGACAAATGCTGTCATTTGTCACTTTGTCATTTGACACTAAACAATAAAGTTCCATTTTAATTTTGCACTACATCTGTACCTAGTGTATTTTGTAAATAGCTAGAAACGTATTTTTAATAAAGCATTTAATAAATGTAACAAATGTTAAATGTTACAACGAAATACGATTATGCAGTACGTACCTACCCTGGAAGTCTGTATGATTTAATACCTATACCTAAATAATTCGTGCAATATTACTAGTTTAAAAAAAAACAATAGGCACATAATAAAAATCAACAAACCGCTTGTATTCCAATGAGCTCGATCCGCCTTGATTTCTCCTCGTAAACATTTTTCCACGTATGTTAATGGATCATAATCGGCATCCAAGACCTGCAAAAACTCATTCACGTTAATTACCTAACTTAATTGTGTGACCTCCTTATTTCAATATTTACTTTACTAACTTAACGAAAAATCAACTTGTCGACCGTAACGTCCTTCAGACAGAAGATATTTACGGTGGTCTAGGTCATTATTTCTTCGTCAGCAATTGCACAGACCACACCTTCGGTTCCCCAAAAAAGCTCACCGAATCGTAACCAGTTCACAGACGCTATAAACTCTAGAAAGTCTGGTAGAAGTGCCCGTGCTTATTGCTCTACCAAACATTGATGCGGTTTCAGTGCTCAACAGTCAACACCATTGGATTGCGCCAGTTTTCATCTACCACGACGAGATGCATTCCACAGTCTTTGCTATGGAAATAATCACTCACATGGCAGGTTTTGCGATTGTGAAGATTCTTAGCGTTAAAAATGTCGCAACCTCCACACTTTCGTGCGGTACAATCTCATTTATAACATTTGAGCGAGGGTGGAACAAGCGGTGTGATTTAAACCTTAGACAGACCCTTCTATCAAGGGCGTCCAACCCTGTCTGAGCCCACATTAAGTACTAGTTAAAACCGGGCAAGAGCATGTCGGACCATGCTCAGTGTAGGGTTCCGAAGCCGTAACGACAAACACAAAAAACTATCTCAAAAATCAACATGTATGAAACAATTTTCTTTTTAAAGTTATTTGGCGCTGTCTTAGATGATTTTTAGTAGGTATAAACCCGTTAATCGCCTGTATCTCAGGAACTAATCATGTCTACTTAGCCGTGATAGTTTTCCTTTAAAATTCGTTATATGCGCTTTCGTTGAAGATTTTTTTCAGATTTTTAGTACTTGTAGTTTTGGCTGTAGGGGGGGGGGACACTTGACTCTAACAAAAAATAGCGCTTTAAAGCTTAATATTTCATGAACGGATCCCTTAATCGAAAAATTGTTTTCATAAACCCGCAATATTTTTGAAAGACCTATCTAACGACACCCCACACTATGGGGTAGGCAAGAAAAAAAAAAGACATCCCCACGTTACGTGTAGGGGAGGTGCAATAAAAAAAAATATTTTTCAAAATTTTATTTTACCACTTTGTTGGCGTGACTAATATGTACATTCATGCCAAATCACAGCTTTCTAGTACTATGAGTCTCTGAGCTAGACTGGGGACGGACGGACGGACGGACGGACGGACGGACGGACATGGCGAAACTATAAGGGTTCCTAGTTTGACTACGGAACCCTAAAAACCGTGTTAAAAACGTAAAAGAACGGTAAAAGTAGCGGTCCTTCACTGACTGCTTGACGTCGCCATCCATAATAGGTACCCAAAGAAGACCGTCAGTTTACCGCACTCCTAAGTTTTATCGGATTATTCGCAGTTGTTCCTTTTTGCAGTACCTAGAGAGTATAAAATAGTAGGTAAAGACACCACAAAAAGGAACTAATGCGAATAACCCGTTTTATCAGGTGTTTTGCCGTCCAAAATCTATTCATCCCACACATTAGATGAATCATGCCTATGGGCAATATTCGTACCGCACTGGCTTAAACTCACTCAGCACACACTAAAATAAACCATTTAGCTACTGACCTCCCTGAGCAGAGCGATGTAGGCAATGGCGAGCCGCAGCGTGTCGATCTTGCTCAACCGCTTCTCGTACGGGAACGTCGGCACGTGCACGCGCAGCTCGTCGAACGCCGAGTTTATACTGCTAAAGACACAACGACACACGCACATTTTAGCAATATTTATATAAGTAATAATCACTAATGAAACGCGAATACTTAACGGGCGGACAGGGCCTAGTCACCACAACACAATTGAAATAGGAGTTTCGTTTTTTATACCTGCAACAGAACGCTATCTTATCAGAAAGAAAAGAAACAAAGTTTCTGGGATTCATTGTAGATAGACACTATAATTGGAAGTAGCATGTAAACAATATTTGTGGTAGGTTAGAAAACATCTCATATGCATTAAGACGAGATCACCTTGTCGGACCATGCTCAGTGTAGGATTCCGAAGCCGTTACGACACACTCCAAAACTATCTCAAAAAACAACAGGTATATGAACTAATTTTCTATTTGAAGTTATTTGGTGCTGTCTTAGACGATTTTTAGTAGGTATATAAACACTTTAGTCGTCTGTATCACCCGTGATTTTTAGTATTCGTAGTTTTGACTGTAGGGGCGGGGGGACACTTAATCAAAAATTTGACGGACATGGCGGGTTTCTAGTTTGACTACGGAACCATACAAAAGAGTGCTTGTCAGCCAGAAAAAAAAGTTGAGTTAATATGTGGAGTAGGCCCCTTAAAATTGTGTTAACCATTATTTAAAAGACCATTTTGTTAACCTTTACTGGGATGTACATTTTCGAAATAGGTGTTTTTGTAGCTACCAACCCTATAGCTATTCAAACCAATTACAATTACCTATATTGTATAAAACCCAAAGTTAAGAAATAGAGATCCTACAACGTTATTAGGACCATTATTTAAAAGTCCTTTGTTTAGGAATAACTGTTATGCGATGTATATAATAGTTATTTGTTCAACAAGAGAGCAAAGTTAGTTTTTGCTGCGAGTGATGATTTTGAATCCCGAGTAAGCGAAGGATTCTATTATTGAATCACGAGCGTAGCGAGTGATTCTAGGTTAGAATCCTGAGCGTAGCGAGGGATTCAAAGATACGAGACGTAAAAAACTTTGGTCTCGTGTGAGACATACAACTTTTCACCTCAGCAGCGAGAACAACACAGCGTGAAGCTGGTAGGGCCAACGCAGATCTTCCGTTGTGACCATTTGGTGAATACACGACTAAATAACGACACGATCGCATATGCATCAATCACAAGCAAAATACTAATAAAATAAAAAGTGGAAAAAATAAACATGAAACAGATAAAACCTGTCACTCAACTTGATAATGCCGTAGTGCAAACACAACTTTATACAGCTTTATGTAGTCTGTGGCTTTAAAAAAAACCTAACTAGGCCTTGTCTATGGCTATTGGCTATGGCGGACAAATTAACAAAAATTACATCGTCATTTACATTACATTACATTTATTTATTTTTAAGTACAATAATCCCGCTATTTTTGAAATGCGTTCTGAAACTGCCCCCGCGGTTTATGTCACGAAATTAAAGATTGTTAAAACGATAACAAAATTATGAAGATACATGATAAACTTCTTATTTTTCATTAATTTTGTCTTCAAAACATTAAATAAAAAAATTTATTGTACCTACTGTATAAAATAGTTATAATAAACACATTTCAAACTTGAACAGATAGTTTTATTTGCAATTTACGGTTATGTGTGCATCCGAACGTGCGTTTCTTTTTGGGCCTACTATGTGTGGCCTTTGAAAATCGAACTTCGAATCAAGTTGTTTCTATCTCTCGCTTTTTTCCTATCGAAGTGAAAGTGACAGAACAAAGTGAAGTTAAATTTTTTCGAATGTTGTGAGTAGCCCCAGCACTGCTCACGGCATTTAAAAAAAATAATTAAAAAGCTACTTTGCCTCTCGCTCGCAGCAAAATTGAATTTTGCTCACTGTTTTTAAGCAGCAAAACCTGCTTGTTTGAGCTGCTGAGGTGAAATAGTTATTTGTTCAACAAGAGAGCAAAGTTGGTTTTTGCTGCGAGTGATGATTTTGAATCCCGAGTAAGCGAAGGATTCAAAGATACGAGACGTAAAAAACTTTGGTCTCGTGTGAGACATACAACTTTTCACCTCAGCAGCGAGAACAACACAGCGTGAAGCTGGTAGGGCCAACGCAGGTCTTCCGTTGTGACCATTTGGTGAATACACGACTAAATAACGACACGATCGCATATGCATCAATCACAAGCATTTTTGCAAAATACTAATAAAATAAAAAGTGGAAAAAATAAACATGAAACAGATAAAACCTGTCACTCAACTTGATAATGCCGTAGTGCAAACACAACTTTATACAGCTTTATGTAGTCTGTGGCTTTAAAAAAAACCTAACTAGGCCTTGTCTATGGCTATTGGCTATGGCGGACAAATTAACAAAAATTACATCGTCATTTACATTACATTACTTTTTTTTTTTAAGTACAATAATCCCGCTATTTTTGAAATGCGTTCTGAAACTGCCCCCGCGGTTTATGTCACGAAATTAAAGATTGTTAAAACGATAACAAAATTATGTAGATACATAACTTCTTATTTTTCATTAATTTTGTCTTCAAAACATTAAATAAAAAAAATGATTGTACCTACTGTATAAAATAGTTATAATAAACACATTTCAAAGTTTAACAGATAGTTTTATTTGCAATTTTACGGTTATGTGTGCATCCGAACGTGCGTTTCTTTTTGGGCCTACTATGTGTGGAATTTGAAAATCTAACTTCGAATCAAGTTGTTTCTATCTCTCGCTTTTTTCCTATCGAAGTGAAAGTGACAGAACAAAGTGAAGTTCAATTTTTTCGAATGTTGTGAGTAGCCCCAGCACTGCTCACGGCATTTAAAAAAAATAATTAAAAAGCTACTTTGCCTCTCGCTCGCAGCAAAATTGAATTTTGCTCACTGTTTTTAAGCAGCAAAACCTGCTTGTTTGAGCTGCTGAGGTGAAAAAATATTTAATCATCCACCTACCGATACATATTTACGACTATTTAACAGATATCAACTATTAAAATAAATATACTATTGAGGAATATTGACACACATGCTTATCAATTGTCCTACTAACTAAAGGATTTTTGGAAAATATGTTTAGGTTTAAGCATCTACCATTTTAGCATGCTGAAATGGGCGACCTTCTATTTTATTTACTTAGTATGAAAGACCATATTGTAAAACATATTTAATGCAAATAAAAATTACTTACTTCGTATCCTATAAAAAGACAGGGAAGTCTAATAGGAGCATCATCTGTAGTTCGGATAGGTAAAATAAGACGCTTCGCCCTAAGCCGCAGGTATTTCTTCGTAGATTGCTCCACTCCCGACGTTCCTAGTTGATAAAGTAAAGTGAAGCAACACGTGACCACTCGCCTCTCATCTAGGTTAGTTTTCGGCCATATAGTCTCATTTCGGGGTCGACAGGACAAGGAGGTAGCAAGACGTTCTGCCTCTGTTCTGAAAATGCCTGAAGGAGCTATAATAATTGGACTATGATGGAATGAAGAACCTTCCTATTTATAGCGCTATAACGAAAACTCATGGACATGTGCATTCTTCCAATCCTCACCTATGGAGCACAGACTTGGTCTTTGACTAATGTCCAAAAATCCACTCTCAAGGTTTTCCAAAGAGCTATGGAGCGGAGTATTATTAGGCTTGAAAGTGACTGATCGCATTAGAAATACTGCCATACGCTCCAAAACACGAATAGCTGACGTAGCCTTAACAGCTCCCACCCTCAAGTGGAACTGGGCCGGATATATCTGCCCTGCACAAATTGAGTACCGCAAAATCGGATACGGCGACGTGGCAGACCCCGGAGCAGACAGCGAGATGAGCTTGAGGCCTTTGAGCATGACTCGCGGGAGATTGCCCATAACCGAAATACGTGGAAAGGTGGGAAGTAGGCCTTTGTCCAGCCGTGGGACATTCCAGACTAACAACAACAACAAAAACAGTATCTTTCAAAAGTTTAACGCTTACGCTTATGGCATTTTGAGAGAACTTATTCAGCTCAGTTCTTCATAATAATTATCGGATGTTCCAAAAAGTATAAGCACGAGTTGTATATAAAATGAAATGTTGCCATTTTAAATTTTTATAAATAGTTATTTATGCAACAAGAGAACAAAGTTGGTTTTTGCTGCGAGTGTTGATTTTGAATCCCGAGTAAGCGAAGGATTCAAAGACACGAGACGTAAATAACGTTGGTCTCGTGTGACACATACAACTTTTCACCTCAGCAGCGAGAACCACTCAGCGTGAAAGCTGGCAGAGCCAGCATCGGTCTTCTGTTGTGACCATTTGGTGAATCGACGCAATGACGACACGATCGCATATGCATCAATCAAAAGCATTTTTATGCACAATACTAATAAAATAAAAGTGGAAAAAAGAAACAGAGATGAAACATCAAACATGCCACGCAACTTGAAAATGCCGTAGTGCAAACACAACTTTATACAGCTTTATGTAGGCTATGACGGACAAACATCTTTTTTAGTACAATAATCCCGCTATTTTTGAAATGCGTTCTGAAACTACACCCGCGGTTTATGTCACGAAATTAAAGATTGTTAAAACGATAACAAAATTATGTAGAGATGATAAACTTCTTTTTTTTTCATTAATATTATTCTCTTAATTTAATTAACTAAAAAAAAATTATAGTACTGTATAAAATTGTTATAATAAACACATTTAAAACTTTAACAGATAGTTTAATTTGAAATTTTACGGTTATAAGTGTATCCTAACGTGTTTGTTTCTTTTTGGGCCTACTAGGTATGTATAGAATTTGAAAATCGAACTTCGAATCAAGTGGTTTCTATCTCTCGCTTTTTTCGTTTCGAAGTGAAAGTGACAGAACCAAGTGAAGTTCAATTCTTTCGAATGTTGTGAGTAGCCCCAGCACTGCTCTCGGCATTTGAAAAGAATAAATAAACAGTTACTTTGTCTCACGCTCGCAGCAAAATCGAATTTTGCTCACTGTTTTTAAGCAGCAAAACCTGCTTGTTAGAGCTGCTGAGGTGAAAAAAATATTAATAATAAAACATTCAACTTATTAAAGTTATTATCTAATGAAATGATGTACATACAGTCGCGGAATAAAAAGGTTGACCACCTTAAAATCTGTTTTTGCTAGCTCAGTATAAGTTATCAGTATCTGCTAATCGACCGAGTATGACACATTCCGTCATAATGATCATGGCCCACAGATACATGGTTACCATGGTCACGTATAAACAAGAGCCACTATTGGTTCAAACTGAACTCGTCTTTATTGGTCGTTATAAAAGTGTTGCTATGGTCACGTATAAACAACAGCCACTATTGGTTAACTGAACTTAGTCTTTATTGGTCGTTACAAAAGGGTTGCACTGTGGTCACGTATAAACAACAGCCACTATTGGTTCAATATTATTTCCTTCGTCTGTTACACAGTTTAAAAAGATAACATGTGCTTGCACCGCGTAAATGAATTTATTTGAAAACTGGTCAACTTTTTCGTTCCGCGACTGTACTTATTTTTTTTTAACACCTTTAATGGTATGCCAAAGACGGACCTCGGACCTGACACTAGACATAAGGAGAGCCGTTAGTTATGGTACGGAACCCTGCTTATGCGAGTCAGACCTAGGTCATTTTGACCGGTTTCTTTCCACACTTTTTACTAAGTCACAAACAATCTAAGAAACTAAGAATGTAATTAAGTCTTGGATACCGGTTTTAACTTAGTTACTTCTAATTTGTCAGATTCTCATGAAATTTTGCATACTTGTAAAAGTAAAAAATAATACTTATTGGCCCTATAAGTTTAATAGTGAATAGGTATTCATATTTTGATTCAAGCGTCAACACGTCGGGGACCGCTAAGTAAACTAATAGTAGATTGTACAAAAAGGGCATAAAACAAACCATTTATTCCCGAGACTTATGGTATCCAACCGAGCCGGCAGGCGAGGTTGGATAATTAAGTCGAGGATAAAATGGGTTTTAAGACCGAGTTATACACTCTGCTTTTCACTTCTATTACGAGGAAATAAAACAGTGATAACTGATAACTGATAATGTAAAAACACTTTAATTAAAATGTCTGTTCAATAAGTTCTTTTTCATTTTTTTCCATGAGTGTGTTAGGTGTGAGCATTATTTCCTCTTCACTAGACGACATTTTAACTAAATTCCATAACACAACAAGTTTTGCAAAGAAAATAACTAATTAATAGTCCAAAACCTCTTTCCCGCTGTATTTCTGTCTATTTTTTATTTATTTTCTGTTTGCGATTTTTGACTTAGGTCGAACGCAATACTGCCAAGTTTATACCTACGTTGATTTTTTAATGTTCTTGTTAATAATGCTTGTTTTTAATAGTTTTAATTTTATTTTTTGTTAGATGCCACTACGATGCAAATATAAATAAAATTAAAGTAAATTTATTCAAGTAACATGTTTATTTAATGTAGTCACCTCGTCAGTCTGGCTGTAGGGCTTAATTGTCTTAGTCTAGATGACGACAACCATTTATGCATTAGTGCATAAAATGCGATTTTATGCAGCCTATACCCAGCATAAAGAAGGACTTTACGAGCATGAGAAGTGAAAATAATATAAAATACCCCAGCTACTTAACGGTCCCCGACGTGGCGACACTAAATTGGATCTATTTTTTCAATCTCACTAACACACGTGTGACGGGTGGTCGAATGAAATGCGGGCGCACGTCAACATGGCGTCACTAATAACAGTAATAACCAATAATAGTACAGAATACAACCGCGCAACACGTGGATCACGCTAATTGGTTCCCGCGCTTCGAAAAATTGTCGCCTCCGCAGGTACATCGGTAAGCCATATCAGCTGTGTTTTACTGTAGTACGACGGTGCGCCCACCTGCGCTTGTTGTCTGCGCTCAGTTTTCAGTCATTGAATTCAGTCCGGCTCGGAGTGCGCAGCGGCGAGGTGTGTTCATTTGTATTGCAGGAAATGAAATTGAAGTTATGTCGCCAGAGACCGTTTTTTCGTCAGAGGACCATCGATTGTATAACCAATTTATAAAAGTCTACGGATCGACATTACATACCTAGTTGACAAAAATGAAATATATCTGAACTATTTTGGTAATTTATATACCTACTAAAACACAAACAAGAAACATGTACAGTGCTTCTATTTTCTTAATGTAGGTAGTTCGGCAATGTTCGTTTTTGTATAAAACACGAGTGACAGATATATTGTCAGTTGCGAGTGCAAGGGTGATAGCGATAGCCAGCCGAACTCTATTAAGAAACTAGGATGTCAAGTAATTTGTAACTTTTAGGAAACTCAACCTTATAGTTGTAGAATGTTAGCTTGATGTTGGACCTAAAGTGAGTACCAAATTTAATCTCGTGACTGTACATGTATGTTGCTCCGCGGAAATCGATTGCGATAGGTACTGACCTCCAAAAACTTTAAAAACGCTAACCGCAGTGTGTGAACACACCAACGCCAAACTGAAAAAGCATGTAAATAGGTAGGTAACCGAAGTGCGTGTACCTGCTAAGCCACGCTGCATGTCTAGTGGGTCGAAATTTTCGACTCGAAATCGGAGCGCACGGAGCGGACGGGTTTCTTGCTTTGTATTGATTACTATGGTACAAGTACAGCGTGCACTGAATGAGCATATCTGTACTATATAGAAATAAATACAAAGCAACAAATCCGTCCGCTTCGTACGTCCCGATTCCGAACCCGTGGACGCGCGGCTTTAGCGGGGGCGGCTGTGTGCTGTGTAGCGGGGGAACGTCTCTCAGCTCTCTCACCACTGGACGGTCATGCACGAAGTTGTCGGATATAGGTTACAGCATCATTCTTACCTCGAATTTGACTAATACATTATACTTGTACTAATGACTACAAGGAAAAATATATAGATACTAGGAGGAAGCCAAATCTAAACGCACAAACTCGAAGCGTGAACATAATGTGTGCAAATAAAGGGTACCCATTGGGGCCGGACCTCAGCATCCGTCGGCGTTCGCGCACGTTGGCGGCGGCGCGCTGCACGCGGTACGGCGAGCCGCTGCACTGATACTCGGGCTCCACCGACGCCTCCAGCAGCACTTCTGTCCGGACAACTGACACTTTGTACTGCCCGTCTTACGGTCGAACCCTATATCCAAACCGCGGAAAGATAAGGGCCGATATTCTAGGCGGTTGAATCTATATCGTCTTTGGCCTGTTATTGTATTGTCAACGTTTTGACAGCTCTTACTATATCCAGTAGGTACCTACCTAATGACAGTTAAGTAATGGCATAACAGGTCAAATACGATTTGAATTTAACTTTAGCCTCGTGAAACCCAACGTCCTAAATTTAGGACATTTGTCAAAGTGACTTTTGACTTTAGTTGACTGACACAAGATTCTTTTTCGAACTAACCAAATTTGACGTGGTCCTCACGAGGTTCAGTAAAAATTTAACATTAGCACATGCAAAATGGGTAAGTAAGCCTATCTGTCCGCGGTTTGAATATAGGGTTCGGCTATTAAATACCTACTTACATAACACCCATTGTCGAAATAATTAAATTCAAAGGAACTTTATTTTATTTATGTTACAAACTTCAGAATGCTTTAAACTACTTATTGTGTGGGGACCTATGTTTCATTTAATTTCATCATCGTTATCATAATTTCAGCCAAAGTAAAGTTTATATAAGGTAAAGGCACCTATTACCGTGGGAGTTAAGGTAGTTTTCAAATAAGAGCCAAAAATTAAGGGTATCAAGACACCCTAACGATCTTTATTTTTATTTTTATAAAAGTGTGTTGATTGAACTTTGTAATTTGCACCTTTATGGCCTCATTTTAGGTGATTATTTGGGATAAAATAAATATTTAACCCAAAAAGTCGGTTTCTCCTATTACCGTGGTATTGGACGAGCTTTGACCCTATTACCGCGCATGAGGCTCCTATTACCGAGGGTAGACGATTAATGTATTTTTGGTTCCGTACATTGAATATTTAATATTTTGTTGTTTTTTTAGTAAAACTAATTTAAGTAATAAAACATTTAATAGTGGATAAAGATTTATTTTGAATTAAAACTGCTTATTCAATAAAAAATGTCTGGTGATAAACTAAAAAATATTAATAAAAAAATAATATAAACATACTTACACAAATACCTTTATTAACATTCTAATAATTAAATAATCTGTCCAATAAAAAAAAATAAAAAAAGAACTTGTTCTCGTTTGTTGTTGTTCTTTTTTTTTAATAATTAAACCCAGTCTACCATATAAGCGTTGTACCATCAGTTAGTACAACAGTTTCCAACGGGTAAGCTTTATTATAAAAAAAACGTTTAATTTTATTAAGGAATCCGAACTACGGTACCCTAAAATTGATATTTCATTTACTGTCACACGGTAATAGGAGATAGTATAGGATCATAACTCCGACCCACAAAAAACCTAAATACCTCGGAACTAGGTTCCCATACATCCTATTACCGAGGGATTATCTTTTCTTACCCACGGTAATAGGATAAATTCACGATTCTACAAAACCTAATTACGACCCATAAAAAAATAAAATTATCGTGACGTTGGTTAAACAAATAAAACCTTAACATTTTAACCATCTAATAAAACCAAACTCATAAAACTAATAAGAACATCTTTAAATATATGTTTATATTAAAACGATTGAAACATTTAAGGCTTTCTATGGAAACAAGTAATATGGTGCACTAGTTTTTAATAAAAAATAAAGCTTTTATTAGTATTTTTCATACCACGGAAATTGCTCTTTAACTGCTCAGATAGATAAAGTTTTTAATAACACTAAAAAAGTTAATAACCGACAGCAGACATAAACAATAAAGGCCATTGAACCTAAAGTACCATTTCAGCTATTACCGTGGTATACCTCGGATTTAGGAGCCATAGCGAAAAATGAAACCGATTACCGCGGTATTTAATATTCTAATTTTAACGTATTTCCAGACAAAAACACACAAAAATAGTATTTGAAAGTGGCAAAGAAAACAATAATCAATAAATTAAAAATCTTAGCATTAGGTTAGTCATTATAACTATTACGCAAATCACTAAATAAAATGTGAGTTCCCTTACGTGTGGCGTCTCGCGTTTCTATGGCACAAACTGCTCCTGCGCCGGCGTCACGGATACTGGCGGTTTGCGAGTTGTTTATTTGATGCATAAATACTAGCGCTCGAAAAATCGGTAGTCTACAAACTGCACTTTGCTCATGTAAAATAAGTTTCTTAGTGAGTAAATCGCATTTTTAAAAATACCGCGGTAATGGTTCGCCGATTTTAGGGGGGGCGGTAATAGGTGCCCTTACCTTATAGGTCTACCAGAATCTGATGGCATTTTTAAAAGTAAAAAAATATTGATTTTCATATGGCAACTGTCAACTGGTAGCCGTGTCAAATTGTTTGTTTACCGTTGCATACATTTTGAAATTCACCTTCAACGATTGTTATTTGATGAAAATGTCGAGAAAACCGCTTAGATCTCAAGCTAGGAATATTGTATACAATGTGTGTAATACAGTACGCGAAGAAGGAGGTGTAAATCAAACACAATCTTCGATTTTAAAGCGTATCGTGGAGTTGACTGGTAAGTTGAAACGAACTGTTTTGATACTTTTAGGTTTAGGTATATTTTGTCTTACATAAATGCTACTTATTACAGGGGTTCCCAGCACTACCATACGTCGAATTATAACCGAGGGCACTATGATGATCGTTGGCGTAAATGTCAACTACTTGAAGCCGTGTAACAACCCCAGTCTACCCTTATATGAAATTAATGAATTATTGAAATCACATGGCCACGAAGTTTTAAGGCTCCCACCTTATCATTGTACGTTAAATTCCATAGAAATGATTTGGGATATAATGAAACAAAAAGTTGCAGAGAAGAATGTAAACAGACCTGCCAGTGATATTGAAATTATTGACAGAAGAAGCTTTCTCAACATGTGGAGAAAATGTTAGAAGAGCGGTTTATTATAAAAATACTCCTCTCTCTTCATCGCCCTCAGCAGATGAAGAACAAAAAATGACAGTAGAATTTTTGGAATCATTTTCTAGTTTAGATGAGATTTCAAGTTATTTCTTATACTCATTATAAATATATCAATTTGGCGAGTAAGAATGGTGTGTTTGTTATTTTATTTGTGAGCAATAATTATTATCCTATACTGGAAGTTTAATGTAATAGACCTCTAGTGTCATATATTTTATTTTAAAAATCCTAAAAACATAAAAAAATACAAATTCGTCGAATCTTAAAGTTCCTCGTTTTTTTTAAGCAGATTAAAAATTACACAGTATCAATACCGTTTAGTCCAATTTCCCCAGTATTGCCCTCTACATTTTTTAATTTCCCTATTTGCCATGAGATTCTGGTACACCCATACCTACCTACCCGAGCAAACGTCGAGCGTCCAGAGGCGCCCTCATTACTATTATTGTGTTTTCTAATTAAATAAAAAAATTCCTTGCGATCAGACGATACGTTTTTGTAGCGCAAATCTGATGAGGGGATCCATGAGGGAACTCCGCAAATGATATAGGCATAATCGTACATATAACAATTTTAGTATTATTAGTAACAAGTCTAGAATGCAAGTGCATCCAGAAACCGTGACGGATGAATGGACGGAGTCGCCTAAAGACTTATTTTTTGCCTTTTTGGAACGGAACCTTAAAAATGAAGAAGCCCTCATGAGGGTTGGATGTGGCATGCCCACCTGAATGCAGCTGGCGGGTGTGCTGGTGCACGTAGGCGGCCAGCGGCAGCGGGAGCGGCAGCCGGCCGCGCGCCGCGGCGTACACGCACGACGGCAGCTCGGCGCCCGGCGCCGCCTCCTCGTCCGATGCGTCCGCGTACGCGAACTTCATACCCGCGTACTCCACGCACCGGCTATCGCTGCCGCCATACCAACAACAATACAACTTAACACAGCCCGAAAGGTTAAGCCTAAATTTGATTACAGTTAAGGCATATATTTTTAAACTAGGTATCCTACGCTGAGAATTAACAAGAAAGCGCTGTGAAATCTTATGTGCAAAAATATTGTACATAGTTAAGGGCTCAATTAAAAAATCCTTAACAATCCTTAACTTTTTCCTTTGTGTAACGAAGATTAGTCATATAATCATATGGATAACTTTCGTTACACAAAGGAAAAACAATGGAAGAAAGTTAACGTTGTCTCAATTAGCCCTTAACTATGTACAATATATTTTGCAATTCACCCATATGTTATTACGAAAACGAACATTATGTATTTTCTAAGTAACTATAGGACTGTGAACTAAGTGGACTCGGTTTCTAACTTTGTTCATTTGTGGCTTGCGTGGCGACGATGATGATTCTCTGTTTTCCTAACGCGAAAATAAACAACAAAAAATTGGGTGCTGCGGATTTAAGGATCCAGTACTTACTCGTACAAAATACTATTGAAAAACCTTTCGCTACAGTTCGCGGTTCCACCTACTTAAATCTTGAAAATTACTTAATCCTTAACAAGAATAGTTATTTGTGCAACAAAGAGCAAAGTTGGTTTTTGCTGCGAGTTTTGATCTTGAATCCCGAGTAAGCGAAGGATTCAAAGATACGAGACGTAAATAACGTTGGTCTCGTGTGACACACAACTTTTCACCTCCGCAGCGAGAACAACTCAGCGTGAAGCTGGCAGAGCGTCGGTCTTCTGTTGTGACTATTTGGTGAATACACGACGCAATGACGATACGATTGCATATGCATCAATCAAAAGCATTTATGTAAAACAGTAATAAAATAAAAAGTGGAAAAAGAATCAGATGAAACATGCCAACTCAACTTGAAAATGCCGTAGTAAATATTTACGGTTATATGTGTACCCGAACGTGTTTGTTTCTTTTTGGGCCTACTATGTGGAATTTGAAATTCGGACTTCGAATCAAGTTGTTTCTACCTCGCGCTTTTTTCGTTTCAAAGGAAAAGTGAGTTTGAATGTTGTGAGTAGCCACAGCAACGCTCTCGGCATTTGAAAAAAATAAAAAGCTACCTACTTTGTGTCACGCTCGAACCGAAATCGAATTTTGCTCATTGTTTTTAAGCAGCAAAACCTGCTTGTTTTGAGCTGCTGAGGTGAAAAATTATTTGTCAATTATTTCACATACACACATTCAAACATTAATTTCATTACAAATTAGTCACTTTTCTACACTCGTCAGCCGCTAAATTATTGAGGATTACGTCATCACCAGGTTCTTGCACTCCAATTACAGCGGGGACTGTAACACCCGTATTTATAGTGAAGAAAAGTAATTACTTGAGTATTAGTAGTGTCAAAAGTCATATAAAAATCGTTGCTTAAGTCATTAATATTTCAAATACATATATTAATATTTTAAATTCAAATACGGGGGAAGTCTACCTACAGCAAGATACTGTTTAACAATGTTGGTACTCGTAGTTACAACGTCCATCATAATCATAACCCTCCTTTTTGCTTCGCCATAGTTGGGTAAAAAATAACATGACATGAATTATGAAATCTTATGTACCTAAGTATGTTAAAGAAAATAAAATTAGTCCAGATGAACGTCTTGTGTACTCGATTAAATTATAGTTTTTCTTGTTTAATATTTGTTAACATTTGTAATTTTTTAACTATCTAACATTTGTTATATCTTATAACTTATGTTATGAGTTACGGCCGTTTTCAAAATAAAATTATATCAAAACGTTGTGATATGTTACGAGACGCACCCATTTTTCTTTTTAAATAAATCACTCTGAGGGTGGCCAAGTTTTCCCAGATTTCGCTATTTAGGTAGGTAAGTAATTTAAATTGAAAAATAATACGAAATAATATCAAAAGCACCATCAACACGATTGAACTGTAATAACATACATATATGTACCTTTGTCAAAGCGTAAAATACGTTTTTTTAACTTACCTCAGTGGTGACGAAGTAGACGAGTCTGCTATTTGCGTCCTGGCTGCTGACATGCTTAAGTTATGAACACAGTCAGATCCCCGCGCGAGCCTTCTGGAGGAGCACCTCTGCCAGCTAATACTTAATCGAAATAGGAGCGTATGAATTGCTCTGAACAATTTTATACCAAAGCGTTGACAAAATGGGGTTGCGAATATGCTGGATAGCTTTAAGCCCTTATCTGAAGCGTTATAGAGTAGTGTTTCGGATGACTCTAAGACGGCGCGCAGCACCCCTGGTGGGTGGTGCTGTTGGAAACAAGGGCAGCGTTGGGCGGAGTTTGTCTCGACTACGCGCGGAGGGACGTACGTGAGATTTTATTTGTTTCAAAATTTTATATTTTTAGATGGGAACTTACAGGTGAATATTCAAGACACGCGACAGTATGTCAGAGCCAATTTTTTTAAATCAAAAGGACGACGCATTAAATCTTACACGTATTTATGAAGGATAATTTGGTTTTCATCGGACTGAAAATCCTTACGTTTTAGCCATGTAGGGACGAGTCTTTGTATGTCATATTATTATTATATCTCGTCATAACGCTGAAAGGGGTTTTGAGTAAAAGTGTTGTCATCTGTAAAAGTCATACATATTCAAGGTGACGGCCATTCGTAAAAGTCGTAAATTAGGTATAATAGAATCATTCAAAATTAACATATTTTGTTATGTAATATAATACTCTGAAGTGCATCGGAGCCAAGATATTTAAATATTCAAACCTGGGCGAACTTTTACTTCCAAAAACTGAATAAGTACCTACTTAAATATTTAATATCTCCGCGCCGATTATTAATTAACGCCATGAATTGTGTACCGATACATCTATAGGCATTTAGAGGTCGTCTAAATAGTCGCCGTAAGTAGTCGCTGAAAATAAGTCAATTTTCTTCGTACAAACTTATCGAATGCCCTTTAGTATTTGTTTAAAAAAACGAAATCGAAGCGAGGCGGCGGGTCGCTACGTTTACATTAGTGTTCAACGTGGCGACGATTTTTAGATGTCTGGTAATGGTACAGTAAAACCACAACAGTATTAGTAGTATTCGGCTTTATTTCGCTCTCTCTCTCTCTCTCTCTCTCTCTCTCTCTGGCAAATGTCAGAGTAAGTATTTTTTATGCCAGAGAAAGTGAAAACAATGGACAACCGAGTACCTACCTACTATAAACACTGTAATTTTACAGTAGGTACACCTACAATAAAGGACATGAACGTGAGTCAGTGTTTTAGTGGAACTAATAATATGTTATAGGTACCTACTTTCGGGCAACGCGCTTACACTTTAATATTACTTATATAGGTACTCGTACCTACAAAAGCTAGGCAGTAGGTATATCAACATTAGTAGGTAAATAAGGCTACGTGTTTTTACGTGGTTTTGTATGAATCTGATAAACCAAAACATATTATTTTAGTTTGTTTATAAACTTTTCCATCTAAAAGTAAGGAAGGATCAGAAAGGAAATATGTAGTAATAATAGTTGGGTTGTAACAATAATATATATTTTTGAATTTGTTGAGATGTCTGGTAGCAGGCAGCCAGCGACGCCGCGCCGGCCCCGCGGGGCTAGACTAGTCGTGTTCGAGGGCGAATCTCTAGCCCCACGGAGCCCGCACACAACTTGTCACGCCGCCAGCGTTCTTCTTCATAGGTACCCCCCGACAATGGCTACCCGCCGTGAAATATAGTCCTTTAATATGGTTTTTAATTAAAATTTAGTTGTAAAATAAGTAGGTACCTACATACCTACGTCTAAGTTTATATTGGTACTTTTGTAAATATATTTATTTTTGTATAATGATTGCAAGAAATGTTTACAGTTATTTTAAATATAAAATAAACTTAGCAAGGAAGTTTTAAGATAACATAGAGATATTTATGTTTTCAGAAGCCTAAAATTTTAATAACCGGCCAAGTGCGAGTCAGTCTTTGAAACGACGGGTTTCGTTCCACCGCACGTTATTAAGATCGAGCAATAAACGTCTCTTGTGTGGAAACACCATTTATTTTTTTATTATATTTCATTTTTATAATTTGTTGTTATAGCGGCAATAGAGATACTCAATTTTAACTGTCTATCTATATCTATTACGGTTCATGACTCATGAGATACAAGTCGCTGGCAGACAGACGGATGGATGGACAGCGGAAGCTACGCTAGCATCGAGTTAGGTCAAACGTGTACGGACAGACGGAGAGCGTAGGCTTAGCATTATTTAGCAACAAGGTCCCGTCGGACTCACTTCGGGCACGGAACCGAAATCGAAACATCTGAGATATCTCGTAATAGTTGTGCGTATAACATTCTTCGATGCTCTAGAAAAAAGTCAAAAATGGCACAGTGTTTGATCAATTCTTTATTTAAAATTATTTTCTGCCCTAGGCCATTTTCAGCCCGCTGAGATATGGAAATAATTACTTTACGAATAGTAGAGATGAAAAATGAGTTACCGTCTTTTGCAGAAGCCTGTGCGCCGCGGGGAAGGCGCGGGGAAGGCGCGGGGGAGCCTCGGATCGATGCGGCCCGCCCCGGGGCGCGCGGCCCGCCCGGCCTGCTTCTGACACCGCTCGTAAACCGCAGGCTGGGGCCTTCCACTTCAATGACAGACTTCTCCCGACAAATAAACCTAGGGGAAACCGGGGAAATTTCCTTTTGTGATAGCTACTCAAAGTTTATTTTCTGATTTTCCAAAGTCCCAATACCTACCTACATATCTATTATACGTTACAAAGTCCAAGATTGCTTTTTTATAATAGTAGGCACCTTTATCAGTTAACGTTAGAAATAATGGACCCGCCCAAGAATAAGCGGCGTAATACGTAAGATCAAATTGGTACCGTGATACCGTATCAAAACACGTTCATACTTACCAATCAGGATGCGCGTATTCGACACTGGATTGTGACAGGTGTTACGAATAGTAGAGATGAAAAAGAATAAGAGTAGGTAGGTACGAAGTGAAGCGCTGATCGCAACTTAAATTAACGATCATGCATGATTTACGTCAGTGCTACGCGACGGAGATTCGATACACAGAAATTATGTTATACCTAAAGGTGGACTTCCGACCAGCGCGGCTCCGGCGTCACTAACGCAGCGACAGTGACGCGGCGACAGAGCGATAGTATTATACAGTACGGAAATGTATGAGGGAACGTTCGAGCGCAGCGACACTGTCGCAGCGACAGTGGCGCCGCGTCAGTGACGCGCGGCCGTAGCGGCCGAACATCATCATCATCATCATTTTCGCATCATTTCTTTTCGTTCGACAGATGTCAAAAAACGAATGCCATCAGATTATAAGGGTATGTCTACGAATGCCGTATGTCCGTATGCACCTTAGAAATATTAAAGAAAAACCATTAACTCTGAATACTTAATAGATCATAATATTATGATTATTATAATTACGAACCAAATGTTTGAAACTTCTTACCCTTGCCAGTGGCATAAATTAAAATTAAATATATTTTATTCAAACAACATAAATACGGAATATTAAAAAGTATATTTAATATTTTTAACTCTTCACACAATGTTATTTAACTCTGAATATTATAATTTTAATTTTAATAAATTGATTTTAAAGTAACCATCACTTGGATTTGTTTTTTTATGATGGCAATCCGTTTCTTTACATTTTTGATCTCGAATTCGATCACAGACTGAAGGCGGTAAAAACGACGTCGTAAGTATTTGACCTTTTCCTTTTATGGAATTCGGCTTCGGAACTCGGCCGCCATTACTGTCAAGGAAATAAGACCTGTCAAAACGTTGACAATACGATAACAGCTCAAATACGACTTGGATTTTACTGCCTAGAATAGAGGCGCAGGTTAAAACCATATTCCCTTTTCATGTTATCGTATTGTTAACGTTACGTTACATTAATGGCCGAGTTAAAAGCAATACGATTGTACCCAGTAGAATAGAAACCCAGTTATTTTGATTTCTAGTTTTAAACACTATTTAGGTACTAGCTTAGACTAGAGGTGAAAGTTTGTCGGTACTACACTAGTTAATTGAGTTTTCGTTAAGTGAAGATAAGTTAATTATTTAATAAAAAATGTTTACGAAACCCTTGTCCGAGGGGCCGACCTGCAATTGACCAGAATTTTAACTTGGGATTTTCAAGTAGCATTTAATTTGCCGCCCGATCATCGACCGTGACTTTGGTTGATTGACCTAAGAATATATTTTAATAGGTACCTAATGCAGGGGTAAGAGCAACGTTTGGGTATCGAAAGTTAGCCATTTATACAGCTCGTCCCAGAACTTGACGAAAATATCTTGCGCAGTAAGAAAACCGATTCTTTACCGGTCCAAAATATATTGTGGCCCGCAAAACTAAGCAGGTAAGTATCACACTTTTAATGAAAATTTCATTGAGAGTGTGATACATCGTTTTACGGGCCAGTGTAGTTTTAACTTTTCGATTGTTAGTTAGTGTAGGTTATTAGGATAAAAAGATAAAAGATAAAAGACATTTATTCAGTAAGGGTTTTAATGATACTGATAAAGGACGCTACTTTGAGGTAGGTACACCTTTACCTGCGTTGCCTGAAAATGGCTATTATTTGTAATCCTAAAACTTAATATCCAAGCCTCAATAAATAATATACTTATCTAGTTTTTGAATGACAAATTATAGCTGTTTTAAACGAAGGGAGGCGAAGCTGTACTGTAAGGTAGAGTTTTGTGACACCTGTAGCCTGTATATCATCGAGACTGGCTTCCCGGGATGGATTAACCTAAAGGTATCTACTTACTTACATGCTTACATAATTAAGTTCGTATGAAACCCTTAGGCTGCGAATCCTATTCTCCTTTAACCCTTTTCCAGGCCTTGCTAAAGTAAGGATACAAGCAAGAAATGGAATAGAGCCACGAATTCGTAACTTCCTGAAGAATACTGATCCATGAAGTCATATTTCAGGAAAGTTCAATGAATGTGGTCGATTAAATTTACTATACCTGGAAAAGGGTTATAGCACGCAAATTTAAGTACGAGGCAATAAAGATTCCTCTCAGTTAGCTTGTTTTACCTAAAATGTGAAATAAACGGACCTATGTGTAATGTGCTGCTGGTCGCCGGCCTCGTCAACCGCAGATATCGAATGACGCAGGGGTCAAACTCCACCTCCTCTGAGACCTGCTTAAAACTCGTATTTTGCGTATAATATAAATAACTTGAGAAACATGACGTCTAGTAGCAACCGTTTGAAATTAGAAATCAATTTATAATATTTATTGTTCTAAATAATACAACTTTAATGTTGCACCGTTGTTGCTTTCTTGTTTAAAATGGTAAATAACTATAAGTACCTAGTTAGTATAAAAATTGACAATACCTAACGCCACGCCATGTAGTTTCCGCGTCTTTCTTTACGTCCTAAGTGGTCGTGTCGTGTGAGCTGTTTCGACGATGAGTTTCAATTCTGATGAAGAGGAATCATTATCTTTCGTTGCAGTTTGTCTGTATTTGAAACAGCGAAAGTCAAAGAGAACATGGTCTAAAGACTGGATGGAAAAGAGATCTCCGTACACACATACATATTTATTGAAAGAACTGTACTCTGTTCCCACGTTGAATTTTGACATTCAGCGATCGTTCCATTCGGAAGGCGCGTTGGCACGTTCAACCGGCGTTGACCATAATAATAATGTTGATGTAAACTATGTTAACTTCAATTTTCTTTTGTGGAAATAACAAGGAGCTGTAAGAAAAAAATACACTGGATGCATTATCACACAAATTAGTTTGAACAGATACTTATTACTTAGCGATCTGAAATGCGTAACACGTTAGTCTTAAAAGTCACAAGTGCCGACACTTTCGAATATGTTTGTTATTGCGTAAATCAAGGAAAGGAGCACGGCCATCTAATAGATAGTGGCCTTTAGACAGAAAGTATACAATTAGTATACATAAAAAATGGACAGTGGCCTTTAGACAGAAAGTATACAATTGGGACACACCAATTTTTGGAAATGAAAATTAAAAAATCATTATGTGGAATAGGCTTCTTGAATCGATCCCGTAGTTACATTAAAAAAATACATTACAATTAATTATTTATGATTAAATTAAGAAACGACCTTCATTTGACCCTATAATGCCTGTCCGAATTGCGCTATGCCTGGGCGTTTCTCAGAAAGATTGTACCTAAGTTAAGGGCTAAAATTAAGATATTTTAACTTTTACGTTTTGTGTTACGAAAATTAACCGTACATTTATATACAACCCTCAACGCCAATTAGCAGTAGGTATCACAAACTTAATAAATGAAGCAGATTCAATCCTCACCCGTTAGTAATTATGCTTGCACTTGCTACAGGAGTACCACCTTTGTCTGAGATACCACCATTTGTCTTATAGCAGTATAGCTAATTGTCGTAACGCAACGGAAAAGTTAACGTTTCTTAATTTTAGTCCTTAACTAAGGTCGCCGTCAATAGAATTTGTGAACGATGTAAACAAACAAATTAGTACTGCTTGACACATTACCTCAATTATTTACCAAGAGTGTTTTATTAAAAATAATGTTTAATTAATAGTTATTTCATCTTAAACTTAATATGAAAATAATGATCTAGTGTATAAATCATTGGAAAGACCCACCTTGATCTTTAAACGTTCGTGACTATCGAGTAATCATCGTGAATTGGTTCGTTTGATTTTGTTTACATATTTTGCAAGTTCTATGGACAGCGATTTTAGGTACAATCTTTCTGAGAAACGCTCACCAATTTTGTGGTTTTACATCAAACATAAAACATCCCCAACATTTATTATCGACGACATTCGAAGACAAATGTTGTCATGTCAAAATTAATTGTTTACGAACTGATTGTAATTCTTATGATGAAATTAATATACTCGTATTGATGAGACCATTTCTCTTATGAGTTATGTTATGGGTCATGAATGTTAATAATGTGTGTGTATGAGGTTTTTCAAAAGGATCAAAACGACGGCATCGACATTTATTATAGAAACTGTTGATTGGAAGTACGGAATTTTCTGCCAACAAATTTAATGTGATTGTGCTCAGTAAATCTACTCTTGAAATAAGGGTCATGCAGGAAGTGCTGAATTAATTAAGGTTTAGGTAATAACTGTAATACTAAAAACTACTAAAAAGCAATGACCGAATGCTTAAAATAATCTGAAATATAAAAAAAAATTGCGATGGTTTGTTTACATTATTTATGTTTGAATGACTTTCGTCTATTATAACTTATAACTTTTAAAACAGATCAAAGAAATTAAAAAAAACGTATTTCTGAATCATTTCTATTTTTCTAAATAGCTCAGCCATTTTTAAACAGGAAGTACGCCTATTTACTTAATTAGGTTAATTTATTTGATAAATTATTTTAAATAACAATCACACTTTTAATCTAAACGAATCGAAATGCTTCAAACTACTTAGATCTTTAGAAAAGGCTATTATTTCGAATGAAACTGTATAAGGAAGCAGTTATTATTTGGTGAATATCAAGACTACAATCTTAAGACCGCAACTGCGCTGAAGTCATCGACGAATGAGTGGTTGCGATGCTTCTGGAAATGCGGTAGACATCTTCAGATTAATTTACCTATGGTCACAAAGTTTACCTAACCTGCCCGCTTCAAGTAAAACGAAAAAAAAGCGATTTCAGTGACTTCAAGTAGATTATGTAAAATGCTCTTAATTTTAATTAGTCATATTATTGTCTTTTTTTTAGCTGACTCGCGCACAAGGTTAGTCACTAGCGGTAAATTGGGTCAATAATAATTAAGATAATACTATAAGTACAGCGAGTGTCCTCATGTAAGGTAATTCTTATAAGTACATTATATTTGTTGGTTTTTTAAATAAACTTTTCAATATTATTTCACTTCATTCAATATCTACCAGATATAAAATGTAATACAAATTGCAAAACATATATTAAGTAAACAATTTAACATTAAAATACTCCGTAGTCACGTCCGTAGTTAAGGATCACACATTATCCAATTAACGATTTTTACTCCAAACCATATTTTCAAGTTCATCTTAAGTGTAAAGAAGTGTTTGTACCTAATCTGTTTTAACATCAAAAATATTTTTGTTGACAACATGGATTTGTTTATGACACTGACCGAAAACACAACAAAATTATTATTTTACACACTTGTATACTTTCGTTTATTCATTCAATCAATTCGTGCCAGTTCTTGGGAGTCGACCTGTGCATGACCTCATCCCACCCTCCACTTACTCACATCGGTCTTCTAGACACCGGGAGGGCTTCCATCCACACATACTTAGATTCGAATTTCGAACCGAAAACTTGTTTTTATTTTACACACTTGTATACTTTCGTTCACTCTTTCAACAAATTCGTGCCAGTTCTTGTGAGTCGACCTGTGGATGACCTCATTCCAACCTCCACTTATTTATGTACCTACATCAATCTTCTAGACGCCGGGAAGGCTACCATCCAGATGTAGTAGAATACCCAGTGGTTCGCACGCAGCGGTTTGCTGCGTCGTTTCTTATTCGCACTGCCTCCCTGCGTCTGTTTTCCCGAAATCATATAACCTAGTGGTTTTCAAGGCAATAGTGAATAGGCATTTCCGTGGTACGCGTGTACCGCCTTGGACCTTGTTGTCACTTAACATCAGGTCAGACTGAGGACAAACGCAAACCAATTATCGAAAAAAAAAAATCAAGATTGCAATCTTACAATAACAATCAATGTAGATAGAATGCCTCTATGTTAGTCAGTATGCTGGGGTTCGATATCTCCAACACTTTGTCAATGTAGGTATCTGTAGTTCAAGAAAAATCCCCAACTCAAACCAGTTTGTAAAGAAAAACCTTAATACTTACTTATAATTAAACTTATAAGGCCAATACTTATTATTTTTTACTTTTTAGAGGTTTTTCTTTACAAACTGTTTTGAGTGCGGGGTATTTTAATTTTTTAATTTTATTTTATATTCATGCTTTTTAAACTTGTCATAATTAACAATACTTATGAGCCATGACTATAGCTAGCAACGTCTCTTTAAAGACATGAAATGAATAATAGGGGGTTAATAACTAATAAATGAAAAGAGGGGTGTTAGTTTATAACGTGTATCTCTATGACGATGTATCTGAGTGTCTGTTTGTAGCATCGTAGCTCCCAAACGGATGAACCGATTTGGATGCGATTTTTTCCATTTAAAAGCAGGTTTTCTAGCGCTGGTTCTTAGCAAAATTTCATGAAAATTGGTTAGGCCGTTTAACAGATATCAGCTCTTAAATTATGTGGCACCGTAGAATCGGGGTATTTTAACCCCCTACAAGCTCTATATCTCACAAAAGGCTAAACCGATTTTGATAAAACATGTCTAAGAACCACCGCCAAAAAACCTGCTTTTCAATAAAAAAACCGCATCCAAATCGGCTCATCCGTTTAAGAGCTACGGTGCCATAGACAGACACACACACACAGACTTACACGTCAAACTTATAACACCTCTCTTTTTTGCGTCGGGGGTTAAAAATTTTGCTGAAGGACCATAGCATGGTGCAATCCCCTTGAATTTACTCTTACTCCATTTAAGTAAAGGGTGAATGATTTGAAGTAACCAATCAAATTGGCCATATGATCCAATTTCTACCCTGAGTCTTATGCTTTACGCGGCGGTTGTGGTGGCCGCCACATACCATTGGTGTAGTTCCACCTGCTTGCCTTCATATAGCTTGTTCACAAAAATATTACTTGTACACTTTCAGAAACGCTTTTTTACTTTTTACACTTTTGCTTTGATTAATTGAAAGATAATAAATGTTCTATTACCATAAATATTTCTTCTTTCAGATTGCCTGAAACTTATAACTAATTAAGTTACTAACATTCCTTCGAACGAGTTAGTTCACCTATGAGGCTACATCACATAATTATGCTAAAATCGGTTTGGATCTTAATAACCATAATGCTTATGCGTCTGTTCTTTGGGTATAGTAAACTTGGTCATTCATATTTAATTGTGACTGTTGAATGTGAAAATACGATTAGATACAAAAATTTCGATCGTTTTATTTTTCAAACATGATATCTTTTTCGTATGTGTTGGTTGAATCTTCGTATCGATCTTTAACGATGATTTTTAATTCGATGGACACAGTTCAAAGAACGACTGTACGTCTGTACGAGCCTGCGTGAGATGCGTCCCTGTTTTATAAGTCTTTACCGAGTCACCATTATGTAGACGTGCGGTTACGATTTGTGATTATTTTCACCAAATCAAAAACTTTTATTATTCTGAAATACTTATATTCTATGTTCTCATCCTCATCAGGTACTAGTTCTGCGGTTTATAATCATTGGCAGACAGACGAAACTTAGAAACTTACAGCTACTCGTATTATGAAAAGATAGTACCTACACGAATAAATTTATTTTATACTTACAGCCAGTGACGGAGTTCAAAGGGCCAAACGTTACGCACCTATTAATTAGCAGGCAAATTTGGCAAGGGGTGTAATTTGTACGTAATTTCGGAAGTCGTGCCCAACCGGAGCAGTAATTGATTTGTCGCGCTGTGCCCGCGCCACGCGCGCCACGCGCGCCCCGCCCCCTCCCGGCCGCCGGGACCTCGCGTGAGACCTCTCGTCGGTCGGATTGTGTGATGCACATTTTGAGGGCCTCGTTGAGTTCAACGCATGTGTGCACAACTTTGCTGAGTTCACGACTATCAGCCCTCTCAATTGCTTTGTCGACTGCCACGAGATGGGGTCTTTTGGAAATTTACGTTTTATTTGTTCAATCTTTAGGTACCTAATGAGATATTGTAATAAAACAACAACTTATGGGTAAAACCAAATTGCTAATGACGTGTTATCGTATTGTCGACGTTAAAACGGTAGATTTTAAAAAAGATAAAAGATAAAAGATATTTATTCAGTAAGTAGGCCGCACGGGCACTTTTACACGTCAAGAATCTACCAGCGCTTCCCAAGAGGAGACACTGCTGAGAAGAAACGCCGCAAGAAACTCAGCAGTCAGTCATTTTTTAAACATATTACAATGGTACTACTTTTAATCAATTGACAGCAAAGGCGGATGAGTTAACAACAATTCTTCGATAACATGTCAAAGGCAATATGGTTCTGCCCGGCAGAACAGGGACCCTAAGGCTTCAGCAATGTTTCGTGGATTTCCAGTTTCAGATTTGCCTTTGGACTAGTTATTCTACTCTTTTGATACAAATACATTATTTTAACGGTTAAATGACTGTCCATGTAGGTAAAATCGGCAAAATATAACCCTGATCCACCATGGAACTGTGTTAGAGTGATGTTATAAATAAAATCGTGAGGATTGTCGAACATCTTGACACTATGACACAGTTCTATGGTGGGTTAAGGTTCCTTTCTACCGATCGTACATTTTAGTGAAACCGCAACACCATTTTCGTTATTTACTAATGTAAGGTAAATTCGTGAAGAACCCTTTAATTGATACAGCCAAGCAGCTTAAAACGAAACGGTCCCCAGACGCCAATATTCACATGAGTCTTAATTTAATTTAAAAAGTCTTATTATAGCAACGTTTTTGACCGCGGATCTGCAGTTGATTCAACGGTCGGATTTGGTTAATTTATTTATTTGTCTGCATATGGTCTGGTGGGGATTATCCGAGGAGCGCGGCCGCGTCGCCCGCGGGCCCGCGCGCGTGCCGGCGCGCGCGCCGCGCACGTGTCTTAAAGTGCCCGGAACATGTACCGACGCCTTTGCAAAAACTGTT